>OZ038476.1:99524859-99909859 GCA_964036315.1 Acanthosepion esculentum | reverse complement strand
TATATATATATATATATATATATATATATATATATATATATATGTATGTATTATAATAATATTTTTAGTTTTTAAAAATATGATTCCTTCGCTACATAAGAGTTCTCATGTTTCAAAAGCGAGAGCTGAGACCCCTAACATAATTTTTTAAGTTATGTAGAGTTAAGGTGTCTGGACCCGCTTCTTTGTCAAGCGAGAATTTGGGAATTCCCAAATTCTCGCTTGACAAGGAAGCGAAGGAATCATATTTTTATATAGTGTTTTTTTTTTGTTTTTTTTTTTTTTTTGTAGTGAAGGAATCATATTTTTAAAAACTAAAAATATTATTATAATATAAGCTCTACTTCTGTATGGAGCACTGTCCTTTTGAAAATAAAGCTAAATACTAAGGAACACCGGATTATCTACCTAACGTGTTCTTTCCTATTTTTCTGCACACCTGCATACATATATACATATATATATATATATATATATATATATATATATATATATATAATGGTGAACAAAGAGTTTAAAGACTCACCTAATATTTATTTTGTCAATATCATCCTTTTTGTCAGCTTACTTAAACCCATTATTTCTGTAGTAATTGTATAAATTGAACATTATACAATGAAAATTTCTGATCAAAAATCATTGAATAACTATCAGATTTATTGATCTACCCATGTGTATCTTTAAAAAAAAAACATTCTTGGCCTCCTGAGGAAGGTACAGCTTTTTAAAAAAGATTTGTAGCTCATTCCATTAACTTCATAATGAGTTTGTTCTAATTATCATGTGATCAATTAGATTGTTGGGATATGATGCTGGATCATTCACGTTATTTTTGGGTCCATAGACGTACTTGGCAATGTCCATCTTCTCATGGGATAGACTGTACTGGATTACAATGTAATAATGATAATTGAACCATAAGAAAATTCAGCATTGAGTTTATTACTCACTGATTTTTGGCAGTAAAAATATAGTCCGTTTTCTCATCTTGAAGCCAAAATGTGTTTCTTTTCTTTGCAAAATACTTTCCATGCTAATAGCACATATATTTATGCAGGCAGGTGTTTAATTCCCTTAAACAAAAGAAGGTATCATAAATTTTAAAAA
Source organism: Acanthosepion esculentum (assembly GCA_964036315.1). Lineage (NCBI taxonomy): Eukaryota > Metazoa > Mollusca > Cephalopoda > Sepiida > Sepiidae > Acanthosepion > Acanthosepion esculentum. Next base: position 99,908,752 of record OZ038476.1, on the reverse strand, counting down.
CCTGCTCATATTCCTACTAAGCTTTGTGTTCATCATACAACTAATTTGAAATAATCCTGATACCCTATCTTCATGCCATTTTTTTTCTTGCCATTTGTTAGTCTTTGGGAACCAAGTTCTCTCCTTATCATACCCTCTAATCATTTCCAATTTTTCTCTCTTGTCAACAACTCTTATCAACTAATCCTATTTTATCTCTGTTTTTTTTTTTTTTGGACCAAATTTCTTAACTGAAACTCTAGTCTTAGTTACTATTCTTTTTCCTCTCTCTGCTGGGATTATTTTTATTATTTTAGTCTCAGAGCCCAGTTGATTTTTTTTTTAATTTTTTCACCTCAAGCAAGGCAATAAAGCCACTAAGATGCAAGGGATTACTGAGTGTGAAAGAATATAAGAAAAAGAAAACATTAAGGTAAGAGGAAAAATAAAAGAGGAATTAAGAAAACAGAAAATAATTGACATTGCATTTAAATTTTTGAACATCAAAGATGATCGGATGAATTACACAAATGAGAAGTGTAAGAGAAGAAATTGTTAGTGTAAAACTTATGCCAGGTCAGGACCAATAATGTTGCCGCTTCTTTGAATTTATCAAGAATCTCTAAATACATAGCAGAAGCACTAGGCCAGATGTGGCATCAATACAACCATGGCAACTATTCCACCATGGCAACTATTCCATTGAATATCAGTTGGATAGTCAGGAAAATGGGTAAGCTACAAAAGACAGGAAGCTGTGGAGTCATAACAAACAGTTTTGCTGATAAAATTAATGGCATGTTGATGAACATGCATGTAACTGTTCTATTTTAAAAGAGCTTAACTTATTTTATAAAGTGTAAACTTTTGGAGGCTCTGGTAGCTGAAAATGGTGCAGATTTTTAGCTGGTTTTTAAGGCTTTAAATTGCATAAAATGTTTTTTATCATTGTTTTAGTTAATGTACAGAGAAATTTACTGATTCCAGATTTGAAAGTTCACAGCTCTGAAAATTATTGCTTCATAAAATATAATGACTTCAGGTCAATTTATTGCTCATTGAAAATAACATATTTAATAGCAAATACCTCAGATGAATGTGATAAGTTTATTATTAATTGTTCTTACTTGATTTACTCATTGTTGTCAATCATGAATAACCTTGAGTTTCTTTGACAGGTGTGCGTTCAGGTGCAAATGAAAATGCTGACATGACATCAAACAAAAAGTTAAAAAGTGAGATATGAAAAAAATTGGTAAATAAGTTTTCTAGATTAGTATTTTTTAGATCTTACTTCGACAGCAACAGAATTGAAAAATATTTAATTTTTTTTTATTATTGATTTAAATGACAGGTCCTGTTTATAATATCAATCCAGTATCAAATTGAGTTCTCAAACTAAGCTGTTTTGTGTACAAAAACAGACTATTTTTTAGGATGGGGGTAGGGGGTTACATACATTGGTAATTAGAAAACAGACATATACATAAATCAAGAAAAGTATGTATCGATGTATTCTTCATTTAATTAACTTCAAATGTTTCTGCATGTGCTTCTGAAAAGATATTATATGAATAAGTAATAAAAACAAAAAAGGAAAAAAAGGTTATCAAATTCAAGCAATTAAAAAAATATCAATGATGTTATCACAGTTTTCAAACTTGACATTTGTAAATAAGTTACATCCAATAAGGGTCTGATTTTACACACTATTGTTATTATGGTCAGGACCCCCTTATAAAATGATAAAAAAACATCAGTTTTTGTTTTTTTTTCTGACAAGTGTCATGGCTCAAGGAAGGGTTGAGGAATGCTAATTTACAAAAATTATTAGTAAAAAAAAAAAATGTTCCCTATTTTTTTATATTTACTGTATATACTGGCATATAAGACAACCCCACAGTTAAAATGTAGGTTTTGGGCTATATTCACTGAACAAGATGAACCCTCTCAAATTGTATTTTAAAATGTACTGAATTTATTAAATAAGTTTAATAAGCATATACTGTATTTTCACTCAAATTCTAATGAAAAATCAATAGGGAGATATTGTCAATTAACTACCATAATCTACAATACTTCATACGGTAGCCTGAATGACTTTTTCCCACTTGTTCCACTGTTCTGGAATGCGATCTTTAAATGGCTTCTTGAGACACACGTCTCCCATGTTAAGAACTTACCTTAAATCACAGGATTTATTAAGGTTTATATTTTATACCTGGAGTATAATACTGCCCTCTATTTTTTGGGGGAGGGGGATTTTTTTAAGGTATAAAAGTTACCTTGTATACCGACATTTACAGTAAGTACTTAAATTATAACCATAACATGTCATATATTCTGCTTGTTCTTTGATAGGTAAAAGTACACATTTGTAATTCACATGGGAGGATTTAGAGAAGATATCTGATTATAAATTTTATACTTTGATATGAAGTCTAAAAGTTCAGTTATTGATGAGTGATTATTTTTGAAGTTCTTTAGTGAATTATTTTAAGTCAATTCTTGGTCAGTTCATAAGTTTTGTATTGATGCATAGTTGATCAGTTTATGATGTAGAGCAAAAATCAAGAATTGTAAATTTTATTTGTAAATGACATACTTTCAATCTGGTGGAAAGTTGTATTCACTACTGGTTAGGTTGATTGGAGTCATCAATATTTCTAAGTTATTATAGGCTCCATTAAAAAAAAAAAGTGATTATGAAATTGTCATATTTCTGTTATCATTCATTCTTTTTTTTATCCCTTCTGGATGTGGGTAATCATGGCACTCTACAACTCTCTGTCCTTTGTAGCTCTAAGCAATGTTTGTTTTACTATCCTTCCCACTCCCTGTTTCGTCATTTGTTGACACAGGCTTATTAGGTAGATTACTCACTGTCTCCTCCTGGCCTTTAATATGTCCTGTGAATGTCAAATGTTTTTAAGTCCTCTTTCCTCATTATGTGTTTCAGAAATTCCAACTGTCTCTTCCTGATTCTAAAGTATAAATATCCATTTTGTTCCCATTTTCCTTAAAACTTCTTTGTCGCTCACATGTTCCGTCTATGGTATTCTCAGTATTTTTGTTCTTGTAGGCTCCTTTAAAAAAAAAGAAAAAAGTTTATAAAACAGTCTGATAAAGCTCACTGAGTAGTTCAGAAATGAATAATTGAACTTTAGCACCAATTTTAAGATGTCGTTAAGAGGTGCTGTTTTGATACCATATGATTAATTAAACTACTTTTGTGAATTGTCTCTTCATTCTCATATGGACACATTCATCAGAAATGTCAATTAGAGGCTCGATATGTATGTTTAAGAAAATAACGATATGCATATTTCATTTGAATTAGAAAAGCTAGTCAATTGTGCATTCATATTAGTGGTCATAACATTTTTGATTAAAAAATTGGCTGGTGTCTTGCTTTCTAAGTGTCAAAACATTTCTGTGCAGTTTCTCAAATATTTTCATCAGTTTTATTTAGTTTTAAAACAATAATATACAAAAATGTTTTCTTCCTTCACATTTTGAATATATAAATAGGTAAGTCAATAACCTCAACATAACAATGTGACAAGTAGACTAAGTAGTGTTTATTGACGTTGATTTGTTTTTTTTAGTTTATCAATCATTAGGTTTTTTTAAGGCCAAAACATATTTTGGATTATAAGAATAATTTTTTTTTTTTGGTAGAGAATATTGTATTAACAATTTTTATTACAATAATGATTATTCCAGATAAAAGACCTACTATTTATCATATAACTGTGAGGGGAGATGAATTCGTACCTTTCACAAGGGTATTTGCATGTAAGTGAATGTAACAAACATAACTGAAAATTGAACTCTGCTCTCCAATTTCTCATTCTGAGCCACTGTCCATTATACCACTTGCACATCCACCTGATTATTTACTCTATTTCCATACAGACTATTGTCATCTTTGTTGTTATGACAATATAATGACAACAAAGATGAAAAAAATAGTCCACATGTAAATAGTGTAAATAATGATAACTCCTCATTCTAGAAATTAGCCACCTGCCTATTGGAAAATTAGTGAGTGTTTAAATATTTAATGGCTCCTCATACAATTTGTCTGGTAAACAATATTTTGGCAAACTTATGTGAATTTAAACAAACAGTTAATGTATGTATTAACAAAAATAACTTACATTAATGTGTACAGAGAAAAGGAAAAAAAAACATTAAAAACTTAGCTAGTAAGAATGTGTTTGTTTGTGCATGTGATACAAGTATGTGCATGTGCATGCATGTGAGTCTTCAGTTGTCAGTGGACCAGGAGAAAAGAATGTTTACAGCTTGGATGCTTTCATCTACACGCTGCTGCATCTTGAAGGAAGAGGATGGAAATATTTGTCTTTTTATAGACTTAAAAAACACCACCTAATGAAGCCAAGTGGGGTAACCCTCATAGAACTGTTGTGCCGACTTCTTGAAACAAGGCGGGCTGCTTACATTAAGAATTTTCATTTTAAATCTTACTTATCTGTCTGAATTTCGGGGATGAGGAGTTATCATTATTTACATTATTACATGTGTACTATTGTCCTCGTCTTTGTTGCTGCTATCACATTTCAGCCATGTGCCCCCACCCCAAGCCTTTATCAGGCATATACTGATCTGGGTAATCTTCAGGGAATTTTGAACTGAACACTTTATTTAATCTACAGGGTAGATTGTTCTTGTTCTACTGCCTATGTTCAGATACCTTGTCTAGTTCTTTTTTTAGTACCAAGAATCAAGAAGAATGCATAGATTTCGTTTAAAAAAAAATGTATTACTTGATTCTCATGACGCTCAGCTTCTCTCTCCCACCCCTTTTTTGGATTTTTAATCTACTCACAAGGAGGCAATAGTGCCCACATTGGCAATCCCAACTCAAGTTGACAGCTAAGAATTCAAAACTGGAGAAAGCAACAGAAAATTACTCCGCTACTTTTCCCAAAAACAATCATGGCAATGCACACTTTACAAAGATAAGGAAGTTGTGAAGAGCCATGATAACCTGTGTGCTAAAGGGACGTAGTACTTAAGGAAGTAGAGGATTTTTTAAAATGGTCTTTTTCTAGCTCTATAATGATGATTGTGTGTAAAACAGCTTTGAAATTGACTTTCTCTGGACTGTTATTTTTCAAATAGTATAAGTGAACAAAGTAGCTTTACAATGAAGAACAATTGTCCTATATCTTAATTATATCAAAATAAAGATGCTTTTAAATGTGTTAGAAGTTTTCAAAGTACCAAATAGATACTCAGTGGGAGGAGAGTAATCCTAGTGACTTGTAGAAAGAAAGCAATATTTCAGCTTTTATTATTCAATTAAATTTTTACTCTTTGCTCTGTAGTTAAGTTGCTTGTATTTCCAGTAGAGAAAACATGAATGATGGAATTAAAATCTAGCAAAGAAATCACCATATGATGATTTTTAATATTTTTAAGCAGCATTAAATTAGGAATTGAAAAACTTATGTTATTTCACAAAGTAATTGCATTTGTATTTTTATTTACTAGAATATTTTTGCATCATACTGACACATGTTGACATCCTCACGGTATTTAGTATTGTTGAAGTGATCACTAACATTTTTTATTGAGATTTACAAACTCTGTTTCATTCAGTTTTGCAAACCATTAACGAAATTTGAATAGGCTGGAAAAATACTTTGGCAAAAACCCTACTCTTAATAATTTCTTTAATTTAATTTTATAGGACTTCATGGTAAACAATATTTTTTTAAGAAAATTTTCTTTTTCTTTTTAACAGCAAAGAATAAATTCTTAGGGTTTCTTAGTCTTGAGCATGCAACTGGTCATGTGTAAATATTTCTTTCTGGAGCCAAATTCCAACTTTTTGAAGTGTTTAACTTTGGAATTTGTTTATAGTTCTTGCAAACACAGGATGAACAGGAAACTGAATTCTTGTATATATAAAAACTTAAAGAAAAAATATGCATAAAACAATATTGCATTTTTATTAAATAAGTATATGTTACTTTAACCATTAATTTTTTTTTAAATAGTGGGAGTATTTTGTATGTTAAATAATAAAACTTTTAATTTAAAAAAAAAAAATTAATGAAGATTTATTGTACTAAGCTATGCATCCAAGTAAAACCAACCGTACTTTGTACCCCTTTACCTGTTTGAACTTCTCCCCAAAATTTGGCTTTGATCGGTTAATGTATGGCTGTTTTTGAGGGTGTGATGGACAGACACACAGACAAACGGAAGTCACAAAATTTTATATATAAATTTCTTGGAGAATTACACTGAGTCAGTGTGATATCATAAAGCTTTATTAAATGAGTGTTAACAAGCCAATATCACTTGATCAACTCTATTTATTTTTGTTAAAATATCCTTTATTGTTTTTTCCCTTAATGAATTATCTAAGCCATAATTTCCGATTTTTCCACATCAAATATAAAGTAGTCATGGAATGCAGTTTATGGAACCATGTAGGTGATGGCTGTAAAATATTTGGTTCTCATTGTAAACTGATATTTTTTTCCCTTGTTTTCCTATGGTGGTGAGGCTTTATTTTTGTTTTCTATTAATTTTCTGAAAATTTGAGATTTATTTTTTATACGAGTTCAGTTTAAATCCTTATGAAACTGATTCCTACTCAATTTTAATACTACAAGTTACTGTTTTCATTTCCTTTTTTGTATCAGCTGAACTTATTGGACAATGGTCAAAAATTTACCAAAAGTAGAGACTAGTAGCACATAAGTACGGCTCTTTCAGATAATGCCACAAGGTTAAATAGTTTCAGACTATTCACTTAAAAGATGGGCACATACACATAGAAATATGATCAATGTTGGAAGGTAAAATAAAAACTGACAAACTTAAAGATTTATAAATGAAGAAAAAACAATAAATATACTTTGGGGCAAAAATAAAAAGTAGAAAATTGACTAAACAGATTCAAAATATTCAGGAATACAGTTAATCAGAAATGATTGGCAGGATACGCAAGTCAAAACTTGGACAGACAGCAAAAATTACTTCCATTTTTATATTCTAAGAGATAACAATTTTTTCTTCCCTTTTTGAACAAAATCTCAGTCTCAATATTAAAATAAAAAACAGGCAATGTTTTGAATACTAATATAGGACTTTGGATGGGTTAAACGTTTGAATGGTAACATTTTAAAATGTGGATTTTGTAAGGGGGTTGAATGAAAAATTTTTAATGAAAAAAATATAAAAGTATAGATATGAACTTTCTTGAGGGCATTGGAGGAATTTTGCATGATTAAAATCATAATTCGAGGAAAAAAGTACCTGTAATATTTTAAAATAGAATATCTGTAGGTATAGTAAATACTAAGCTATTACATTTTTCTGTAGATGAAAAAGATCTTTTCTAAAATAATAGAAATAAGAATAAAAAAAACCTTAGGAATCTGCATATTAGATCTGAAAAGTACATAAAATGCAAAATGGTTAACTTTCTTTTATCTACCAAATCTTAGTATGTTGTTCTGCTAGTTGACTTTTGCTGATATACTGAAAATGCACCTGATAACATGGTAATGTGATTTGGTTGGTGTGATTTCTTTTATTTTTAAAATTATTTTTGAAGCAGTGTGTTAATGTTCCTTAAATTAATAACAAGTTTGGTGTAAATGTTCATGAAAGAATCTGTCTGAAAATTGAACTCCTTCCAAAAATACTCACAAAGACCATTTGCCATGTTACGAAAAATGAAATAGAAATTGGGCACCTCAACAATTACGAACTATAAATTTAAGATATTGTATATACTCATGTAATGTGTGATCTTGCGTATTGTGCGACCCCCAAATTTTCACTTCTAAAGAATGATTTTATTATGTATCTTGAGTATCATGCAAGTTCCTTTTTTGAAAACCTAAATTATAACTGACTAACCTTTTACCCCTTATCTCTTTATCTCGTCTTCTAGCTAAATAAAGTAAAAAAATAAAAGAGAATGATAAAAGTATCATTAGTAATGTGATACATGTGTAAATGCATACAGCCATAAATAACTGAACAAGAAACAGCTAAACATCTTATCAACGTAAACAATGGAAAAGATGCATATTCACTATGTTTGTATTTTATAATACGATACTAACATGTGAATATTACATGCATTATTATTGGATACAGTTATGTAAAACATCAATTTTATAAAAATCATGTTTATTTTAAATACAGCTGTACTTTTTGACTACAGCAAATGGATATAAAGTTTGGTCAACAGTGTCGCCAGGGCCAGCAGTGCATACACTAATTTTATATCTCATGTAAGATGCAACTGCCTTAAAATTAGGTTCAAAATTATGTCTTCAAAAGTCACATGATACTTGAGTATATATGGTAAAAGTTTTTACTGTAAAATTTTTGTAATTTTAACAAAAATTAATAATCATCAAATAATGAGAGACATGTTACTTTTTGATATATTTCTACTTTAAGGAATTTTTTTAGATGTTAAAGCATTTTAATCTAAAAGTTTATCTTTTTGCTTCAAATTTAGGCTCATGTATCCTTTGATCTGTCTTTGAGATCAATAATTACTCTAAGGTAACATATTTTCACTATAAATTTTACGCATCATAGATTTTAGAAGTACAATACTCCAGGGTACCCAGTAAAAAAGCAGTAACTTCAGAAAGAAATTTATTTAGCTATCATGATTCATGCACAAATTGAAAAATCATTGTAGATATTTGAAATGTTTGCCTGAATATTCAACACAAAGTTGTAAGTGTGATAACCAGGAGGCAGTAGCTTTATTCAAGGTCATGAATATTCAAGAAATTTATTCAAGGTTAATTATTTTTGAAAGATAAAACAGTGATAATAATTTTTTCACATTTTTACTGGGTACATAGTACTTGTTTTAGAGAAAGTCTTTTGTTTTAGTTTGAAATTATATTTTTTAAGACTTACTAACTGAACATTTGGGATGAAACTTTTGAGCAATTTTCTGAAAGTCAGTAACTCTATTACTGAGCTAGCCTCTAATGACTTGGTCTCTTTTTGTAAAGGTACAGTTTTTGAGTAACGGGTATGATCAACCACTATCATAAGCATTCTTATGAATTGATATAAAACAGAATGTATCACTAAAGCCAAATTGATCTTTTCGAAAATGTTTGATTTGTGCAACAGCTGCTTTTAGTTTGTCTTACACTGTGAGATTCATACCTATATTTACATATACTAATATTTACATAGATTAAAAATATTCATCAAAAGTTTATCCACTACATATTCATAAATTTGAAAAGATCCACTCAAGTTTATTCACTGTATCAATTACTTGAATCAGTTTGTTTTTAATTTTTGTTTAGAACTGTTTTTGGGGAAGGATAGAAAAGAATATTTTTCATCTGTTAGAATTGCTGCCTTTTGTTTGTTTTTATAATCTGATCTGGACATTCCTACTGATATCCACATCCATCATATATTTTATAAACACTCTTCACCTAATTGCAACTTTTCTAGGTTTTCGTAGATATCAGCAAAGCTGGCAGACTTTACATTGTACCACTCTAATCTTTAACTCATAAGCTCTGTCTACTGATGTATGTATATACATCTGCTTAATGAATAAGAATGCTTGCAACAAAAATAAACCAAATGCTTTTTTATATAATTTTGCATATTAACATTGTGAGACATCATTTAAAATGACTTATATTGCACATTATACCTATCATTCATTAAGTATGTTTTGCTGGCTGATCACTTTGTCATTGTCTTCCTTCTTTTAAGAGACTAAAAAATTTCCAATAAGGATTATTTGATACTGGGAACTGTTTATTCTTTTGCTCTCTCTTTAAATCTGCTTTGTGCTGAAAAATCTTAGTTTGTCTGTTTTCTGAATTTCTGAGATCAGGAATTATTATTATTATTACACACTGATTTATTCAAACTGGTGTTAGCAGCTGCCTGTTGTATTCAGTAAAGTTATTGGCATTTTGAACTGGATCCCTTATAAATTTATTTAAATTGAGAGTAACATTAGGGGATATAGCAATTGAAAGAATCAACACAGATGATAACCTCCTCAGTAAGCCTAGCATAGAATTGAGCCATTGATCTGGAAAGAACTGACATTGGATTTCAGCCTCCAAAATTCCACCACCAAATTGCTGTACAGAGCAATGAATATAAATTTTAGTTAAGTGTATATAGCTTACCATATAATAAGTTCAATTTCTGAGTCAGGCAGTAAAATCCTAGCTCAGTGTAATGAGCAGAATCATCATCACAGATACATATTAACTAAGTGTAATTAAGTAATAGAAGATATCCTTTAGTATGGACAGTGGAATAAGAACATTCTATCCAAATGGGAGGAATAAAGTGTTTGGTTAAAAATTCCGATACAATGGCTGAAATATTATGAATATAACAATCAAAATGAGGACACCAATTCAAATAAATCATTTTATAATAATCTTGTTTTTATTAACCACCACTCCTCTGAGTGAACACTACTCAAGTCAGAAAATAATGATCATAATAATAATCATAAACTTTGATACTATCCTAACTCATTTCTATATTTTTCTGCTTTTTTTGTGTTCATTATTTTTACATTTGTGGGTTGGGTTTTCTTTTCAATGTTTTTAATTCTTTACTGAGAGAATTCAATAAATATCAGTCGGGTTTTGTATATTTGGCACTGTTGATCAGTGAAGAGGAAATTCTGGCATTTATAACTAATTGAAATTTGAAGATAAAAGATAAAAAGAAAATGGAGTTTGTTGTTTGCTTTATAGCTTTTCCAAGAATTCTTTTTTTTTTTTTTTTTTTTTTTCAGCAACTCTGCCTTACTGCCATTTATCTTTTCTCTAATCTCTTTGTTAACATCTTTCAGGTCATTCAGATCTTTATCAACTGCCAGCCACATGCAATCTGTGTGTGTGTGTGTGTAAGAGAGAGTCTTCTCTTTATCTTTCTGGCTTTCCTAGTCAACCTCTACATTCTTCTAGCAGATCTTCTGCTATTTGAAGTAAACATTTATAAAGATTCAAATCACCTCTCAGCTATTTCTATACAATATCACTGGGATTTTTGAAAAAAAAATGTTTTTCTCAGAATATATCATGCAACTTTATTGAATGGTACCTTGAACTTAGAAGACCCAGCTTTCATTTACTTCAAAGTAGGTAGAATTTGCTGTTTTTTTTTTTTTATTTGATCTGTTTCTCTCTTCATTCTCTACTTCTCGTGTGCCAGAAACCCTACAGTCACTAATTACATTGCAGTTTGACCCTCTAAGTTACTTCAAGATCATTCAAGGTGTCATTCTATATAACACCCTATAGATTACATATATAAACACCTAAGTTAATGGTGTTGGACTAGTTCTAGTCATTATTTTGGCCGATCACACAATAAAATCACAAGGCCAATCTCTGATGTCACTGGCTGAAGAGTGCAAGTAGCTTATTTGTGAGAGAATTAACTATCTCTATTGTGGATAGATTTTCATGTCGCAGATAAAATGCCCCCTAATATTTCAGGACTCCCATTTGTGTTTGTAATTCAATGAATGAAAGTCAATGTCAATATGTCATGTGACTCTTGCTCTGTTACATCTCTTAACTGTAAATCTTGGGGCGCTTGCTTGCATCGTTTTAAATGCTTTTATTGTGATACTGAATATCATTTGCCTATGAATTAAAATGCAGAATGCTAAAGAAAAGTCAGCGGAGTTCTACAATTGGTACTGTGACCAGAAATAATATTTTTCTTCCCGATTTTGAATATCAAAAAAAAAAAAAAATTATAAAAAGTTAATGGGTGGGGATGTAGTTTGCGATGTAAATTTAAAAGGGAACCAAAACATATATGCTCATAAGACATGATTTCATAAAATGTGAAAAAAAAAAAAAATTATAAAAAGTTAATGGGTGGGGATGTAGTTTGCGATGTAAATTTAAAAGGGAACCAAAACATATATGCTCATAAGACATGATTTCATAAAATGTGAAAAAAAAAAAAAATTATAAAAAGTTAATGGGTGGGGATGTAGTTTGCGATGTAAATTTAAAAGGGAACCAAAACATATATGCTCATATGACATGATTTCATAAAATGTGAAAAAAAAAAAAAATTGAAATTTGTATTCTGGAGTGCTTAACAAATAGTATTGTAAAGAACTTCAAATTATGAATTTTAAAATTGCTTTTATTTTTTTATATATTAAACAATCATGTAATGTGAACATATTTTTGTCTGTGTGAGAGATTAATTTACAATGAATTTGCATAGCAAACAGGACTCTTTTTGATTGTTTTATAAAATACAATGAAATTATTTTCGTAATCTGGTGTGTTTAATCTGTAGTAATATGTCTGTCTTTTATGTGATGTCCCCAAATCAGGTAATTTCAGTGAAATTTTTCAGGGAAATCAAGGAATTTCATTCAGTGATTTGACTGGCAACCCGTTTATTGCCCTTTTTTTTGTACATTTCCTTAAAATCTTTTAATTATATAGATTTCTATTGAGACTATTACTTTTTGTTGAAAGTCTTTTATACAAATTATGTCTTTTGCATTTAGAGAGATAATGTTTCTCATGTTTTTTCAGTGGGCATGATATATTTAAAAACCATTTATCCCAAAGATATTTTTTTTTTGTACGTTCAATCTTTGTTTCCAAATTCAGCAAAAATCCTTTGGCACTTGTGATTTCCCCATGGATATGACAAAGTCTTTCTTCAGTTTTCCAGCAGAAATTAATGACATTCTGATTTGGTTGCAAGAGAATGCAGAAAATAAGCTTCTTAAATCTGCTTCATGTTTACAAGTACAGGAAATTATTCAGAAAATTTCTGCACAAGTTTGAACTCAAAACTTTCTCTTGAAAATACACTGGAAAGCTTTGTGTAAATGTGTTGAAACTTGACTAATGCATGGAATAATAATGCAACACAAAATGTACTTAGAACAAAATGTATTGAAACAAGAAAGTGTACACAATATTTACATATAGTCTTTTGTATATTCCTGGGAAGACAGTTCCTGGAGAATGTGTTGACTAAGTCGCAGTCGGGCAGAGTCTCTAGTTGGATCTCTTGATTCGCCTCTCATGTCTTCCTGCTACCAACCATATTTATATAGTCAGTACTCCACTATGCAAATTAGGTGGATCCTACCACAACAAAATGAAACCTATATATTTTGAATTATCTAAAATACAATAGTAGTCATGATTCTAAAATCATAGTAGTGATGATTCTTGAATCAATGAAATAGATACCATGGTTATATTGCTGTTACATCTGGTTCGGTGCTTCTGCTATTATTTAGAGATCCTTGATAAAATCCGAAGATCTACAAAGATTTATTAAGTGCTTTAGATGCAATGGTATTAACCACACGGTGAAAGATTGTCAGAGCTAAGGACAACACAATACCATGTCCACTTATGGCCCCTTTCTTTTGGGTTTTTAAAGTGCCAAAAATGTGTGGGTAGTGTAATGGATAACAGGTTGGAATTGAAAATCTAAGAGCCGTGTTCCAATTGTATTTGGGTTGGTTATATTCACTTATGCTCAAATACCCTTGTGGAAGGTATGAATCCACCTCGACATGGCATTAATTTTATCAGCAAAACGATTTGTCATTTACAGTTTTTTCCTGACTTCTTCGATGTGCCATGGTCTTCAGGACATTGGCGATCATAGCTCTCCACAACTTCCTGTTCTTTGTAGCTTTCCCATTTTCCTGACTACTCAACTGATATTCTGTAATTAACTGAACTGTTAGATACTTTTGTGGAGCTTGTTCAGACTATGACCTCTGACCTTAAAGCTAAATTTCTTATTTCTATATCTATGTATCCCTCATAGTAGTGATGATTCTTGAATCAATGAAATAGATGCCACGGTTATATTGCTGTTACATCTGGTTCGGTGCTTCTGCTATTATTTAGAGATCCTTGATAAAATCCAAAGATCTGCAACATTATCAGTCTTGACTTGGCATCTCAGCTTCAATCACTTTCCCACCATTGTAATGTAGCTTCCTTTAGCCTTTTCTATTAATATTTTCAAGGTAATTGTTCTGACTTTCACTTTAAGTGTAGTAATAGACTGGTAGCTATAATTTTATTGTTAAAATTGCTAGTTGCCACCAGAAGTTCTATGTTAACAGTTTCTTCTCTTGCACTTCATGCTTGTGGAACTCTCTTCTGGTTTCTTGCTTTCCTATCAATGTCAAAAATTTAAATACAACATTAACCATCATCTTCCATCTCCTTTTCTTGAATCCTGGTCTTTTATTGTCCCCTTGCAGTTTCTTTCACTCTCAGTAACCCCTTGCATCTTAGTAGCTGTATTGCCTTGCTTCAGGTGAAATGATTAGAAAAAAATGTAAAACTTGAAATATGGATACAAAATAGATAGAAAATTGTTTTTAATTAAGTTTTTTTTTTTAACTAATGTTCACCCAATACAAGGCCTGATAGCCACTCAAAGTAGAGTGTTACTGCGTGGAGTTGTATTAGTGTAATTCTAGACTTGAAGAGGTCAAGGTTTAATAACATTTCTGAGTTCAGTCAAACACAGAAGTATAGTTTGGAAGTAGACTTTGGAATGAACCAGAAATGCAATTTTAAGCAGGAAACAAGGGATAACTGCAGTTCAAAAACTGGGAAGAAGTGTAAACCAGATGATAGGCAAACCAATCTACTCATAATACTGCTATGAAGCAAATTCTTTAATATATAAACATATGTAAAGAAATTAGTTAGATTTATTCCTGGACTTATCTTTAGATATTTGGTCTTGTTTTTATTTTAATTGTCATGTTCATCTATTTTTACATTTATCTGAAGCAACTTTTCTTTTTGTTATTGTATATTAACAAGCATGTTTGAATTAAATTTTAGAACTTGGCTTTCTTTTTATTCATGTCTTTGCCATAATTTAAATCTAAATTTGTTATGGATGCTAACTATCAACTTGGTAAAATAAAATTGTTTTATATCAGTTAATAAATCATAGCTGTCATCATAGCATGTTTATGTAGATTCTTATAAATTTTGTGCCATGATGACAACTTGAGATTTATCAGCTTAAAATAGTCATGTTTCTTGTCTGGCAGTAACTTTTGCTGTAAAAATTAATCCTTGTATTTATTCTGTTAGTAACACTAGCACTGGTTCATGTCTACTTATGGCCCCTTTCTTTTGGGTTTTTAAAGTGCCAACAAATTTAAACAAATTTTATGGTACACATTTCAAAAGTCAACATTTAATCAAATTGTTTCCTTGCCACCAGAAATATTGATTTGATGCAGTGGAATGGTGGTGGTGTAGGCAATGAGCAGTGAGAAAAAATAAGCTGAAACCATGAAACTTTAAATACAGTCACTGTATTTAAAAGACAATCATGATTATCAATTCAGTTTTCCTATTAGCACTAGAATTTGCAATTATTAAAGGGAATGCAAGTTTTCATGCATTTAATAAATTAGTGGACTTGAGAAGATAACTTCCCTGAAAAACTGTTTCAAGAAAAAGATTTCCTAAATTTAAAATGGTAGTAACACTAATTCAGTCAATGAATGCCAAATGTTTCCTGTACAGAAACAGCTGATTTTACTTTTACCCATGATAACTTAGAAAGAACTGGTTTATGGCCATATTACATTGAAACACTAGTTCACCAGTTAAGCAGATGGGTGACCACTTGGGAATATCAGGTGCTTTAAACTTTGATGTGTGGGTAGTGTAATGGATAACAGGTTGGAATTGAAAATCAGAGAGCCGTGTTCCAATTGTACTTGGGTTGGTTATATTCACTTATGCTCAAATACCCTTGTGGAAGGTATGAATCCACCTCTTCGTCTTCCAGCTATGGGTTAATAAACAGGCCTAATCATTATTATCTCCAAAATATTCTTACAAACTAAAAATATTTTCTGGTTATTTAAATAACCTTCAAAAGGTTGATAAACTGTAAAGAACCAATCAATCAATTATAGAAAGAGTTAATAAAGTGTTAAACTAAATCTTAGCAATATTTCTTCCAAATGAAATGCCATGATTACCATTTTTTTTAGTTCTCTTTTTTCCTCATGTTTCTATATATTTTTTTTATCAATAAGAATACATTTTTGGTGTCTGAAGTAGTTGCATCTTTACTCTATTTACATTGTTCAGACTATTTTAACAGAGAATTGAGACAGCTCGATAAAAGACTCCAAGTTGGTAGTATGTGGTGCTATAAGCACCAGGAGTTGTGTCCTCTTCCACAATGGGCTGTTGAGAGAAGACCTTCTACTTAGAGTAGGTGGTGCAGACTATTTGCATATGAATGATACTGGGCAGGTATTAGCCAATAGTCAGCATGGGTCTGGGACTGGGAGTGCTATATAACACCAGTTTTTCTCTCAGTTGAGAGGGGTGCTCTCAACATGCAGACATACGAAAACCAGACAAGATGAACACAAGCTATTTCAGCAATTGATGAGTGATGACAGAACCCAAATTTGATTTAAAGTTAATTCCTGAGTTTGACGGATTGGCATCTGGTCTTCCACTAGTTGAATGGATAGAGAAGCTGGAACTCGTTTGCAGGCTATGTGGAGTGAAGTCTCTGGAGCACATGATCCCTTTGAGACTTACAGGAAGAGCATTTGCAGTTTATCAACAACTGGATGACAAAGCAAAATCTGATGTTGACTAGATAAAGACTGCTTTAGTTACAGGTTTTGCTGTGGATTCGTTTATGGTGTACAAACAGTTCATTGAGTGGCACCTGTGGTGTGGCAAATCTGTTGATGTATACCTGGCTGAATTGAAGAAACTTGCATTCTTGTTGGGTGGGATGAGTGACCATACGCTGGCGTGCGCATTTGTGCACAGGTTGCCAGGCAATGTAAAGTGGGCACATTATGTGTTGTCTAGGATGGATGCACTGTCTATTGACCAGCTGCTTACCCAAGCCCAGGCGATTATGAGAGATGAGGAGATGGCGGAAGTCATGGTGGCAGCGGTGCCCTGGCCAATGCAAAGTACAAACATTCATGTCAGAAAGTGCTTTAGATGCAATGGTATTAACCACATGGTGAAAGATTGTCAGAGCCAAGGACAACACAATACCATGCATTGTTACCGTTGCTGTACCATGTGCCATATGTTTTGAAACTGTTTAAGAAAACATGAGGAGAGATATGTCGGTGCCAGCATCTTCCAGGTTGATGGCAGACCCGTCATCATGTTGGTCAATACTGGTTGTTCGCTGTCTATAACCAGCAGAGAGATATGCCAGCCGTGGATGACAGGGCCTGTATGCATAACAATGATAGATGGGGAGACCAGAGCCTGTTGTGGGATTGGAGTTGTTGCTTTCTGGTTGCAAGGTGGAAGTCCTGTCAATATTGACATACTGGTGGTGTAAGGAAAGCCACTTGGTTTTGACCTTCTGATCAAGATGAATGTGATCAAAGAACTAGAGGGAGTAGAAATCACTCCTTTGGGTGCAGTGGAGTTCTTCAACAGAAAACCATCCCTGTGTGCAGCTCTCACCATAGACTTTAGCATCAAGTTTGATCAGAAAAAGAAAGCGTGGACAGCGTCATGAATGTGGCTCAAAAATCAAGCCTAGAAAACAAGATAGCAGAGTATCCTGTGTCTGAGCTAGCATGTAAGGAATATAACCAGGAGTTAAAAACATGGTTGGATAACAGCTGGCTCATACCATATCCTGAGAACGACTATTAAATAATATCATCAGTGCTCAGCTGTGCCTGATAATTTAAAGCTGTGGTGATTTTGCTGCTGAATTACAATTATTACATTTTCTAATTGTATTTTGGATATCTTTGTTCAATTTTGGCCAATAAACATAGCTTCTCATCAAGGACTTCATTCTCACTCTTCCCAGATGTCCTAAGTGGAATTGTTTCAAAATCCTTTTTTGTAGTAATAACAGAATTACTATTCTTTCTGCATACATAAGTACTTCATCACAAATAAAATGTGCTTTATTATTCTTACCAGGTTTAATTTTAGTTTTACTCCATTTTGACTTAGCATCATTCATAGTTTTTGAATAAACATATCCTTTTTAGAAGGAATTTTGATATCATCTATTGTGATCATATGAATTTTCTTCCTAATATCATCCTGTGAAATTTCTTTCCAGCAAAAATTATAGCAATCACTTCCTTTTTCAAATTGACTGTAGCATTTTTCCGTATTTGTCAAACTTCTTGAAGTGTGGGTGACTGCTTTCAATATACCATCTTTCTTTGGCTTATTTCTGCTCCAGTGCTGTATTTACTCATGTTTGATACTACTATTATTTGTCGGTGCAGGTTGTAATGTGTCAGTGATAACTTTGAAGTTAGTTGTTTTTTAATTCTTTCGAAAGATTTTTGACATTCCGCTGACCAATTCCATTTCATACCCTTCTTAAATAAATTATTAAGAGGTGCTCACAATTTGTACATATCTGGCACATATAATTATTATAATAATTTGCTAATGAAATGATTGTAGGGTCACCAAATTTGCCTGAGGATAATTCATTCAGTTTAAATTTCTCACACCCATGGTTGACTTTACCAGTATATATGACAAAATCTTCTTTTTCATCCTTAATAAGTTTCATGCACTGCCAATGTGTATAAAAAAAGATATAAAAATAAAAACAGAAGACATACTTTCTTTTCATCTAACCATCCTTGATATTCTTCTCTGTAAATGGCCTCTTGCCTTCTGAAATATGATAGGACTGTAATGCTTTCTTCTGGGATGTAATTAAATTCACTAATTGAGTTAGCAACTGAGTCCAGCAAAAATAAAATTCACGCATTGTCTGTTCCTTGCTTTTTCAGGATTGCTTTTATCTGTTCTTGATGTTCAATCTGCTCCTGTCACATTTATTGTAATAGTTGCTGAATAACTATCTTTAATTCTTCTATAGTGTATTATGTTCATACAAGTAGTCCTTAACTAGGAAGAAAAAGGTTTTCAGTTTTTTTTTCATAATAGCCGTATATCATATAGCCTTGAAGTTTATCAACTTCCGTGTTGCGCTATGAATATACAGGAACTCAACAAAATTCTTTTCTGTGAATTTTGAATTTTCTTCACCAGCTATTTATGCTAAGTGAGAGGAAATAAATTTTTTTTCCATGGGAATTTGAATCCTTGTCGCCAATGTTATGTCTTCATTCCAATGAATGAAGATAACACAATTAAGAAATATAATATAGATTCTGAAATAATCTTTCTATTCAAATTAAGCAAACATTATTCCCTTGCATTGACTGAAATAATTATAAATTCCATTTAAAAATAAAGTTTTCAGTTTTTCTTATTTAAAACAAAACAAAATAGAAAAACGAATGAAAAAAATTGACCTAAAATTCTTCTTTTGATTTCATGGCTCGTTTCTGAAGTTTGATTTCTATAAATATTCTTAGTGTTTCAAGGACAGAAACAATAACAAAAGCTGAAAATAAAATTACAGATATTGATCATGTTTGCATTTTTCTTTCTTTCATAATCAATCTTTTTTTAATGTAATTTGTTCAACCTAACCGTGTAATTTTTACTAATGTTTCAATTAGTTTCTTTCACCCTTGATTGAATACAACTTTTACACATACTTATAATATATTGCAATGAATTTGCCAGCCTAAAATGTTAGAAATTAAACTATGATTATACATCTAAGCATATAACACTATTCAGGCTTAATTCCTGCTCACTGAAAACCAATTTCTTCATTTCCATAATATAATATTTACAATGTAATTTAATTACATTAAAATAATTTGTAATTTTATATATCTATATATATATATATATATATATATATATATATATATATATATATATATATATATAAAATTGTTTCATTAAAGGTGACGGACAAGGAAGGTACTGCGTTTAAGCTTTTTATTTAATTTTTCTTGTGTTTATATATGTTTTTTTCTCTTCTGAACATAAAGTTTGTAAAAATTGTCCAAATGTTCTAAGCTATTTTTTATTTTATTTTATTTTTTCAGCCATTATCAAGGTTTTTTTTATTTTTAATTCTATCTGAATGTGTAGATTTTTAACCATGTATCTAGAGTTATTGGAATGTTTTTTTTTTTTTATTTTCCAAACGCATTCAGCACATTGTGATCCTGTTTATAGTTGATGTTTATCAACTATGAACACAGTCACAATATGATGTTACACACACACACACACACACACATATATATATATATATATATATATATATATATATATATATATAGAACTTGGAAAACATTTTTTTAAAAAATGAATTTATTCAAGATGCAGTGATCTATGATTAAATAAACAGCTAGGCTATGTCCTCTGTTCTGTTTTTTTTTTTTGCCATGAAAATATTTATAGAAATATATAGTGTTTTTGGGGATTTTTATTATTATTGTCTGTAACTTTTTGTGCATTTTGCATTGGAAATGTCAAGTTACAGTAATTTTTTTATGATAATGGTGAACTGTTCCTTCAGTGCTTCAGATGTAAGGAGAGCATTAACATCACAGCTTCCAATCTGATACAGGGAATAAAAAAGCTTGTTATGCTCCTGGCTGCCAACCATAGCAACTTGTTGAAAGTCACTGCATGAACAGGAAGAAGAAAAGTACTTTGGTACTGAGTGCCATATCATATCACCTCCCTTCTTCCTGTAGGACCTCATTGTCACTGCCTGCATTGAGTTGCTGGAAATGGTAGTCAATCCTTGGATTGAGGGATGGCTGTACATGATCTTTCTAACACGGCTCATGTAACCCACAACTGACTGGTTGGAAATTTTCATGATCCTATCACCCCAACAAAATAGTCTGTTAGCTCTCCTGATTTAAATCCCCTGAACACTGTGGCATTGACAAAAGGGAGACCAAACAGTGGTGCCACATTACCAAGGATTTCTTTCAACTCATCATAGATGTGATGGCTAACATGAGTGAGAACAACCTGATCTAGGCAGACATTTACTTACAAGGCTACATCATGGCTGCCTTCAAATCTAAGGAATGTTTTATGAAATAACTTTTCGGTTTTTAACATGTGTACAGATGTTTCTTGAAAATATACCTTTTTTTATTGACTATTTTTAAAAAAATTCTTTTTTTAAATTGTTTCATCCTAAGCAGAGGGTCAATGCCACTAGAATCCAGGGGGTTACAGGAAGTGAAAGTGAATGGCAATGAGAAGATTGAAAATGAGTCAGATTGAGGAAAGGACAAGAAAGGAAGAGAGTTGACAAATACAGAAGATGGCAATTGATGTTACATTTAAATTTTTGTGGATTGTAGTTATCAGGGAAGCAAGAAGTTGGAGGTGGAGTTCCACCAGTGGGAAGTTAAAAAAACAAACTGTAAAAAAACAAACTGTAGAGTTGAAGTGGCGGTTACATTTAACTAGTTCAACAATAAAATGGTGAGACCTAGTTGTCAATCTAGTATCACACTTAAATTCATGTAATCTGAGCACCACTTTATATTATAACTTGCCCTCAATTACCTGGTGCACTCTATAAATTTCCACAGTAAATTTTAAAACTGCTATGGAAGAGAGGTTGTAGTAGTTTTCTATCTGTCTTAATAGTAAAAGGATCACGAGGCAGTTTTAAATTCATTGCAGTTATTCAATTTAAATAAATGTTTATAACCCTGGTAACGTTGATGAGGAATACAATTTATTTGTCTTTGTCATTATAGGATTACAGATTGTAAAGCCATGCTGTTAAGACAAAGTTTTATTTTTAGTCATAGCACATAGGACATAGGTAAATAAAATGGGTCAATGAAAAAATTGTGTGGGTTCCATGATTCACAGAAGGTTTTTATTTATTTATTTTTTTCAAAAACAGGTTAAAGTGACAATTGTCTGCCTGAAAAGATCTCAGTTGAAACTTTCAACACAGGAAACTTTTTTCTTTTTTTTTTAATTCACTTGCACTCTGGGCTTTTAGAGTTCTGTGTGTGTTTTCCCACTAGTCTCTTTGATCAGACACATGATTCAAATCGCATATGTGATAGCAACAATATTGCAAAGTCTAGAAACTTGAAGTTATTATTGTAACTAAGTTATAGAGTGTCTTGCTTTTACTTAAGAAACTTAAATATAGTTTTTGTCAGAAATGAAAAATACTCTGAAATAAATGTGCTGGTGAAAGAAGTATATTGAAAGAAGTGAAAAAATGCTTTTATTTCAGTGAGAATTTCCATTTTCTTTTGGAATGCTCAAACTCATTTTGGCATTTCAGTGAATGTGTACTCAGTGATTTGAGCTTTTATAATTGGCATTTAATGTGTTATGGCAATGATCAGGACGATATCACCTAACCACAACTCTGCAATAATGTACTGAAATTAGATTTTTTGTGTGTACCAGCAACCCTTAATTTTGTGTAAAATGTGTGCACCAGGTTAATAAGTCCTTAGCAGTTTATTTTTATTTTTTTTTTGTTTTACAATTCTCACTGACTTTATTTACTTTGTAGTGATAAATGAAGCTGTCGGAAAACTGTGTGATGAGGTAGAGTGAGTATTAAAAAAATGGCATACCTGAAGTGGGTTGGGGATGAGATATGAGAGGTGTGGATGAAAGGAAGCTGTTGGAATGTCTGTCAGTTTGAAGTATGCACAGGTTTGCTCGTTTTCTTTGAATAGTGAAGAAGAATAGCTTTAATTAGTTAATTGTTTGAGTGCAGTTGCAGTACTTTGCTCTTAGCTGACGCTAACCAATTTCTCTTGTGGATTCTTCTCCAAAATAATTTTGAAGAAGCTATACTAGGGTCTTTTAAGAAAATTCCTTCACACCTTTTTCAGGTACAGTAAATTCTGAAAAAATACTGTCTTTTGAGTAATGTTTATAGTAGAAGTGACTTATTCAGCATTTGATAAGTTAGCCAGTTTTGCCGATATTGAAGTCATTTTTTTTTTGTTTTTACCCCAAGCAAGGTGACACTGACACTAGAATGTAGGGGGATGATTGAAAATGGAGATGATTGAAGAAAGGGCTAAAAAGCAGCAGGCTTCAAGAAGACAGAAGATGGAGATTGATGTTACATTTAAACTTTTGAAGATTGTAGTTATTAGGGAAGCAAGAAATCAGAAGGAAGTTCTACAGGTGGGAAGTGCAAGAAAAAATACCATTAGAGTAGAATTGACAGTTGCATCTAGCTAGTTCAACAATAAAATGGTGAGACATAGTTACCAAACTAGTTGCATGCTTAAATTGATGTAGTCAGGACGTCATGAAAAAAGCTCGTCCAAACAGTTACCATGAAAATATTTGTAGAGCAGGCAGAGGGAA
The DNA here is from genome assembly GCA_964036315.1 of Acanthosepion esculentum. Classification (NCBI taxonomy): domain Eukaryota; kingdom Metazoa; phylum Mollusca; class Cephalopoda; order Sepiida; family Sepiidae; genus Acanthosepion; species Acanthosepion esculentum. The sequence continues at coordinate 99,885,443 of OZ038476.1, read as the reverse complement.
GCCATGTCACATCAGTAAGAAAGTGACTGGAGGTGAGATATACCTTGTTAGGATCGATTGTATTGCAGATCCTTCTCAGGATTTTTTCAAGAATCTCAAGATGTTTAGTATAAGCACTAAACCAGATATGGCAACACTATTCAATACCTGGATGAATGGTAGATTTATAAATATGTAAGATGGATTCTGACAAGAAAATATTTTTGGCAAGATACAATGAACTGACCTTACTTGCAGCAAATATAGCAATCAACTTGATATCATCTCTACACTTCAAATCAGTGGAAAAGGTGAAATTGTAGAGTGTTACTCTCTGGGAGTTCAGCATCAGTTATTCTGATAGTAGATATAAAAGGTTTTCTGTGGCGAATAAATGGAAGCAGTATTGTTTTAGAGGCGGTGAAATTTACAAGTCATTTCTTGCCCCAGCTAACCACTTATTTAACAAAGAGAGAGTAGAAAATATATTTATTTTATAAATAAGGTGTTTGTTCAATTAAGTCTTGTAGAATAACTAAAACCTTAATTCCTTCTTGATCAAAGTTTCTTATTTCTCCTGATTTTAAACATTTTCATTATTCTATATATTTTTTTGCATTATTGTTGTCTTTTGGATGTGCCAGTAGTGTTATGGATTTCAGCTTGGAATGAAAAATTGGAGAGCTGAGTTCTTATTCCAGTTGGGTTTGTTACATTCTCTTACATGCGAATACATGGGAAAGATATGAATTTGTCTCCTCTCCTAGTTATGGGTTAAATAGTGGGATATGCATCTGGAAGAATCATTGTTGTTTTCAAGAAATTGTTAATGCAATGTTCACTCACAAAAAGAATTATCCTTACAGTCAAAAATGTGTTTGTCTTTAAAAGCCCACAAAGGTTTGATAAGCCAGAAAAAAAAACAATCAAAGTCCTTGTCTAATAAAACATTTCACTTAATATATTCTTCAGATTTGCTCGAGAATATATTGCATCTGATGGTCTATGAAATTCATTTTCATATTTTTCATTTCCTCCTCAACTGCAACAGCACAGTCTAACAGAATCACAGGACTGAATGTTAAGGTTGTGACTACTAGAATTAATAAAATTATAAGAGCTCTTTCAATCTCTTTTTTTTTTGTTAATCTTTGTTACGGCAAACATTAACAAGTTGTTAGTGCTATGGCTAATGTTTTGTCCTATGTTCTTGCATTAGTCCTTAATACAAAAGCTAAAATTAGTTCACTTATTCATACTACTAATACAAGACCTTAACACTTAGTCCTATGATTCTGTTAGACCAGTGTTTCTCATCCTTCTTTACTTCAGAGTACACTTGTAGAATAACTAAAACTCTGGCACAAACTTTAAATTTTACAAAAGAAAAATTAGTCACAAAATTGGAAAATAATAAAGTCATCTCCTGAAATAAGCATCTACTAAGATACTACTAAGATACTACATTGAATATTTAAGCAGTAGAGTTTTCATTTAAGGGAATTTATAAAGAATCTGCTACTATTTTTTTGTTTTTGTTTTTAGAGTGGCTGATAATGACTGATTTAAATCCCTTGAGGAAGGCAAAAAAAGAAAAGTATTATCTACTCTTTAAAGATTAAGGAATTTAGCATCCAGTTTAAAATATCAAATGACAAAGACTTGACTTAGACATGGAAACCATCTGCTTGGTTGTCTATAGCTTTTTAAAAGTAAATACTTCTTACATATAAAAATAAGTTTGCCTGAGTTTACCAGTTGAGAAAAGCTGAGTTAGACTGCAGTTTTTAAGTTTGGGTGATATAAAAGAAAATCAAAAAAAAGTTCTACAAATCACAAAATGCAAGATATATTTGAATAAGATTTAAGATTAGCTGAAATATACTAAAAACAACAAAAAGGAATCATTATTTTTAGAATTATTATTATTTTTCATTATTGAATATAATTAAATTTCATTAATTTTCATTACTTCTCATTATTGAATATAATTATTTTTCATTATTTTTACTTTAATTTATAAATCCAGCTTAAAAATTATCAAGTTAGTCAAATGTCAACTACTCATTATGTAAAATTTAAAGAAAAATAACCTGGTAAATTTTAAGTTTTATTCTTCTATTTGCTGTGTCTCTTCTTCTTCATGTGGCTGAGCAGTCTAAAAACATGTTTGGCTATAGTTTCCTCTATATGAGGCGGACTCCAGTTTATACCCAGCCAACGAACATATTTCTTATTAATTAACATCTCTCGAAAAATCCAGACTTCTGTTGAAAAATAGATGTCTACTCAAATATGTAATCACTGAATATAATGTTTATATTATAGTAATGAAATATACCCCCCACACATGTATGAATTAAACACGTTGACATAAAAGGTATACTTCTTGTATATTATGTTTATTAATATAATATTAACATAATCTTATAATTTATTTATTTATGAATTTTTACACACACACACACACACACACACATATATATATATATATATCCCTTCAGGAAGTGAGCAATCACGGTTCTCCACAGCTTCCTCTCAAAGATACTTATTCCTTTATGCTCCCTTTTTGTTTTTCTAGTACATGCCTTTTATTCATTTGCTTCAAATTATGAATGAAGTAGGCTATTCACCATTTTCTTCCATTGCCTTTGATGTGTCCTGTCAGTGTTAAATTTTCCAAGTCTTCTTTTCTCATGTGTCTCTTAAATTTGAGTCAACTCTGTCTGATTATTAACAGTAGCTTCCTTGTCATACTCTGTTCTCTTAAAATTTCCATATTTGTCACATACTCTATTCCTGTTATTCCTATGGTTCTATAGAATCATCTTTTCCTTTACAGTAAGGTTCGTCCTCTACAAGCCTGGGGGCCACTTGAGGTAGTGTTACATTAAAGGCTAGTTTATATGGATAGGAGGGGAAGATAACAGTTAACTTGAACAGGCTAAGATTGTTTTGATCAGGGAAACATTCTCTTGGGCCTGAAATCCAATAAGAAAATACATCCTCGTTGTTCTCCTTTCTATTTTCCTGTTTTCCTTTAACTCATCCTCTATTTGTCTACATGATGTTTGTTCCCAATACAATTGCAGATTATTCATATAACCTTTCTGTGTAGATCAAGCTCTCCTAACATATAAACCTATTCTTACTGTACTTTATTGAATTCTTTTGAAAAGATTTAAGAAACAAAGTCAGAAATCTTTTTACATTTCTACTTCTTATAATTACAGTTTGTTTTGGTATTATATAATTTTTCTATTTGGTATTATCTTCATTTGCTTGCAATCAAACCTGCACCTTGATGAGAACTTTGTAGACCAAATCAGAGAGGACACAAGAATACCACTTCTAACACTTGAAAGGATTGCATTGGACAGAAGAAAATAGCAGGAATAGATTGGATATGATTAAAATGATTAGAAGGAGGAGGCAAAACTAGTATGGCCATTTTTTTTAATACTTAAGTTAATGCAATACAAGGCTCAAGAGCCACTGGTGGTAGATGGTTACTGAATTAAGTCTATGATATTGATTGTAAGAGGAGGTAGAAGGAAATGAAGACTATGAAAATAAGGAGGATAAATAGTGATTGACCCTTGACTTGAAGAGGTTAAGATCATAGCGTATTCACATTAAAGTATGTTCCACAGTTCACAGGAAGAAATTTTCTAAGTGGATCTTTCTCCTTACAAATATGCAGGAAATGTGGGTGATTTGACTCCATGAATGTAGCCTGGCCATAAAAGTTTGAACTAGTAGAACTTAAAAGTGGAGCTCATTTGAATATTTGCTATTGCAATAGCAATATGGTTGTAATGTAGAATCTGTGAGAGAGAAGTGGAAGGTGAATCATCCCCTAGAGACCATGTAATCAGAAGAGGAGAATGAAACTCTTGTGTATAGATTCTACAAAAATAACTTCCCTGACAAAAGACCACCATTGTAGACCATTTAAAAGGCAGAAAAACTTAAATTAGAGAGGACACTGGAATGCCACTTCTGATAATTGAAATGGTTGGTTTGGACAGGAACAAGTAGCAATGTTGTGTGGGCAGAAATTGTTCAAGGATCTCTTTGAGATTATGTGGCAAAGTCAAGTCCTTTCTTTTATTTTATTCTCTGGAACAGATGTATTTACTGTAAATGACAATAACTCCAAAAATATAAGCAAATAAACCAAAGCCAAAGTCAGTCATCGATTCTGTTATATAGGAATAAAGTGTCACTGCCAACACTTGACTTTGAATATAGACTGCCAGTGAGCAAACACAGGTGATCCCATTATTGGATTAAGTAGACCACGTGACCATAGAGGAAATACTTATATGTAGGAAGTTGGGTGATATCTAATTGATTGTTATTTCTATTCTATCCCCTATTACTATTCAGATCACCATTTCTACTCTATCCTCTATTACTATATGGACTGCTATTCTCTATACTATTTCACTATACAGATTCTTATTTGAGCGTGTATTATTGAGCAAGTACTATTGGTGCAAGTGTTATTCGAAGGTGCCTGACACCAGTATTGTTCAACAGCATATTATAGTTGTATCTGCGATTACAAAGTCTCTACTACAATGAGCATTGGAAAAGTGGCAATGAGTATTTGTTGACATTACAAAAGTGTCAAACAATTTGCAATTTCTTCAATGAATAAAATCAAAAGCTCGGAAATATTAAGTAATAATTTGCTAAAAACATTAAAATTAACATAGTGGCATTATAATTTATGTTCTCCCAAATCCTTATCAATTATAGATATTTACCGAGCTTAGTGAAATCTGATTCTGAATCCTATAGAAAAGTTGAATAAAATCATGTTGCCCAAATCTTCTAGGGGGGGGGGGGGCTGCCTCACTTGGAAATTCAAACTTAAAATCCTGTTTTTTTTTTTTTTACTTGAGCTCAAATACTGGTATTAATAAGAAACACCCAATTACATCAGTCATAAAGTAGGCCTAATATATTTACCAATATATGTTCTGATTCTGCAAGAACCAATACATTAGAATGTAGTCTCTTATTGAAGATATATGTGAACAATTTTGTTCTATAGCTAAAATCAAAATTGTCGGATATTAATAAAGAACTTATATTAACTTTTAAAAATGTGTGTCTGTCAGCCATTATTGTAATGATTATAATACAATATAGAATCTTTGTTGTTTTGAACAAACTGAATAAACCACTGGAGTAACCTTTCTTCTACTCAATAAAATTGCCTGTTTTTCTGTTTGTCTAATGTAAATTCAGTTGATGTGGTTTGGACACTTTGGGCTTAATTAACTTTGGACAGTTTACAATGACTACTGTCTTTTGAAAAGAGGTTTCAAAATTCTCCAATTTTCTAAATAGTATTTTATGTGAATGATATTTCTATTTAATGTTGAAGTTCCAATTTGAACCAGGGATCTTCAGGTTTTCATTTTAATGCTCTTTCAATGCTTAACCTTTAGCATACTGAATTATTAACATTACTTCCCTTTACTGCATTCTTTTTCAAGACCTTAATTGCATTATCCTTATTGTTAATTTCACTCAAAGTTGTTTTCTGCTACCATCACAGGATATGACACCACATCTATGAAATTCAAACACACTATCGTTCAGAGATCAGTTATCTTCAGTGGCAAGATAAACTTTTTGTACAGCATATGAAGTCACATACAGAATGAGAAAGGTTAACTCACATCATGAAATGGGTCCATTTTTGTTTATTAGAATTATTAAAAAATGAGTAGAATAACCAAGAAAAATATAATTAATACAAAATAGGACTTTATATTGATGCCAAAACCTGAGATTGAATTGGAGACTTTAGAATTTTCATTCTGATGTTTTCCCAAACAGATAATGGTAATGATGAAATTAAACATTTCAATACAGGAAATATTTGGTATTTATTTATAGTGTTACTGTTGATTTGAATTATAAAAGATTTCTCTGAAAACAGTTTAACAGGAAAATTCTCAAGTCAACTGTTACTCCTTTTCCTTATATTGGTTGGGGTGGGGTTTCTTCCTAGTCTTTTTTGGTAGTGTGGGAGGCCAGCATTTAGATTTTATTTATTATTTTCCCTTCTAGTTATATGTGCTACCTCTTTTACTTGTCATTGCTATTGAAAGTTTTCAAGTGATGTGGTTTCACTTATTTGGTAAAGTTCTTTGTGATTCTGTAGCCCCAGTGTATAAAGTCTGATGATGGGTTAGCTTCTTTAAGACCTTGAAGATTCATTTGCTTGAAATCATTTTTAATCATTGATCTGAGAAAACTTGTATATTGCTGATAATTTAGATCTTTCTGAATTAGGTGAATGCCATGCATGTGAAAGTCTTGATCTAACAAGGCTAGTTAAGAACATGACTAGGTTAATATTTTGGTTTTGTAGCATCTTGCAGTGTTGCACAAAACCAACCCTAATGCAGACTGTCCTATGATCAATTTCCTTATTTCCTACAATAGATTTTTATAACTAATCTCTCCACCAAGGTATTTGAACGTGTTTAGAGTATATTAATTCCACATTCTCAATTTTTATGATGGATTCAGGCTGTCATTAATACTCTCATTTCAATTCCAGATCATTGTTTCTGTTTTGGAAAGTATTGTAATGCAATTCTATAATAAATAATTTGTAGTTTATTAAAAAAATGATTATTAGTACATTTACATTATATATAAAATAGCCATATTCTGTCAGTAATACTTGCTTTAATTTCTGTCAAATGACAATTTTTTTCTGGCATTCAGTGCAAAACATAAAAGCAAATTTAATTCCAAAATAAAACAATTCTGTATGAAATTATATTTTTCTTTACAAGTATTTAGTTTATGATAAAAATATAGTTTTGAGGTATGCTATATTTAGAGGCAACAGTGCTCAATATCACGAATAGAGCATATGTAAAAATATAAATGGACAGTCCGTATTATAATTGAAGACAATTTTCAGGCCATATAGATGATGTGAAAATTGTGTTAAATCTTGAACACTGTTGACTTCATTATCCATATCCATATATATATATATATATATATATATATATATATATATATATATATATACATACACATACACACAAATACATTTACTAAAATGAATAAACCGTTTCTTCACAAGAAAAGGCAAAGGAAGGAAAGAAAGAAAAAAGAAAAAGGAAAGAATAAAAAGAGAGGGAGTAAGAATTGGCCTATAGAGGAGGAGGGAGTTATATAGATAAAGAGGGTTAAGGGACCTAAGGTGGTTGCGGTGGAGTTGGGCGCAGATAAACGCGACGGTTGAAAAAGGACGCCGACATAAATGTAACCTATCAACATCTGTGCAAGGAAGAAGAATGATCAAAATAAGGCTATGAAACATTTTAGAGAGGAGCATAAAATTATTATAGAATTGGAGTAAGAATTTAAAATTAATACTTTTATAAAAAAAATTATCAATATTAATCCATTCAATACTACATCTTTAACTATATATTAAAAATTACAGAAAAAGATTTAAGTAAATTATTAATATATTAATTTCATTTAAATATAACCAATCTCATTATATCAATAGTAATAAATTTTCAAATACTAAGTTTATAATTTAAATTATATCACATTTATACTAATTATTAAAAAATCCTGTAAATTATTAAGTTTAAATTCAATATATAAAACAATTTAGTATTATAAAAACAATTAAGTATAGAAAAAAATTCCACATATAGAAAACATTTAACAGGGAGAGAAATATTTAGATATATAAGGAAATTCCACATCTTGAAAACAATTTCATATATAGAAAAAAATTTACATATAGGGAAGATGTCACTTCCCTATATGTAAAATTTAAAATGGTTTATTCATCTTAGTAAATGTATTTGCATTGATAAGTCCAGGGAAAAACCACTTTCCTATGGACAAAATGATTATCTGTATGAGGTAAATCATTTGGATCTCATTAATTGTAATTCACTTATATGGTCTATAATGAAAATTATATTGAGCTCTTTTGTGGATTAGTTTTAATATTTTATATTAATAGGATCTACTTGGATTATTTACCCATGGATTTTTTTACCTGACTATATATATATATATATATATATATATATATATATATATATATATATATATGATAAGCAAAAGAACAAATAGGAAACATCTGACTTTTATTAAAGCTTCATCAGAGAATGAGATAGGGAGAAAAAGAAGAAATTCTGGTATTTTATTTTTGAGTAGTTTGATCTCCATTGGTTAATCAGGTTTCATGTGTATTTGGCTTGTTAAACAAGTGTTAGTATAATTTATGACAAATTGGAAATGTTTTTATTTTATTTTGTTGGATTCCTATCCGTATTTGATCCCAATTCATATATATATATATATATATATATATATACTTATGTATTTTGGTAGCAATCCCTCTATAATACATGTTTCATTAAAAATGATTCACAAGGTAATTTTGTAATTTTAATTCCCAAATATGGCCAGCACATTGGGGCAGTGTCCAAGTTGACTTTTTGTTTTCTATGATAAGGACTTCCATTATTTTTAGATGCATTTTGTATATGGAGGTACATATCACATTTGTATTCTTGATGGGTATATTGTGTAATGAGTTTGGTACATGTTTATGCTTGATAAATGGGCCTTTATAGAGCTCTGGTCTGAGATGTAGGGTCAGTTGTTTTGATAAGTGTGGCAGTGTGCCTGGTATAATTACTTATGAATTTGTTTTCATCATATATATATATATATATATATATATATATACACACACATGTACACACACACAACTGAAAAAAATAAAAAACTGATGGTACAACAGAAAATGAAACTCACTGCCTGACAATATCAGATGTGGTGTAACTGTGATAACAATAGATAAATTGTCACCATTTTATATTTTCAATTTAGTGCATACGTGTTGTTTGTTTTTGTCAACTGCACAGTATAGTAGGGTCTGTTGGGCACTGTCTGTGAGAAAAAGAGCACCATGACACAATTCACTCTGCTATTAGAAATGGCATACTGTATTGCTTGGCATTCACACCAGAAGCTCCAATACGAACATTTTCAGAATGTTTGGGTGTCAATCTGAGGACAGTGCAGAGAATGTTGTGTTCCCAAGGTATGTACTGAGAGTGATGAAAACCAAATATCCAGTCAACATCATGATGCTTGGAGTGATCACTAGTGATGGCAATGTCATGCCTCCATTCATCTTTCCACAGGGTCTCAAACTCAATTTGGAGGCCTGTGCTGTCCTGGTTCAAGAGAAACTGAAGCCAAGGATTATGGCAGCATTCACCATCTTAAACAAGGAGACTATACAGAACAGTTGCAGGAGATTCTGAAGTTGTCTGGAGGCCGTGGTTAAAGCAATTTGTGTAATTTTGGTAAATATACCTGTTAAAATGAGATGCCGGTGTTATTTTTATTTTTGCATAATTTACATGACAATTTATCCATCGCACCGTGTATGTGTGTATATATAATTTTATAATTATTTTCTTTTTAAAAAATATATATTCAGTAGATATATATATATATATATATATATATATATATATATATATATATTGAGTAAATTAAGAAAATTTCATATGATTAGCTGTTTCACATCAAAATGCTCATATTTGTTAAATCTATTGAACTTATCAGATCCCATACTCCTACCCTTTCTAAATGAATGAGAAATGATGTACAGCACTTTTTGGTACCATATTAGCAGAATTAGCATGAAATTTATAAAATTAGAAAATGTATTCTTTCTTATACATATGTATTGTACAATTTCAATTTGCCTGCTTTAGTATTTAAATTTCATTAGTGAGTAAGAGACTTTGTTTTGCTTGAGGAATGTCGGTGTAGAAAAACTAGAAAAAACAAACATTTTTTTTATTTTGTTTATTCAGTTCAAATTGTTGTCTGTTAACAAAATAGAAAAGATAAATGTATTTTCACAAGATGTAAACTTAGATATAATTAAGTGATATATTACATTGATGCAAAAGTTTTCAGCATTATCTTTGATGCAATGCTAAAATCTTAAGGTCTTTCAAGTTTTTATTCGATAGTTTATTGCTCGTCACCACTCATGTATCATTTGCAAGTTTGAGGAAAAAATTCAGAAGGGAATATTTGGTCAACATTTAAACATCCTTGTTTTTTGCTTAACACAAAACAAAATATCATATTTGGACATGATAGTGATGATAAAAATAATTAATTTATTGTGAGAATTCAAAATGAAGAAATCATGGTGAGACTACCTTCAACATCTCAAATAGAATATACTGGAGAAAATTTTCTGTGTTTGGTGTGAGTCAAAAGGAATTATTTATTATAAATTGCTGGAACTTAGAGAAATTATTACAGCAAAAATGTGCAATGAGAAACTGTCTCCTTTGAATGTTGCTCTTTTTGTTGTTACAGTGGGTGTTCACCCAGTAACAAGGTCCCCAGGCCACTTGATGTAGAGGGTTAAGAGTAAGAGGTACAACGTATGTGGATATGTGCAAAAGGTAACGGTTAACTCTAGACTTGAACATGTTGTAGTGATTGGGGAAGCAGCCACTGGGAGTTGGTTCCACAAGGCAGCAGTTTATGGGAAGAAGCTGTTTGAGTAGAATTTTTTATCTCACTAAGGGGATATGAAGGGAATGAGGGTAGTTTACTACAATGTGCATGGAATGGTGTGTCTTAGCCGTGAAGGTTAGGACTGGAAGAGCTAAAGAATGTAGTTCATCTGAACACTCACCATGGAAATAGCGATAGAGCAGTGAGAGGCTTGTGACATTTTGTCTTTGAGGAAGGGGTTGCATAGTGGAAAATAATTTGTCACCTACAAGGATGCAGAGACTCTTTTGGATTCTATCTGGAGTGGGAAGTATTAGACACACACATAGTTTAGAGGTAAATGTGTGAAAAGATACAAGTTCATAATGTCAAGTAATATTAACCTTTGACACACTGCATTATTCACTACTTTATTTTCCACTGCATTGTTTTTCAAGGCTCCTCTACTGCACTAATTAATTTCAGTCATGCCATAACAGGATATGACAACACAACTGCAAAATTCAAACATGCTATCATCCATTCATCTGAGTTATTTGCAGTAGCAGGATAAAATGTTTGCTTTGCAAACAAAATCTCCAGAATTTTAAAGGTTAACAAGTTCAGTACTAACTGTCTTCCATTATTTTTTGGGGGGTGGTGGTTGTTTTTTTTTTTTTTAGATTTCTAAAATCCTTATTGATCTCAGCAAGTACATCACAAACATCTTGGAATCAGTCACCACTAAAATATTCTTTGCTACTTTCACTGACCTCCATCTTGCAGGACACAGTTCTTTAGGGAAATGTATTTATTGGAAACAAATGCATTTTATAAGTAGCAAACCATAGAGTGCAAGTGTGTTTTTTTAATGTATATTTGTGCATTAGACTCAAGTAGATTTGAAATTTTCTAAGTTAGTTTGGTGGAAAGGTTAAAATGTTATAAAGAAATAGTTCTTGCTGGTTTTCATTCTCAAAAGTGTTAAATATAATGTATGGTAGAAGTCCTCATATCCGAACTTCAGAGTAGTTTGGATATGAGGGTGGGTTTCTATATAATGTGGCATGTGTAATATAACTATAGCTTAACAAAACACAAGAACTTATTGCAATATATAAAAAATGAAGTGTCTCATGAAAGTAAATATTAATTTGTCATATTTAATGCTCAGTAAGTTTTATTTTCAATTGTCTGCCTTATTTCTTTTCTCATTTCATTTACTTTTGCTGTTCTACTTTTTAGAATAAGGCATTTCTGCAAATTACGTGCACTTATACATTCTGTATTACTGAACAAAGATTTTTTTTCTCTATGAATTTGATGACCTCATCAATAGTTTTCTTTACTGAGTCCCAGTCTTCTTCATAATCCTTCATATTTTCACCATTATTGGAAGAATTTGATTATTCCTTTATTTCTTGACAATCCAAATAATTTTGAAGCCATTCTACTGTTGGATTCTTTTGTAATTCATTAGTGTCTTCATTTAACCATTCTTTTAAGTCATCCGAAGTTAGCATATTCAGTGGATCATCTTTAAGCGCAAGTTTTAGTGTTTCTTCAAATTCTGTAATCCTTGTTAATTTGAAAATTCAATGAATTAAAAGCTTCATCCATTGTTTCCTCTTCAGTTGCATTTGTTTTTCATTTTTCTTCCAGTTGAAGTTTCTTCTGTGCAAGACATTTTGGGTTGAGAGATTTCAAGTTACTAACAATTATCAGAAAAAAAAGAAAAATATTAGAATGTAGCATATTCCTACAGAATCTAAATGGCAAGTTTGGATTTGGAGATGTTCAGACATGAAGACTTCTATTGTATTTCATTCATGAATTATATATGTGTGTGTGTAATTGAACAAAAGGGTTTTTAGTTTAATTATACAACTTTTAGTTTATAAAACAAGTTTTTTACAGTAGATATTTTTTATAAATTAAGACCTGTTTTTATTGCACACACAACATAGTTTTTGTATCCTTTAACATTTCCTCTGTTTTACTTATTGAAATAAATTAATTAGCCAAGGTTAAATTTTTTATTTACATTCAGTATTTGGAATCTACTTTTTCCATTTGTTAATTACATAAGACTGTCAATGCAAAAGCTGAAATATGGAAAAAAAATGGTTTTAACATTTTTAACTTCTATTCTATAAATTTATTTTGGTAAAGGCCAACACACCAGAAAGCATTATTCAGTAATCTAATCTCACGCACTATTATTATTTTAAGAAGTTTGATCATCACTGAATGCTTCAAATTTATGGCCTTGTGCAAGATGAAAGTAAACTTATAAAATATCAATAAACTCCAGAGCAATCATTATTGGGCAAAGTTAAGCTCATTTATAAGAACAGAATATTGGCACGTAACAGGATCATCATCTGTTTTGTGATCTGTCCTTTCCGGATGTAGGTGATTATGGCTCTCTATAACTTCCTGTTTTTTGTTTCTCTAAGTTTTGACCTTTTATCATCCTTCTTTGTCTCTCTTCTGCAAACCATTCCTGCAAATTTATTGAGTAGGTTACTCTGTTTTCCTCTGCCCTTGTTATGTCCTGTGAGTGTTAAATTATCTAAGTTCTCTTTCCTCTTTGTGTATTAAAAATTTCAGATCTTTTTGATAAGTATCAGTTTCCATGTACTTAGTTTTTCTTTAAAATTTTCTTCATTGCTTACATTTTCTGTCCATCGTATCCTTGGCATTCACTGGGAAAACTACAGCACTGTCTTTTCCAGTCGCTTCTCATTTGTGAAGAAATTGTTCAGAATTCACTGCCATTTAGGCAATTAGGTATTAGCACATTATTCTTGCTTTCTAAGGACATATTCCTTTTTCTTTGCAAAAACAATTCTTCTTCTATATGTCATGTTTTTTCAGGATGTAGGCGATCATAGCTCTCCACAATTTCCTGTTCTTTGTAGAACTTAATATATTTTGTCTTTTGTTATCTTTCCTGAACCTTGTCCTGTCATCCCTTTATTGAAGCTCACTAAGTATGCTATGCATTGTTTTCCTCTGTCCCTGTTGCCTTCAATCTGTTCTGTGAGTATCAAATTTTCCAAGCTGTCTTTCCTCATTATGTGCCCTAGAAATTTCAATTATCTCTTACTCATGTTAAGTATACATGTCCTTTTTGTTTCTATTTTCCTTAAACTTCCTTGTTGCTCACATGTTCAGTCCATGATATTCTCAACATCCTTCTTAATATTTAACTGACTGGCTAATTATCTTACGTTCTTGAGATTCTAGAATATGAACATAGAATAATAAATGAAATATATATAGAAATATACATAGAATAATAAATGAAATATATATAGAAATATACATAGAATAATGAATGAAATATATATTTTTCTTAACAATTTTAAGACCTTATATATTATATTATACCTTATATATAAATCCCATGTGTTCAATGAATTTCTTTTTTCCAAGTTGAATGTTTGTTTTGGTTATCATTTGTGTTAAATCATTTTGTCTCATCCATTTTTAACATTATGCCAACAATTTGTCAATCTTTTATACATTCTTTGTTAGAAAGTGTTTGAGCAAACTCTTTTTTAATCATTTCACCCAAAGCAAGCCAATAAAGCCACTAAGATATAACTGGTTACTGTAAAAGAAACTGTGAAAATGAGGATAGAGATTCAAGGTGACAGAAAATGATAATGGAAGATTGTTGCATTTAAAATTTTGGAGATTGTACACAGGAGACAAGAAACCAGAAGAAAGTTCTACAAATGAAAATTGTGAGAGAAGAAACCAAAAGCATAGCATTTATCTTTATTGACACTTAGCAATTTCAACAATAAAATGATGAGACCTAGTTGCCAATCTAGTTTTAAGCTTAAATTCATAAAGTTGAGGCATTAAAGAGGAAAGCTCATCAGAACAATGGCCATGAAAATATTTATAGAAATGTCAAAGGGAAGTGATGTTATGGCAGTGAGAAAGTAACTGAAGAAAAGATGCCAGATCAGGACCAATGACATTGCAAATTCCTCTTTGGATTCTATTAAGAACCTCTAGTAGTTATCAATACAATTTCTTTTTTTAATATAAATTTACAGAAAATCTCTGTAATATTTGCATATTAACTGATTTTTTATGTAGCAGACCAATCATTAAAGTAAAATATAGTTTAATACTTAAATTGTTATTTGGAAATAGAAGGGTTTTAATATCTGTCTATATTTCTGAGATGAGGTATTGTAATATTGTTACACTATTTACATTATTTGAACTGTGCCATGCCTTTTTTGGATATCACAGTAACAGTTAAAATTCCGTTTAATAACTCAACTCTTCAAGTTTTTGTTCCCTCTGCTGTGGCTTGGTATTGAACCCACAACCCTTTGGGTCAAGTCACTTTTTGGATTACTCAACTCATGTTTTATCCATTGGGCCATGTGTCTTTAGAAAAATCTACCCTGTAGACTAAATAAAAGATTTTGTTTGAAATTCCAACATATATCACCTGAAGAAAGAATGTATAATGGCCAAAATGTCATGAATATGGCAATTAAGGTGAGAATAACTGTTCTAACAATGTAAATAGAATCGAATTTTTTTTAAATATACATCCAAATTCAAGTGTAAGTTTGCATTTGTTTTGATCTTAAGATCTTAAAGTGTTTAGCTTTTAAAAAACTCTATATTGTATTAATATTTTTAAATTTCTGAAAAGCAGTATTAATTAATCGCTATTAATTTTTCTATTAAGGCAAGCTTCTTGAAGAACAGGAACGCAAGTGACTTGTTTTTTTAATTTCCAATTCATGTTGCTTACAAAAGACCAAAGAATAACAGTATGAGAAGTTGCAGTAAAAAGCAACTGAAATTAAAATAAAAGAAATACATACTAATTTAAAAAAAAAAAATGATTGTGTATTTTGTGTCTACACATAAAATTTATGAAAAATATCAGTTTTTGTTTTACTTTTGCAAACAAACAATCCATATTATATACAAATGCAGCAGATATTCCTGCCTTTTCATAATAGATAATCTATCTACATGTACATTTGGTCTTTCTCTTTTCAGTCAAACTTTGGACATAATTGTAGTTTCTTAAATTCAGATAAATCCAGACTTGCATTTAAATAACCAGAACCATTGTTATCAATAAAATTAATAAAATAAAACCATTAAGTTAATTTTTTAAAACTTTCCTTTTTCCCTTTTATTTTGATTTTATGATTTAAAACTCAAAATATGCTTGGAACTTCTTTCCTTAAAGTAATCTCATCTTTTCAAAATTATTCATGGAAGCTGAACATTGCATATCTCCTGTATTTTGGTTGAAATCAATCTCACAAAGAAAAACAAGATAAACTATCCGTTACATATGTATGTAAATGTGCCGAGAGAATATTTTGTCAAACAGAGCACTCTAAATTTTTATTTTGGATGCTTTCGACATTCAGATTGATTTGGGGCTTTTGAAAGAAATCAATAATGTACAGAAATAATCCTTAATTAAATTTATTTTTTGGCACTAAGAATGGCTGACAGCTGCCTCTTGAAGAGGCAAGGGGGAACAGGCATCATTGTCTTAGTGGGGTTATATTATATGACCACTTCACCTTCCATTTTGTCCAGGTAGGGCGAGCTGGTGGTACTGGGATGAGTCGGTATTTGTTGGCAGTGGATTTATTGTGTTCTAATTTTGGTTGAATTATGAACAAACTTTGCTATATGGAAAAGAAATTAAGAGAGAGGATTGTTTTTATTTTCAAACCAAAGAAATCTTGCTGTAGTTTATTATTCCTAGAAAGATTGTTATTTGATAGCAATTAATGTTTTTATAGTTTAAATGAAATTATCATATTGGGTCCTGTTTATGATTGCCTCTGGGATAATAGCTTTGTGCTCTTGTTACCTGGCCAGATAATTTAATTAGAGGGGAGTGGTTTCTCCATCTACTTGTTCACTCGTTCTTTTCTTCATCAACCATTGTAGCATAGAAGGGAAGAAAAATGTCAAGATTTGGGGATGGGATATTACAGGGAGGAATAGATTCATGCCTTTTAAAAGGGAATTAGTGTGAAATAAACATAAGCAATTTCAACTGAAATTTGAACAGAGTTTAACAAATTTCTATTTGTATTGATAAAATGATGTGAATTTGATAAGTCTTTTTTCATCTAAAAATTCAAAGATCATATAACTTATCACAAGAAATAGATTGTAAACAATAAAAATTCAGCTTAATGGTAATAAATTGTTTAATTTAATTATGTTTTAAGAATAATTCTGATTTCGATATTTGAATATTTATGTTTTGTATTAAAACATAGCAAAAAAAATCTAATTTGTTTAGAGTAAAAACACAAAGAACAAAAATACCACTGTTAAGAAAGAAAAGATTATGTTGTTTTATAGCAGTTTGAGGCCGTCTAATATTTGAATACACTCTCAAAAGTATTGTTTCCTTCAAAATTCTATTAAATCAAATGTCAAAACTTATTTTGGGGTGAATCATTATATGACGGCCCTTAAAACTCAATTTTAAAGAATTCTTGAAAGATTTTATTAACTTTCAAAAATGAAAGCCTGTATGCAAAACATTACAAGTTTAACATTGATAGAATTTTTGTGCCACTTTTTAAAATTTATTTTGTAGTTTTTCGTTTCTGTTCATGGCAACAAAAAAAAATGACTGGTTTCTACCAAATATGGATGATCCATGCCTACCCTGAGGTTTTTGAATCAAGAGTATATAGGTAAAAAATTAGATTACTTTTAGAATTCCCTTCCCCTAAGAATAATGTCGCAGTGAGATTTTATTTATGAATTCATGAATTCTAAAACAATCTACATCAGTTTTGCTTATATAAAAGCAGGAATATGGGTCTCATCTTCTGAATTATTTTGGTGATATTTTCTATACTGTAGTTTTCTCTCTTTTTCCTTGTTAACTTGATTTTCCATGGTGTACCGCTTTAACCAGTGAATGAATAACCAGGTAAAATTTATACGGAGACAGAAAATAAAGGAGACTGTCTTGTATATGGTTATTATTTTCATATTTTAATAGCCATCAAAAACATTCCCTTTGTATTCCATTAGTAAGAAGGAAGTTTCACTCAGAAAGCTTCTTCCAAAGAAGCTGCTTTGCAGGAGAGACTCCCAAGACAATGTTTTCCCAATAACTACAATCTTAACATGTTCAAGTCTAGGAATAATCATTAACACTTCTACATATCCTCATAAACTGCACTTTTTACCTCCTCTTCTTATGCTCATACAATAATTCAATAATCTTCTACCTTGAGTGGCTCGCAGGCCTTGTATTGGTTAAACATTAGAAAAAATAAAATTTCTACATAAATCAGAGGTAGTTTTGTTAAAATTCATCCAGATATCACTGAAGAATTGGAACATTTACATGCATGCTTTTATTCCTACATTACCGCCCAATCAGTTTGATTTAATCACCATAGAGAAACTTTTCTACCTGTCATCAGCATGGTTGATGCTAACCTCCAGGTGAGCAACTCTTTGTGCCTTCTCAGGCTCACGTTTTCCACTGACATGAAGTGGAGTGATTATATTGAATCAATTGCTAGATCTACTGCTAGGAAAGCTGGTTCACTGTGTATTGCCATACAATTCTTCTCATATGAATCCATCTTGCACATTTATAAATCTACCATTCATTTTTGCATTAAATATTGCTGCCATATCTGGTCTGGTGCTCTTACTATAATATCTCAAGATTTTGACAAAATTCAAAGAAAGGCCTGTAATCGATCCTGACCTCGCATTGCAACTTCAGTCACTTTCCCACTGACATGATATGGCTTCTCTCTGTCTTTTCTACAAATATTTTCATGGCCATTGTTCTGATGAGCTTTCCTCCTTGGTACCTTGACTTCATGAATTTAAGCATGCTACTACATTGGCAACATGGTTTCACCAACTCACTGTTGAATTAGCTAGATACAGCCATATGTTCTATTTTAATAGTTTCTTTTCTAGCACTTCTCACCTGTGGAACTCTCTTCTGATTTTGCTTCCCTGCTATGTATAATCTTCAAAATTTTAAATGCAACAGTTGCCATCTTCCTGAATCCTGCCTCTCTATTGTCCTTTTCCTTACTCCTCCCCCATTGAAGTTTTCCTATTCTCTTTCATACTCTGTAACCCTGCATCCTTGTGGCATTATTGCCTTGCTTGCAGTTAAATAATTAAAAATAAACAAACAAACATAAACTGAATGTCAGTAGTGAGCAATTTGATATAAAGTAATAAGGGCACAAGAATAAATCAACTATATGTGAAATTATTGTTCATTCAACTTCAGACTTAAATGTTAATTAACATCGGTACATATATGGATTTACTCAAAACTTGGATTCATCTTCTCACAAAGATGTCGCAGACTTTCCTCTTTCATCTCGAATGGAGCACCTATACCTGTCATCCAGTTTGTCCCATGTGTGCATGTTATAAGCATAGCTGGATTGACCACCTGTTTACATGTTGAGAGCAGCTTCTCATATCCAAAGAAAGTATGAATCTACAACTGATGTCTATGTCATCTTCAACCTACTGATGCACCTGGCTTCTCTGATTCTCTGGTGTAAAACTGAATGCAAGGTTTATTTTCGTAGATCATGCCTATGAATCACTGACAAAGTTTCATATTTTCTTCAAATCAGAATTCCCAAGTTTTTCAGAAAAATATGAGTTCTTTTTATTTACAATTTTTGAATTATTAAAATTATAAAAAATATTTCTCACCTAATGAAGAATGCACTTTAAAACTAATATTTAAAAAGATTCTTTTTTTCTTTTTATTGAAACTGTAGTGGAGACCCATGAATTTTTTTCAGGATATTTTATTACTAATTGCATTTAAAGACAGAACTGCAAAATATTTATCATTTTTTTGTAATTTAACATTCTTTATTGGAACAATCTTTTAATGAAAAACTGCAGAAGAAAGCAAGAAAAATTTATTTAAAAACTGTTTTCTATGCAGACAATATGGATGAAAAGTGTATACTTCAATGAGTAAAAAAAAAAATCAATTTCAACTTGACAATAAATTATGTGATATATTTGAGGAGTTGAATACAAATGTTGAAAAGTCAGCTACGTTCAGTTTGATTAAAAAAGATTCTGCAGTTGTTACAAGTTTCAACAAAAACCCCAAAACAATGGAGCAGATTTTTCACTTAATCTCTTACGGGGATGGACAAAATTTAAAAAGCAATATAAAACTTCTAAAATAAAAATAATTTTGAAAGTTTTAAGGTTTTTCTTTTCTATTTTTTTTTTTAACAACCCTAATGAAAGTATTTTTCATGACAGAAAAGCACCTGAGTATGAAAGCAAAAACTTTTATAAGAAAAGTTAGTATTTTTCTTATTTTTAAAAACTTTAGCTTTATCTTTCTTGAAGCCAAAACAATTTCAGATACCAAAAAACAATTATCGGAAAGTCAAAACTTACAGAGTATTTGTTGCTGGTTGAGTCATTCATTTTCTATGACTTATTAACCCTTTCCAGGTTATTTAAAGCCAGAAAATATTTGTAGATTGTTAGAATTTTTTTTTCTTGGCAGTAATAATGATTTAGTGATAAGTGTTACTAATTAACCCATAGCTGGGGGAAGTGGATTCATACCTTTCCCAAGGGTATTTGCACATAAGTGCAAATTATAAGAAACCCAACTGGAATTGGAACTCAGCTCTCTGATTTCCAATTTCTAGCTGTTATCCATTACACCGCATACACATTCAAGCTTACAGCATCTGGTATTACTCAAGTGGTCACCCATCTAGGTACTGACTAGGCTTGACTTTGTGATCGTACAGGAACTAGTGTTTCAACATGATATGGGCATGAGCCTATTTGTTAGGGAATTGATGGCTGATAGAATAAGAATTTTTACAGAATAAACATTTTTTGCTTCTTGAAAGTCAACTCCTGTAATAATTATCTGTATGTGGGATAGGATATTAATCGACTCTCCACTTGGAAAGCCTCAGTTGAGAAAATATTGCATTACTGAATGAAGATAATTTTGTTTCATGTTTTTGAGATCAATAATTGTCAATATACAAGGGAAAGTCAAAAATTATCCACACTCTTTTATAAAGATGTATTATGGTGAAAGTACAGATAATTTTTAACTTACCCTCATACTTTATCTCAAAGTATCTTGTTTATTTTAGATAAAAGAGACCAATAGATTGAAATAATTAAAGCATTTTGAAAAATACTCACCTCCAAAATGTAATACAAAATTATCAAAAGGTTGTACAAACCTGCCATGATAAACAAATGTCAATCTGACATTGTATATAAAGGCTCCAAAAATATACCACTGATGTTCTGTGTGGTGGTGTAGTTGTTGATACAGGAGTTGGTTAAACATGTAGTGGTGAGTTCAATCCCTGGATTGGGTAATGAAACATTGGTTCTGCAGGAATGAACAATAAGTGGCATCACAGGGAAATAATAACACAATCAACAGATATCCCATATCAGTTAAACGGTGGATGCCTGATGATAACCAGAAGATATTTGACTGAAATGTGTCTATAATTACATCTATAATAAATAAGATAAGAATAATAGTTTGAAATAATTAAAGTATATAAAATAAGGAGGCATAGTGGAGTAATGGATAGCGGCTCAGATTAAGGAATTGGAGAGCTGAGTTTGAATTCCAGTCAAATCCATTACATTCACTTATGTGCTAATACCCTTGGGAAACGTATGAATCTTCTTCTCCCTCCAGCTATGAGTAAATAGCAGGACAGATCAGGTTCTATAGCCTTGGATGGCAACTGGTCTACCGCAGAAAGAAATGGCAACCTACTTTAGGGAAAAAAAAATCTGCCTCGTCAGTCATGTATCAAGAGACATGATCACCTATGTGTGTATCACACATGGCACATAACTGACTGATATAAAATTAAGGGTCTCATTTTTTTTCTACAAGATTGGTGATACTCATGGTGATACTATTACAAAGCAAATTTCAGCCAAAACTAAATATTTGTGTTGAAATGGTAGAAGTAGATACTAGTGTGAAGAACTGATTTTGGGAATTGTTTATCCATCGGAAAGAAACCCAAATTAGTGGGACTTTAATTGGATCAATTTAGACTGATGAGACCTGAATTAGTTTTCACACTATAACTCCTTTTCCACAGACAAAATGCCTCTCATTACACTGTCACTACTTTCATGGCAAATGTGCTGACAAACTATGTTCCTTAGTTCCACCTTTTCTGACCTTTGCAGCTAAAACCTGCAATGTGTGGGCCACAGAAAAATCATCCCCCTTCCCTTCATATTCCATTAGTAAGAAGGAATTTATCCACTTGGAAAGCTGCTTCCCTACAACTGACAATTGGTGGAACAAATTTCCAATAGCATGTTTTCCCATTACTATAATCTTAACTTCTTCAAATATAGTGTTAACCATTATCTCTCCTACCAAACAGCATAAACTGCACTTCTTATTTCTTTATCTTATGCTCATACAACATTATTTGGTAACTCTACCTTGAGTGGATCTTGGGCTTTGTATTTGGTGAACTTAAGTGATTGTCATGTTAGTAGTAGAGCGAGAGAGACAATGATTAGATTGCTTATCTTGTATGTGCTGTGACCTTTCAGGACATGGTGATCATTGCTCTCCACAACTTCCTATCGTTTGTATCTTTTAGCAATATTTGTCTCTTTAATATTCCTCTTAGTCCCTGTCTTATCATCCATTTACATAAACTTGTTAGGTAGGAGATACCCCTTTTTCTCTTTGTCCTTGTCTTCCCTATATCCTGTGAGGGATAATTTTTACCAGGCTTCTTTTCTCATTCTGTGTCCTAAAAATTTCAAGTGTCTGGTTAAATTTTGGCTGATGAGACATAGTGAATATAGTAGAAGACACATTGTTTCTCAGCAAAGTCATCGTTATGGCAGCAGTGAAGAGACAGACGATGATTAGACAACTGAGCCTATGGTTAAAATAAATATTTATGTTTATGTTCTGTTAGTGAAAGAATTATGTTTTGCATAGAATGCCAATTTGAAATGTCTCTTCTCTATAATGACAGCCTACAGGATGAAAAGCAAAGTCAGACTGGGCCGTGTATTCTACTAACAAAAGTAAGAATAAATGTGCGATGAAGTTGTTAATGTTTTGGTTAAAGTCATAATAAAGGATAATACTATTTTAGTATTATATATTTTACAAGTATTTGGAGGATTTCCATATATATTTTTTCTTTTGCCTCAATCTGTGGTACAAAGTTAAATATTTGAAATGAATTTTGACAGGTTTTCTTTTTCTGAAGCAATATCAATTCATAAACTATTTACATATTCTTTGGCTGGTGATTGTTGTCTTAGTGGTAGGACCATCAAAATGCAACTCGATCATCTTTAGTTTTTATTCCAAGTGTGTTGGAGAGGCTGAATGAGGAATAAAGTTTCTTCTTCAATCAAATCCTCTGACTGCCCACAGAGACAGGTGGCAAGACTTGAATGAAACCTGATGCTGACATTGAAATCAACCTTGCATTGTCCTCACTGGCTGATAGCAGTCAGCCAACCCCTGACATGGCCAGCTTGTTTCTCTTTTATGTGTATTTATAGTCCCATATCACATGATTTGATCATGTGCTTTACTTTCATTGGACTATATTTAACATTGAGGTGTACCTTATGTATCTGTTGAATATATTATAGTTATACTTCTCACCTTGTAACACAATTATATCACATTAGATTTTATCATTTCACTCCAAGCAAGGCAATAAAGCCACTAAGATGCGGGGGGAGGGCATTGAATGTGTAAGAATATCAGAAAAAGAAAAACATTATTAAGAAGAGAGAACTCTAAAAGAAGAGGAATTAAGAAGATGGAAGCTAATGATTGATATTACATCTAAATTTTTGAAGATTGAAGCAAGAGGTCAAAAGAGTTCCACAAGCGAGAAGTGCAAGAGAAGAAACTGTTAGTAAAGAACTTATGGTTGTGTCTAGCCATTTTAACTGTAGTTGTCAATCTAGTACCATGTTTAAATTTGTAAAGTTGAGGTACCAAAGAGGAAAGCTCATTTGAACAATTACCATGAAAATATTTCCAGAAAAGGTACAGGGAAGCTACATTAGGGCAGTGAGAAAATGAATCACTTGAATGAAACATGTAAAATCTTTCTAACAGTGTGCGTCTCTTGTTTATACTTATGTCAGATTTTATAATGAAAATGAATGTTTTCATAATTGCTATTAAGCATTTATATGAGTTACATAACATGTAAAATTCAGCTTATAATATCTATCCTTATAAAAAAAAATGTTGGTTTTGGGGAGTGGAGTCAGGTTTTATTAAAACACGTTTTTGTTTATAAATAAATCTAAAAGATTTAGGCTATAGAAACATATTTGATTAGGACAGCATGCATAAATTGTTATTTTATTATTTTACTTATCAATATGAATTCTTTGACATTCTTCAACCTTCATCAGTTTTTGATTTTTAACTTTTCTAATGTTTTGAATTTAACATTAATTGTTGCAGTTTTTGTTGCTTCCCAAAGATCTTCTTTGAATATTACCATATATTTCTGTATATAAGACAACCTTTAAATCCTCAAAATCAACCTTAAAATTGGGGGTCATCTTATACTACAATTCTATAAAAGAAACCTTAAATTCTGAGTGATGTTTGTCAGTAAGCTAACTTCAGCCTTGGTTTGTTAGCCAATAACGTACATGAAATGATTCCCATTATCAAATAAACTGATAACAAAAGTAATAAAACCATTTCTACCTTATATATTACTGGCATAACTTCATAATAAATTGGCTATTCAAAGAATAATTCCATATCAATAAAATCAACTTGTATCCATGCAATCTCAGTTGCACTTTTCTCTTTCTCCTCATTACTAATGTTTCTGTTCCTAATTCCCCCACACCCTGCAACCCTTTGCGTGCTGTACTGCCTTACCTGTAGTAATAATAATTAAAAAACATTGAGTTATGACGGTGTTCAATGGAATGCACTATTATCATACATTATCATACTGTTATTCGTGATATTTTGTGATTGTTGATGAAGTATAAGTAAATGGCCATTAGTATACCAGGCTGTTTGTAACTGTTTAGATATAGAAAAAGAAGAGGAAGAAGAAGAACCAGTATTCACAAGAGATCACATGATTAAGCATAAATAAAACAATGGTTTCCCTTTTAGGAGACATATGTAGGAAAAACATGATGTAGAATTGATTTTGTCATTTTGTTTATTTTGAATTTCTAAGGATACAGTAAGTAACATTTCCAATGACATCTTTATATACTCAATAAGCAGTCATCTTATGCTACAGGTATAGAATAAATTCATGAAAATTTGCTATATGTTTTGACCTCATCTTGTCTAAAGGTTGCCTTATACACAGAAATATATGATATTTACAATACTCATATACATTTCCTTTTATAGTGAAGTATGAGTTTTCTATTGGACTCATATCTGCAGAGGCTGCATTCTATTAATTTATTGTTTTTGAACATTTTTTGTCATGCAAGAATATACTCTTTAGCTTAAAGCTTTTTATTTATATAGCACTAAAAATATCTTGTTCAAGAACTTACAGTAATTCTTTGCATTTATCTTAATACCACTGCCAAGTCCATAAAAATTGCATAAATAAAAAAAATAATTATACTGTCATCTCCATAAAAATTGATTATTGTGTAAAAAAAAAAAATATTTATAACAATAATAATTAACATTAATTCACTCTTTTTAAACCAATGAGAACTGAACCCATTTTTCTTTTCTACACGCACACACAAACACATGACATACTCACTATCAGACACGCAGTCAACATAAACAGGTCATCAGTATGTGCATCAACAAAAATTTCGGTTCTTTTTCCTTTTTACCATAATAGTAACATTTATCTCTTAATACTCTTCAAAAATTTGAGGTAAGAAGATCCCAGATACTTGTATTTTCCAATTAAATTATCTGGACACTCATTACACACATCTAAAAAAAACATACGAGAAAGTCGGTATACACTCTACTCATTCTTTATCTTATCATTCTGTTGGATTCCAATCCATATTTTTAATCTACATTTGAACCCAAACTCACAATTTGCCTCAGTATTATGGTCTCTTATGTCTCCAACACCATATAACAACCAGATAATAAATAATACTCATTTTGTTCTTTCCATATCTTGCTGTTTCTCATTTTTACAAGTATTTTTTGTATATATAAATGGTGGAGTGCTTATAATTATTTACTCAGGTATAACTAATCCAACATCATCACCAACTTTAAAATGACTTATGGTTTTATTGCCCAAAATACAAGCCCCAAAAACATTACTCCACATACCCTCAATTATCTTCTAAGCCATTTTGGTTGACTATTCCCATGAAGAAAACAACCTTTAGCCCAACTATAAGGTCAATCTGATGTAGCTCAAAATTCATCATTAAAAATCACTTTGAAGAAAACAGTTTTATGCCCTATTTTTTTGCCTAACTTACATGTTTCTTTTTGTGATGTTTGTGATAGTTTGTTTGTTTTTAGCCAATGTTCTTTATATTTATATGTTTTGCAACACCAGTTTCCTCAAATAATTTCTTGCCACTCAGTCCATTTTTCTTGCTTATTATCCTTTTAATTTTTCTCAAAATCTCTTTGTTACATTCTTAAAAACAGTTTTGTTTCTTGTTCTTATCTTGCCAATGTTTTGAAGTTCTTACTTGATTGTTAAAATATTTTGCTATTTCCAATGTTGTTCAATAACTTTTACAATGTTTTCTTTTCAGGTTATTTCTTTATGTCTTATAGTAGTATTTACATAAGTGAAATTAAAAAAATCAGTAATTATACTATCATATATATATATATATATGTATATATATGTATATATATATATATATATGTATATTTCCTGTATGCTTCTGTTGTATCATAAACTCTCACACCACTTATTGTGCTTTTAGTGTCAAAATAAAGGTATTATGAGCTGAAATTCATATTATATTTATCATATAAGTGTATTCTTAAAATTTTATCAATGTCAATTATATTTTGGAGACACTTATATAATAAGATCTAACATCATGTATACCAGAAAGGTAATACTGTTTACTTATAAAGATACCACATATTTATAGTAGATTTTATCCTATTACCCTTCAAATATGTGTCTATTAAATGTTTGGGAATTTAGAATTATATTGTAAAAACTCCACGAGATTGACTTTAGTCAATCTTGTGGAGTCTTTACAATATAAAGTATGAACTAGACATTTTTTTCTTCAATAAAATGAATGTTTAATACTTCAAAAAAAAGTAACACATGATACTTGCATTTAAATCTCAAATTTCTCAGCTGGAAATGATTTTCTTCTAAGTTAATCCTAAATTGTGTCTGCTTTTTGTTTCCTGTGGTAAGTAAAGTATAAATTAACAATAAAAGTCCTTTGGGCTTTTATGTTTGCATTTTCTTTATAACCCAAGAGACTCTGTTGTGGCTACTGGTGACGTCTTTCTGTTAGTATTTTTCTCTTTATTTATTCAAGAAGGAATACAATTTTGACAGAAAAAAAACATTCAATCTGTTTTCAGTCTGTCATTGTTGGGTTTATACATAATTTGCCATCAGTTTAAATATCTTCCAAAAAATGTAGATTTGATATTTAATATTGTTACTTGCTGAAATGAGTTTTGACAAAAGCTTTCATCAGAATGCAATGAGCTTTAAATATTTCAGAGTGCATATGTGGCCTGAATGCAAATGGATTTTTAATCTGCCTGTGGTTGATCAATGCATTATTTGGCTTGAAATATAATCTATTATTATTACTTTACGTCTTTTTCTGATTTTCTGAAGTTATATTTATACACAATTACCTTCTTACATCAACAATTAAATGAAACAGAATTGGCCATTGTGGATATATAGTTTCAAATTTCCCAACCCAGATGATAATTGGAGAACCTCTAATGCCCTGTCAGACAAGCAGTTCATCATGAGGCAAATACTTTTTATTTATTACTCATTTCATCTTATTTTTGTTAAGATTTATTATGCTCATCATATTAGCATTTCCCCAATTATTTCTTTTTTTTTAAATCTTGTTTCTTGTGCATGGATGTGTGGATGGTACAATGTATAGTGAATCAGAATGAGAAATTGGTAGCGCTGAGTTCAAATCCAAGTTAGGTTTGTTACATTTACTTTCATACAAATACCTTTGTGAAAGTTATATATCTCATCAATTTACAGTCGAGCTGGCTAGATGTAACTGTAAATTCTGTGCTAACAGTTTCTTTTCTCGCACTTCTTGCTTACAGAACTCTACCCGTTTCTTGTTTACCATTCAACTGGGATCTTCAAAAATTTAAATGCATTGTCAATCATTATTTTTTATCTTCTTAATTTACATATTTAAAATGTCTTCCTTTCTCACATTTCTCAGTACTAGGCCTTATAGATCCTCCATGCTTGAGCCGTAGGGGGATACAATGAAGGAATTGGCCCTGGACATCACCAAACATCAATAAAACTCTGCTTCTCACTGGCTAGATGTAATAGTAAGTTTTGTGCTAATGGTTTCTTTTCTCATACTTCTCACTTGTGGAACTCCCTTCCTGCTCCATGCTTTCCAGCCAACTTTAATCTGCAAAAATTTAAATGCAATATCAATTGCTATTTACTGTCCTCCTGATTACTCTTTCCTCTTACCACTCATTATTAATTTTTCTGTTCATAATTCTTCCACACCCTGTAATCCTTTGTGTCTTGTTGGCTTTACTTCCTTACATGGGGTGATACCAATTTAAAAAAAAAAATCTCAGCTATGCATTAAATAGTAGTAGTGCAGACTAGACTGTTCAGCTTTGGGTGGTAACCACTCTAGGAGGAGAACAACTGTACATATCCCAGGTGTAGTACATACCATACAGCCATTGATAAGATAATGGGGTTCCCAATGACTATAATCTGTCTTGACTGTGGTCAAACTACAACTGCATCAATGCATTATTACTATTTATATTTTTGTGCATTTTATTCCAGTTCACATATCATCGTTCTGCAGACATTAGTGAACAGAGCCGAATGAAAATAAAGAATAAATCTTTAGCTGCCATCGCTATTCGCTGAGAAGAAGGCTTGTCTGCAGAAATTGTTGTACCGGTTATGTCCTATTCATTTATAATTGTTGTTTATTCTTGCTTGTTGAGGACATTTCCTAATATGTTTCGAAATTTGGAAATTTCCTTCTCATAAGTATTTTGTATATATCTGGTATAATATATTGACTCTTAGGTTTTGTAGCCTGCAATGCACTACCCTATTCACGAAGATATATTACAATTTCAATTGAAATGTCACTTGTATAAAGCATTTGATAAAGATCTTGTCCATTAATATTATCCTTTTCTTACTCTGAGAAAGAAGATTTGCTTTTATTAAAAATGAAAATTCTATTAACATGTCTCTTTGTGCATAAAATTCACTTCATATTATCCAGTGTAAATTGGTATGTGATACTTAATTTTTTTTCCCCCTCAAACTTATGGTTGATGAAACTGTATGGAAGTGGAAGCTTTAAGATCACAAGTATGAAACTCCAAAAATTTGAAAGCACATAAAAGCAAACTTTAATGAAAACAAAGATTACAATTTACACTATTTGCATTATTCAGACTGTTGTCCTCATCTTTGCTGTCATATTCACAACATTTAAGGCATTTTTTCTCCATCATTCTTCAGGTGATTGGAATTTCAAATCAAACTACTGGGGTAGATTGTTCTAGTTTCACATGCCATACCTCTTCTGGATATCTCCATTTCAGTTATTACACTTTAACTCAACTCTCCAAGTTTTTGTTCATCTCTGCTGTGGCCAGGTATTGAACTCCCAACTTTTTGGGTCAAATCACTGGATTACTTCAACTGAGTCATGTGGACTTGGGGACAGTTTACATCAGTGGATGAAATAAAGAAGTTCAAAATTCCAATTACTTGAAGAAAGCAAAGCCATGGCATACAATGGCTGAAACATCATGAATATGACAACAAAGATGAGGACAATAGTCCAAAAAATGTAAATAGTTATAATACCTCCTCTCAGAAATATCGACAGATATTGAAAGATTGCACTATATGAATTTCTGCAATCAAACATGAAGCTAAAGATTGAATTAACTTAAATTAAGCATTTTCTAACATTTTAATCCTTTGAACCTGAGTGGTCAGTACACTGGACACTGTATGAAACTGCATATATCATATTCATCAGGGGGTCAGGATTAATATGCTATAATTGACTGAAAAAGGAAACACCAGTGTTTAATTTGGTTAATAAATGTGTACCCTATACACAAGTATTACTATTTTATACAATCACTACAACACAACAAAAATTTGTCTATTAGTGTTGGGTCTAATTTTTACTGTTTATAATCTTCAATAAGCCATGTCACTTCAGGACATTGGTGATCATGGCTCTCCACGATTTTCTGTCCTTTATAGCTTTTAAAAAAAAAGGGTCTTTTTGTGAGCTATCCTATATCTTGTTCCACTATCCCCTTACTCAAGCTTACTTGGTAGGTTAGGCATTGTTGTCCTCTGTCTCTTTTGCCTTCAGTCTGTCCTGTGAGTATCAAATTTGTGAACCCCTCTTTCCTCATTATGTGCACTAGAAATTTCAACTATCTCTTCCTGATGTTAATTTTTGTTTTCATTTTCTCTAAAATTTTTTTTTAATTACTCACATATTCAGTCCATGGTATTCTCAGCATCTTTCTGTAGAACTACATTTCTGTTGTTTCAAGTCTCTTCATCTATGAGGAGATTGTCCAGCATTCACTGCCATATAGGAGGAATGATATATAACTGTTCAGTACTCTTTTTGTTTCTAATGAAATTTTTTTAGAGCATCTTTCACGATACCAATGTGTCTTCAGATATCAGTGTTGCTCTTTCTGTCCTCTGTTAAAACACTTCCCAGATATTTAAATTGTTGTACTTGTTTGATTTTGCTAACAACCATAAATTCTGTCTTCTTGCCATTGATATTTAGTATAATAAAGCATTTAAAAATATTTTCCTAAGCTGTTTTGTTCTAAACTGTTATTCAAAACAGTTGGGTAAATAATTCAGTCTAGTAAAACATTGAATTTGTAAACTCATATTCCTTTCATTTCACAAACCAAAGGAACAATACATCATGATCACTTGTTTTCATCATCATCCTTTGACCTTCGGTTAGTCAGAACTCTATTGACAATCCCTTTCCACACTGTTTGGTCTTGCATTGCTGTCCCTAGATCCCCAATGTCCAACCCTGAGTCCTGAGCTATGGTGTCTGGGGAAAGTCAATTTTCGTGAGAAGATGCTTCCAGAAGGATGCCATAGGAGAAAGGACGAGATGATTTACCTGTTTTACTGGTGTTCCCCACTTACTAATAGGCAATTTTAACACAGCTACCATTAATTGTAAGAATATAGAATGCATGGGGGGGGGGGGTGAGAAAAAGGGGGCAACCCAAGATGTAAGTTGCATATTGAGGACATCAAAATGCGGTGGAAATTGAACTATTTGACACTATAATAACAAATGACAGTGAGTATGACACAGAATTTTGAAGGCACTTAGAAATAGCAAAAAGACACATTTCAGAAATTGACTAAGGTACTAAGAGATTGAAATATAACATAGAGGAAGAGAAAAATTCAGGATTGGTTTGTGATATCTCCACTCTTTTGTGGCAGTAATTGCTGGATATTTTTTTCACAAATGAAAAACAAAACAAGAATAACTTCAGGCAACCAAAATGCTGTTCTACTGATGAATATTGAAAATACCGTTTGGAAAATAAGTCCTAAAGAGAACATGTATAAAAAGTAACATGTAACGAGAAAAGAAGGCTTAGAGAATTTAACACACACAGGGCATACAGGTAAAAAAAAGAGAAAAGCAGCATGTAACCTATTTGATAAGTTTGAACAAATGGATGGAGAAACAAGTACTACAAAGTGAAAAAGGGGTTATGAAAGAGTAAGTATTGCTGAGAGCAACAATAAACAGGAGGCTGTGGAGAACCATGTACTGATTTTGCAATCTCTATTTTTTTTGTCTACCTTTAGAGTCAGATGAGAACTGAAACTTTTATTATTTTGTCAGAATGAACTGTGATGGATGCAGATGTAACCTTATCTATGGACAGAAAAAAAGTCATTGAGAAGCTAACATGGAAAAAGTAACACCAAGGATGATGCATTGGAAATATTTAACTTGTCAGTCATTGTCAGGCAGATTATATATTGAAAGTGATAATAAGCAAAGTGGATATTACAAAATGCTGTGTTTTGTTTTCCTGACTCAGCGTTATATGTCAAAAACAGTTTCTCAGCATGATAGCCATTTTGTATCATTCTAAGTTATGATGGCTTTTGTGAAGGAAGATTCTTTAAAAAAAAAAAAACAGATTGGAAAGATGTGTGTTTATTTCTTTATAGTAAAACACTGGCTTGTTTTTTTTTTTTTTTTTAAGTAAAACAATTGCTAAATATATTTAGGTAGTTTCTTAAAATGATTCTTTGTGTTTAATGGAAATTAAAAAATTTTACCATTAAACAATATTGTTAATATACCTTTGATTTGTTTTCGTTTTATCCAAATCTCTGTTTCAAACTTGAAAATCATTGATTGTATTGGGAATGTATTACTGAATCTAAAGTCAGTTAAAAAGACTCGAGGCAACTGAGACGGGGTTCTACTAATGAAAGTTGAGAATACCATGGACAAAGCTAGCAACAAATAGTAATGGTAATATTAGGTTGAGTTTGGCATTCATTGACCAAACAGTCAGTACTGCTTTCATTTGAAATTTATAAATTATAATTATTTTTAGAAATTTTTCTCTTAAAACAATTTTTCAGGAAAAATAAATAAAAATCCATTATGTTTTATATATATATATATATATATAAAATTTCATTTATTTTAGGATATTAAAACAAAAAAAAATGTTAAAAATCGCTACATGATTACAATCATGTTTCAACACCCACAAATGTGTCTCCTTGGGTGATGCCAAAGATTTTTCATTTGCCAGTGGTTTTACATTGCCCGAGGAGACACATTTGTGGTGTTGAAACATGATTGTAATCGTGTAGTGATTTTTAACGTTTTTGTTTTAATATCCTAAAATCAATAATATTTAGCTCTACTCTGTATTCAGCTTTCTTTTAAATTAAATGTTACATACAATAGAATTGTACTCCATTTGTTCTCATTTTACTTGTGTGTGCATATATATATATATATATATATATTTATAAGGTTGAGTCACAAGTAATTTCCACTTTTGTGAACTAATTTTCATGATGAACATATCAACTTCATTACTACTCATATGTTGTGGTAGCTAAGACGAAATTTGGAGTCCACTAACATATCTTAGTTTTTGCACAGAAGTGGCAGCATACGCAGTGGATTAAATGAAAAAGGTTTTCTCCTCCATGACAATGTAAGGCCACATACAACAAGAATAACACAGGTAAAAATTTTGAAACTCTGTTCTACTCCACTTAACCTTGCACCAACCGATTGTTAGACTTTCTGATCATTGCAAAATATTTTGAATGGAAAAACTTTTTCTAATGAGCACCAAATTCAAGAGTTTGAAAATTTTTTCATGTCAGAAACACGTGGAATTTTATCAAAATGTATCAAAACGCAGTGTGTGGCAACAAGTCAGTGCAAATCATGGTGAATATGCAATTGAGTAAAATGTAATTGTATTTATTTTTTGAAGAATAAAGTTAACCAAAATCAAAAATTATTTATGACTCAACCTTAAAGAGAGTGAGAGACTCTCCCCTCATTTTTTTCATATGTTGTAGAAATAATGAACATTCGCAGATTAAAAATATATTCATTTCATGATTAATTTAAAAATCGGTAAATTGAAATGAGAGAATATTCTTTAATTGAACTGAAAGCAAATAGTTGAAACTGATCCAAAATGCCACAGATGGTAAAAATGGTTTGAGCTCATTAGCATTAATATATTTTGTTTTTTCTCCCCCAAGACATTTGCATGTCATTCTTGGAGAGCAGACAGATCAAATGCTTCCATTAATTCTGAACTTAAATCTTCAACTTGTCATCTCAAAGACTGCATTTTATTTTCTTTTATGACTTACTCAAAAATCTTTTATCTGCTTCATCAACATTTAAAAATTTAATTCATATTTTATTCATTTGTTCAATATTGATTGCTAAAGGCTTATGCAATATACATAAGCAATAGGTTCTTAGAAATGAAAGTAACAGTCAACTTTGGGTTAAATGTCTCAGCACATTGAAGTCTGCTTGTCATTTAATCATTCATATTAAATAAATTTCTGTTTGAGAATTTTTTATGCTGTGAGTTATTAAAGTAAAATATTATTAAAAAAATCTATTTTCTAGGATGGTTAGTCTATTACTTGTCAAATGCACACAACTTCTGTTTACTTGGTTTATTTACTAAATGACAAAGTCAGGCACAATGCCATCTCTTACTAAATTCTGATGTGTTTACCTGTCATCAGATTTGTTTTCTGACATCCAAATTATATAGATCTAAAATTGTTACCAATGCAAAAATATGTTGACTAGCGTCTGAAAGAGAAAAAAAAAATTATTCAGAATAAAATATAAAGCACTGCAAAGTTAAAAGCTTTAAAATTTATATCTTAATTATTGACTAGATAAGGTCATCATCATTATTGTTTTGCTTTTACTTTTTGTCATACCCCCAAGTCTCAATCATCAACTTCAAGAGACAAGTTTGTTTTTTTTTATATTAGAAGATGCAAATAGATAAGGTACCATGCAATAAGAGAAAACAAAAAAATAATGTAATTGTGTTTTTGTATAGAGAAAAAAATCTATGTAAGTTGTAAAAAGTACTTATGAGTATAATACTTTGCAATTTACATAATTATTATTATTGTTGTTGTCTTATCTTCTTTCACACAGTCTTGGGTATGACGATAAACTACATCTGGCAGCAAGGCCTCTGATCAGGAGATTGGAGATATTGAGGAGTGTGGAACCACCTCTTAATTGCCCCTGTTGGGCTTCCAGCTAAATCCCCAAAATAAACACTATGAAAGTATAAAAATACATTTTCATAGTAAAAATACCTGTAATACATTTTTATGTCATAAAAATAGCAACAATACCTATTTATAGTAAAATAAGCAACAATACATTTTTAAAGTAACATGTACCTCAATGCATTTTATCTGTAGTTGAAGGTGTACAATTGCATTCAAAATATATTTAGTTGAAACCATAAAATTGTTCAAATCATTTACATTTTGGCATTGAATGACCCATGGCAGTTGATATGTCATTAAACAAAATCAACCAACATGAAAGAACTCTTTCATGACATTAATCTATATAATATCCTACAATTTCTTAAATCAAATTGTATTCAAAAATATAACTTCAACAAAACCACAACATAAAACACACACATTTCATAATTATGTCCACACAAACATATATATATGCAAAAAAGCTGAGTATCATCTACCATGTATTCAGTTGTGAAAGCAGAATAACATATCATATTTTTATTGCTTCAAAGCTCCTTAGAAAATTAAATTTCAGCTTTAAATGACCCATAAGGAGTTGCAATGCCATTAAATAGATAAATCGACCTTTCATACAGTTTTCATTTTCAATGAAAAATCTTGAATTATGACTGCTTTCCATCATGTTCTATGATCTCAGACTGACAGAACCTTTCACAGAATATTTGCAGTGCCAAATGATGCAGACTTTTGCGGTGATAGGATACTAGGCTTTATTCTGATTTTCTCAATGTAGGACTTTGTTTGGTGTTATAGGCTTACAATGCCTCACTGATAACAGGGACAATAATGACCTGAATGTTCCATATACTAGCAAGTTCAATTTGGAGCTTGTCAATTTCTTTGTCCTTGATTTTATGGTCACCAGGACCAGCCATATCAATGAGGCATTTTCGTTTTTATTATTAGCAAGTGAAGGAGCAATGCATCAACAAAGTGATGCTGGGACACAAATATACAAAACCCAAGATACCCATGATGACACCCAATCTCATAAGGGTGTAACTAGGACAAACGTTTGTTGTATGGTGACTAGTTTTTGGTAGAAGCAATGCTTAATCTGGTAGCTGGATCCCAGTTACAAATATCTTCAGCCCGAGTTAACAAATCTGCTCAGTCTCCAATTGAAGATGTTTCCAAGTATCTAGATGTGACACCCAAGTTATCTTGGCTGCCTCATCTTTCAAACTTAAAAATAAAACAATCCTCTCAACATCCAGCCATCATGCTCTTCAACTATTCCTGCTCATTGACAGAAATACACAGTGCATCAGCTCCTAAGGGTCTTGACAATATGCGGTACAGAATGGGATATTTACTGTAGCTCCCTTTGGTTCCCCAAGACAAAACATATATATATATATTAACAACTCTAATCAATTAAGATCAGAAGCTATTGCTATTATTATTTTTTTATATTGTGGTTTTAATTCAATCACTTAATGGATCCAAATTTTCAGGAGATTTCTATTGTTATTTATGGATGTGACAGAAAAGTAACAGTAAATTTTCTGGTGCAAATGATTCTTGGGGAGGCAAGACATTTTACATATAAATTGGTAAAAAAATCTACTTTTATATTATTTTCTTTTAAAATTCTGATTTGCTTGGAAATTTCCCTTAACCTTCTATTTTTCATTTTAAGCTTTTAAATATGAAAACATAATAAGTTAATATTGTTTCAGCTTTCAACTATAAATACTTTCAAATATGTCAGCTTTTAATGGACATTGGTTTAGCAGTTTGCCTAAAAGAAGGCAAATGATATTACACTTATTCTTTAAATAATAGAATTTTTCTGTACTTCAAAGAATTCCATATTTGGCTTCAGTTGGTTTTCAACATAGAGAGAAATTAAGGTTTCTGCTTTATATGTTTAGATGTTTCTTCAGGTTGCCAAATAGAAAACAGATCTCTATCTATTTTCTATTTGGCAACCTGAAGAAACATCTACACTGTTATGGAGAGGGGGAAAAAGTCATTGTTGTCAGGTTTCTCTGTTTTAAAGTTTAAATTGCTGGCAGCATCATAGTAAGAGATTTTTTTTTCTTTTATGAAGACCACATCATAATCTTTGGTCAAAAACTGGCACCAAGCAAGAACTTCTACACAAATTGTTAAATGAAGATTTACCAAGATACTACTGACCTTTCTGATGTTTACTTGTTTCATGCAGATAACAAATTAGTCTTGAGTCCCTTTGATTTGCATGCAGTGCTGACCATTTCCTCCCCATTTCAATTAACCATGTCTTTCATGGATTCATTTTGGAATTAATCTAACATGTCTCTAATTATAAATCTTATTCAGCTTTGGCACCCACACCCACACACTAATCAAGTGCTGCATTATTATGATTATTGATATTGCTGAATTAGTTTCTGTGCTAAATGATCACATATTGTTACAATGTTAGTGTTCCAACTCCAAGACCCAAGTTCAAATCCTGCTTGAGTCAATTTGTCAAGAAGACAACTTCTTGATAATATTGATCTGTGGAGATGATCTCAGCATGTAAGACTGTTGGGAAGTGCTTGAGAACCATATCATGCATAGCCTGTAGCAGATGTGAAACTGTTTGCAAGACACACATGCATTGATAACCTAATCAGCAGCAGCAAGCCCTTTTCAATGTTTGGGCATGTGTAAAAATAAAATAAAAAAAGAGCATGTGTGCTGTAAATCTGAAGAGGCTAGTTCTCTCTCTTTTCCCTCATGACAAGATCGGGATAGGACACTAAAATTAGTGCTCTCTGTAGTAGCTGTACATAGCTTAGACTATTCATGTCACTAACTCTCTAAGCTCAACATTTTTTCCTCCTTTCTTAAGAATATTCCTAGAATTCATACTTCCAGGAACACTTCTTGAAATTTTCTCTGCACATATATTCCTAGTAAAAAATAATTCTATCTTCTTTTTCTTCACTCTTTTGTTCATCTATTTTCTCAACCAATTCAACCATTTTAGTTTCTGTTTGTCAGTGTTGTCAGTTTTAATATGATGATCCCTAACCTAATAACAAGTCTTGTGAGTGAAATTGGTTAGAAGAAGCTGTTTGGAAGCCACCAGTAGGTGTACTAGTATGAAGTCACAAGTCATTGTGACCAAGTGTTTGGAAATTCTGGCTTTCTTTACCTACTGATCACTTGGATTATCTGTTCCTTTCTGCTTCGAATAGGCTCTGTGGGCATTGAAGAAACACAAATGTGCCTGAGCAGGCATGTACAAGAGGGATGAGCTATCAACCCTAGTAGACTCAGTCATCTCCTGAGACTGATAGATACCTGCTACTAGTCTTTCTGCTATACAAGTATCTTCAAATGATCTTACATTTAATCAGGCAGGTTCAACTTTTATTCAGGTTTACAGCTATATCATGTTGAAACACTGGTTCTCATATGATCATCGAAATTAAGCAACATTGAGGCTAGTTATTACCTAGATGGGTAACTGCATGGGAATACTAGATCCTGTAAGCTTGAATGTGCAGGTGATATACCAGTTCGGAATTGGAAATTGGAGAGCCGAGTTCCAATTCCAGTCTGACTCGTTATATTCACTTAAGCACAAATACCCTTGCTAAAAGCATGAATCTACCTCGTCTTCCCCCAGCTATGGGTTGATTAGTAAAACTTGTAGCCGTAAAAATCATTATTATCTCAAAAATTCTTACAATCTAAAAATGTTTCTGGCTTTAAATAAACTGCAAAAGGTTGTTAAGCCATAGAAAACAAATCCGTCAATCAATCTATCAACTTTTTCTTTTTTATCAAACTGAATGGATTTGTTTTTCTGGTTACTTGTCCAGTGTAATATTTCAACTTCAAACTTTCATTCTTGACTCTAAATCACACACCTTCTCTATTATTTCTATTAAATAAAGCATTAATTATATTTTTCTTTGAATTTTGTTTTAATGTAATAATTATTTTTGTAGTTTACTTGTGACATCCACTATAAAGTATAGTTTCTCCTAAGGTCACCCATTGAGTCTCAAACTCACTGTGCAACCATTGCTATAAATGTAGGCATTAGATATTTACTAAACTCTAGAAGAACGTAACAAGTGTTGGACACTGAATTTATGTCAGTCATAATGGTTTTTGAATCTTGTCTCAAACTGTTAGTCTATGGTGAAGCACTCTTGCCATCACAAATAGGCAAGAACATACTTGTGACATATGTATAAATTATATCTTAATTTAAGAGGTCTGTCCCAGTGATATAAGCTGTCAGTATTCGGGTTTCAGTGTCATATTTCAACCCCAGTCTCTCTCTCTGTCAGTCTAGCAACTTCTTTACTATTTCCATTACCTAAAGCATTAATTATATATTTTTTCTTTGAATTTTGTTTTCATGAAAGCGCTACTGGTCTAATTTATTTGTGCTATCTGCTAAGATGTATAATTTCTCTGAAACAAAAAGTTGTTAAACTGTTAATGTTTTAATCACTAAAATCTAGCATCTGCTTGACAAGAGAAGTTGGAACAAATAAGTTTTTGTACTCTAGTTCCATTTCCCAAGAGAACTCTTGATAACTTGAGCAGAACAAATAGAATCATGAGCTATGGATATTTACTCAGCTCAATATCATCTGACACAAAGCTTAATGGAAGAAGGTGGGGGGGGGGGGGCAGATATGGTTTGTTTATGCCATTCATCAAAATGGGGATGCGTTGAAAAACCTTGAAAATCAGCTTTTGAAGTCCTAACTAGAGATTCATAATATTTAGTGAGTTTTGTTTAGTATAAAAGCAAATGAGGTTAGAAAGATTGTGTTGCACCAGTGGGGAAGCTAACTTGACTTGAAAAATTAACATTCTGTTCTTTTACTTTTTTTTTTTTTTGTTGAAAATAGTAATGTAACACGAGAACATCAAAGATGTAATTTTCTGCTCCTTGTGTGGAACAGGTGACTTATTTGATTATATGTTTGTTCATTCCACCTATAATTTTATACTACTAGTTTTTATTTCATACCTTTGCTAATATTTTTGCAATTATTAAATATATTTAAGTGTTGTTAGTCTAATCAAGCTCCTCAACCACTGATTTTATTTTTTGTCGATAAATTTCAGTATCACAAAAGTGGCATATTGAGTTATATTTTGTCTCTTAGATTTTTTCCAATTGAATGAGTGACAAGTTAGTGTATTATTGCTACAAATGACTTATTAGGATTGAGTTCATTTGTCATGACTAATAGTACCTTTATCCCATAATAATTGTTACATTTTGTGTATGAAATAAGTATATGCAAATGTCACAATTATTATGGGACAAAGGTAGAATAAGAAAATGTAATTTCTTACTATTTAGACATGATAGTGCTTAAATCATAAGCTGTTAAGATATGCTATCATATATGACTATTTTAACAATCTTAGCTTAATCTGGTACAAGGTCATCTAGTGATCCTCAAACACACTACACAAGAACAGCTCTAAATTTAAGCACCAATAAGATATTTACTAAACTCTAGAACAGTAGTTCCCAAACTTTTTTCTCTGGGCCACATTTTTGGAATGAAAATTTGCTTGCACCTCACCAAATTTCATGTGAATAAAAGTACATTTAAAAATTAAAAAAGTACATTTAAAAATTAAAAAAGTACATTTTAAAAATTAAAAAAGTTGAAAATAGGGTCAAAGGGAGATAATCACCGATTTGAAGTCGGAACATTATCATTGATAACTCTCTCTTCTAATTTGTGGAGCCTAGTTACTATATTCTTAATACTTGATATAATGCAAAAATATCACAATGATAAAATTGGTTAATAATTATTTATAACTATTTATACTAGGATTCATGCATGCAATTACAAGTAATCCATAATAAGATTTAAAATTCTGAAATCATATTTATTTTTGCCATATGAATTTTTTAAACTGTTTCTAAATTTTTGATTGTCTTTCAATCATTCTGCCTCACCTGCTATCCTCTTCTGCTGCACCTACTGCTCTAGAAGAAGGTTGCAAGTGTGGGCCACTCAGTGAGGATTGAATTTGCTACACAATCATAATAGTCTAATCTAGTTACTAACTGTTACTTTATGGTGGAGCACACTCTTGGTATCAAGGATGAGCAAGAAAATACTTCAGAGGTATATTTGAAGGATACTGTGCCACTGATATAAGCTATCAATCACTGGGTGTCTCAAACCAATTAAATGACCTCTACTTGCTTAGTGGCATTGCTACCTCTTACATCAGTAGGACAGTATACTCCCAACTTGAAAAGTTGAAACAGGAAACTGACCCTTGTCATCCACTCCACAGCTGTGGACCAATGACAAACAGGCTCAAGTCAAGACACAGCTTTCTACATTCAGTCAAACCACTGAACAGCAGAACTCATAGTTGATGTCTGTCCCTGTGGTGCAGAAATCTTAACAATGTGGAACACAGACTCTCTCTCAGCCATACAGAATCCCTCCCTTTGCTCCAGTGATGCCTGACCCTTCTGGTCCTGCCTGAATCACCTTTGAACAGCTGTTGCAAATGCCTGCTCAGGCTCATTTGTGTTTATTCAACACCCATACAGCTATTGCAACTATGCTAAACAGATCTTAGTTTCTGGGGGTGAGTGCCATACTTAGCATGATCAACAGTTCAAACAAAGCCAGTATTACTCAAACAGTCGGTCATGAGGACTTGTGACTTTTTACTAGCCCAACCATTGATGGAACTGTTCTAGCTACCCAATTTCACTCTCAAGGCTTGGATGAAACTGTGGTATGATTTTCAGGCACTTTCCAAAGGTGTCATATGCTGTGATTGTGCCTCTCCAATCCAATATTATCCAGAATTCGTATTCCTAACAAATTGATTAGTGAGATTTTTTACCAAGGTCTCATGGTTAGAAAGTGAACTTTCTAACCACTCAGCCCATATACACTTTCAAATACAAGAAAACTAAACCTATAATAAAAATTAAAAACTGTCCTAGTTGGAAGCTTTTTAAATTATGGTTTGGTTTGTTTTATGGCATATCAATCTCAATGGGTTATTTAATGCCAAAAAGATTTTCATTGCTGGTAAAATTTCTTTTCAAAAAATGTATTGCTGGTAATAATCTTTTATAAATAGGTATTGCTGGCATTAAAATCTATTTTCACACTTTCACAGTGCCTTGACCCCAGTTTGGGGGCCAACCACTTGCCCATAGCTGGGACCCCAACAGGTGCCACCACCCTGGGTCAGGGTGGGCCTGGGAACCGCAAAAAAACCTCCTGATCAGAAGCCCTACTACTGGATGTAGTTTATCGTCTTACCCAGGACGCAGATTGTCATACCCAAGATGGTTTAAATTACAGTCAGCCTAATTATAAATAATCCTTGAAACAATGAAGTTAGCATGTCAGATGCACTGCACTGCACTTAATACTCATTTATTTTCTTAGTTGATGTTTAATTTTAGAATTAGATTCACTATATTTATGATGCTTCAGGAGATTTTTGATGAGTATAAGTTGAGTTTTCTGATTGAATGGATTGTATTGAAGTGTCTCCCCACAAGAAATAAAATATCAAAGATTTTGCTCAAGAGATTTTAAGTAATTGTACATCTCTACACTTGAACCTCTTGAAATTGGAGGTATTGCTTACAGGCAATCAGTCTTTCCTTTGTAGACATTTTGTTAGGAAATTGCTTGCTCAACAGATAAATTCAAAACTTAGAAATTGTACTTACTTTTGTTTTACCTTAATTAAAAATTAGATACATGAACAAAAATATCAGTACTAATGATATATTCAGACTGAATAGGTTTTCAAACTTCCTGCTTTCATTGTGCAATAAAAATTGTCTTTATGTTGATTTACTTATTGCAATAATCTTAATTTTAATCCATTTTGCAGAAACGTGCTCAGGTGCATTTGTGTTTCTTCACCACCTACAGAGCCAATTTGTAGTTTATACTGTAACAAGCTGAGCTGACATTAGTTAAAGTTTTTGGAAGAGAATACATCATCTAGCATGATCAACAATATGAACAAACCTGGTATGCTTACATCCTCGATCACGATGACTTGTGACTTTGTGCTAGCAAAACTATTGATGGTTTCTGAATAGATTTCCCTCACAAGGCATATATCTACCCATGATATGGTTTACAGCCACTTTGTTATAATGTCACATGTGGGGATTGTCTCCACAGGCTGATAGTATCAAGATGTCAAATCAGCCATGGTGAGATGTGAACCTGGGTCTCTTGTTCAGGAAACTAATGGTCTATCTACTTGGCCATATATATGGACTAATATGAAACATTTACTAGCTGCATGATAGGGTGTTGAAAAATTCTTGACCTAAACAGTTACCACTTCAACCAAAACTAAACCAAAAAAAAAAAATAAATAGAATAAAGATAAATCAGATGTTTGGTTACTTAGATTTTGGGAAGTGGGTTGGACTGAAAACTTTTCAGCACCTCCTCATATTTATCTAAAAAAATAGGTGCATATTGATCACCACACCTTGAGGTTTACTGTCCTAAAATAAATTTGGCTACTACCATTAAGTAATTTCATTCTGTCCCATTTTACAACATGG
Source organism: Acanthosepion esculentum (assembly GCA_964036315.1). Taxonomy (NCBI): domain Eukaryota; kingdom Metazoa; phylum Mollusca; class Cephalopoda; order Sepiida; family Sepiidae; genus Acanthosepion; species Acanthosepion esculentum. Next base: position 99,842,171 of record OZ038476.1, on the reverse strand, counting down.
TTTTTCTTCTCTATTTCCTTTATCCCACACATGCACCTCGTAAGGTAGATGATATTTTTTTATATTTCGCCAAGTTGAAGAATATTCTATGCTTGTAACATAATTTTATGAATGTTCCATCTGTAGAAAAAATATACACTTTCTCAGGATTTTTATCGGATTTTACTCAGGTCCGAAATGTTTTGTTTTAATTGGTCTGTATGTTCTATTGTTTTAAGCTACATTGAGTGTCATTTTTTATTTGTATAAGTGTTTTTCTCGAAACAGCAAGCACTTGGCTTGCAGTTTTTGTTGTATTTTGTTATATGCCAGAATTATTTTACCGCAAAGAAATTTTGGTCTCTGTGTTGTGCCAGAAAGTTTTTCTCACCCGAGTCCATCCTTTAAATCTATAAATCAACCATTCGCCCTTGCATGGAATACTGCTGCCATATATGGTATGGAAACCCTGCTGTTAGTCTTAAGGTCCTCAACAAAATCCGGATATGCAATATGATTGGCCTTGATGTGGCATCTCGTTTACAGTTGCTCTCTCACAGACATGCTGTGGCTTCCATCTTTTCTACAAATATCTTCATGGTAACTGCTCCAATGAGCTATTTTTGCTGATTCCCAAACTGCATTTAAACATGCTACTAGGTTGGCATCTCTGTCTCACTGTTACTGATAGCTATAATCTCCAAGTATTCAAATGCAATGTCAATTGACATTTCCAGATGCCTTGATTTATTCCCCATTCTTCTCTTCATCCTTTCCCCTATCATGCCTCTTATTATTGCTCCCCTTCTCTGTAACCCCTTGCATGCTAGTGGTACTCCTGCCTTGCTTGGAGTGAAATGCTTAAAAAAAAAAAACTTTGTTGATGCACTTAATACTGCAGGGAATTTTGACCACATAGTTTGAGCATTAAACAAGTTTGTACTGAAAAATTATTCAGCCAACCAAAATGCCTTTCTAATAAATAGGCTGTTTGGTCATTTTCAATGAAAACTTTTCAACACACCCTCATATGCAAGTAAATGCCTAGCCTTATAAAAAAAATGCGTTTATTTTGCACAAATATCTATTTTGAAATGCAATCTCCTTTGTTAATGCATTCAACCCATCACTTCTCTATTGATTACATAGATCAAGTATTATACAGCAACAAGTATTATACAGCATCAAGTATTATACAGCAACAATGTCAGTTCAGAATTTAGCTAAGAACTATTTATTATGGTAATATGCAAACCATCATGAAAGATGCAGATAAAATGGTTGGCTCTCTGTATGGCTCCAGTAAGTATCTGATTTCTCAGAGTATCCTCTACCTTTATAAGAGCCAGGTCAAGCCAAAAATGGAGTACTGTTGTCATATTTGGGCAGGAGCTGCCCAATCCTCGCTTTCCAGTCATGATAGAGTTCAAAAGCATCTTGTGAGTTACAAATTATTTTCCACCCTCCAAACACTCTCTCACAGATGGAATGTGGCAAGTCTCTCACTGTGTCTATCACTCTTTCCATGGAAAGTGCTCAGATGAACTACATTCCTTGGTTACACCAGGTCTAACCTTTACAGCTAAGACTCAGCATGCCATTACATTGTAGAAAACCACCCTCTGTATTCCATACTCTGAAGTGCTTGTGATAGTGGTCCTCTTTGGTGCAGAAATGCAAAACAAATAAATTATTAGTTATATCAAAAAATATTCTACATTGTTCTATGATAGATATCTTAAATGGAAATAACCTGAAGCCTTTCAGCATATCAATAAAACAAACCACAAACTATTCATTTCTGTTTGAATTTCTGAGATGAGAAGTTAACATTATTTACATTTACACTCAGATTGTTGTTCTTATCACAATGTTTCAGCCATTGTGCTCTCCAGCCTTCTTCAGGTGCTTGTTAATCCAAATAATTTTCAGAGAAATTCAAACTGAGTCCTTTATTTAATCAATGGGTATGTAGACTTAGACTCAGTGAAAACAGAGTGAGCAATAACTGAGCAGTACGAGATATCCTTAGACATGGGCAGTGAAATAAGAACAATGAACTCCCATAAATTGAATAAAGGGTTCAGTTTGAAATACCCTGACAATTACCCAGATTGACAACTAGGTATGACAATAATCTACATCCAGCAGCAAGGGCTCCGATTGGGAGGTTTTGAAGAGCATGGAACCACCTTTTAATTTCTGTTGTTCCCAGGTCCACCCGACCCCTTGTGGTAGCACATGTTAGGATACCAGCTATGGGCAAATAGTTAACACCTAAACTGGGACCAAAACACTATGAAAGTATAAAAATAGATTTTTATAGTAAAAATATCAGCAATACATTTTATAAAAAAAATATTAATACATATTCTATTCATACAAACCTATCCTAAAATCTTGTTGGCATTAAATAACCCACTGAGGTTGATATGCCATAAAACAAAATAAACCTAACCAAACCCAGATCAACAAGCACCTGAAGAAAGCTAGAAAGCACAATGACCAAAACATTATGATAACAACAACAACAAAGATGAGGACAATAGTTTGAGTCCAAATACACAAACTGTTATCCATATGAATTCATTATTTTATCAAAATATTGTTGCTGTTTTTTTTTAATGATCATACACCACCTTTTAGTTAAATTGTATATTTAAAAGCAAATATGGAGAAGACAAAGATAATGATCTGTGGCATGGGTCTTAACCTCTTGCAAAGGTCAGGCCGGTTCCCATGTGCTATTTGTCATACTGGTGTAGGCAGAAACAGTATCTTATGCAATAGCTGCAAGTTCTGGGTGTACACAAGAAATGCACTGGTGAGGGATTTAGATTTCAAATGTGTATGTTGTTTTGTATCCACGCATTCCATTGATGGCAGTCTGTGGACCAGTGTCTTGGTTGGACCTGATGTAATAGCCTCCTGCTATCTGGGGGACATGCGCACTGCAGCAGGCAGCTTTGACCTTGCAACCATAGTACAGGTAAAAAATGCCTGAAGAAAGTTCAACGAACTGCTCCTGGTCCTCTCTTTTCACCACCTCTCATGCAGGATGTGCTGCCATGTTTACAGCACTTGCATTTGAAGCCTGATGCTCCATGCAAGTGAGACCTGGCCCATGACTAGGTGAATCCTCCAGTGCTTGCAGCATAATGATAGAACCATGATCAGATGGATCTGTAACATCTAGCCAGAGGATGTAGCCACTATATGATCAAGTGAGTTGTTGGTACACTTTGGTCTCAAGGATCTCAACCTCATTCCGAGAAAGAGAAGGCTTCGATGGTATGGACATGCGAAGCTTTCCAGCATTGCTATCAAGTGTGCCTGTGATTTTCACGTTAAAGGAAAGTGAGTACCTGGAAGGTGCAAGATGTTATGGAGGGAGCTGACAGAACATGATCACAGAGAGTGAAAACTCTCTGCAATCAACCCTCATGACAGGTGCATTTGGAGATCTGGGGTTAGAACTGTTCTGCATGTAGCTAGCCAGTTATCTGGAAGGGGACCCACTGATGTGGATGTTGCTCCAGCACCTGTATGATAAACATAAGCAACCAATGAAGAAGAGATTCCATCATCAAAGAATGATTCTGGTTTCGATTCAAGGAATTTGTTGATATGAAATTGCTGAAATGGCTGACCAGTTTTTACCCAAAGGTGATATGCTTAGAAAATACATCAGCAGTAGAACTTTTCATTTTCATGATCAGTTTCCCTTTTTGCATTTTCAATTTGTAGACAAGCATTATCATGCAGCAAAATCATCGGTTCCAACTTGCTTGTCCATAAAAAAGGTCATTTTTTTTGTCCAGTGCATCATTCAGATTTGCCAGTTGTTCACTGTTACATTGTGCAATAAAAGTTTTTCAAGGTTTCAGCAAAATTGTTAATCAAAAATACAGAAAAAAACTCTTCCTCCTTTAGATTTCATTTATTTAGATTTTGAAGACTTTTCTGGATTTTGCCATAATTGTCTTCATTAAGGATTCTTTTTATTATGGATAATGACTATCTTAAAAAAAATATCAAAAATTACATTTCCATATGAAAAAGACAAGAGTTTAAATAACTAATGTTGTTTTTTTGTAAATATATGTAGGACCAATTATAGTAGATGGATTTTTTTTTAACTTTTTAAGTCAATGAAACAAAAGGAGTCAACCAATATTTTATTCAAATTGCCACCTTGTGTAATTTTTTAATGAACAATATGAATATATATTGTAGATGGAATTTAAAAACATATAAAATACATTTTCTTAAAACAAAATTTTAGTCTAAACTGTTTATATTCATTTTTATACACATACTAATACTGAAAAAGGAGAAATAAGGACCCATTATTAATTTATTGCAATTCAGGAATATATCTTAAATTGTAAAGTAAACAGAATAATTAATGATTTTTCAGTTTATTGTTGAAGTGTGAAATTTCCTGTGCTTGATTTCCTCTCTCTTGGAACTTTTGAAAACTATTCATTCTGAAGTCAAACATGGTAAACGATGCAACTTGTTGGATTTTTTTCATTCTTTCCTACTTGGTCTCAATCAGAACCAATTATTATCAATTTGTTCTGAAATTCTTGAGTGATTAAACCCTTACTCTGTGATTAATTATGGTTTGGTGTTAAAAGCTTAAGGAATCAGACAACTTCTAAAAATCATTATCTTTTTTTGGTGGGTGTAGAGATGTGATTATTTTGAACTACTTTTGGACACAACTGATTTAATACTTAAGTTGAGACCTGATTGTAAATAGCAAAACTTGAACCATATACCTAGTCAGTGAAGTCATAGTTTCTGTACCAATAAATTTTCATTTGGATTTTAGCTTGGAAAGTATTAAGAACAAGTAAATGAATTGTGCTGAGTGAATTTGAAATTAGTTTTGTATTAGAGATGTAATAATCAAGAATAAATCTCTGAGAAATATACTTGTTTTCTTTCTTTTTGAAATTATGCATAAGCTCTGAAATTTCATATTTTAATTCCTTTGATTTGGTTTAGGCTTTATACTCTCAAAGTGACGTGCAGGATGATTGAGACAGTTGTCTTTCCCACTGATTGGAGAGGTTCGTTTTTCGACCCAAGTAAAAGCCAGGATTTTGAAGGCTGATTTTCAAAATAAGCAAACTCCCTACTACCACTTTGAAGATGAGTACAAGACATTCTCCATACCAATTTTTCTTTCAGTAAAGTTGCATATTTCCCACTGTACCAGAAGTGAGAGTTCAAGCCAAATTAAAATATTGATTTTTCAATGTTAGAAAATTGGTGCAATACAATCTTTAAACTTGCATTTCCTCACCTTTCTTTTCATTCTATAAAGAGCTAAACTTGCTAAATATTGAGACTGTAGGTTTTATGAAGAAAAACCTAAAGCATATTTATAAATTAAGATTTGGTAAAATGAAAAATTAAACAGATGCATATTATGATGGCCACATTATTAAAACATATTCTATTAATCAATTTCAGACAAAATAACCAGTTTATAGAATACTAGCTTAAAAGCTGCACTTTTTAAATTTTTAATCTAGCTCCTGCAGAGGGCTAATTACACTTCTGACCCTAAACTAGAGGGACCTCTGGTCAGCTTAGAAAACAGCAACGACAATTTTGAAGAAATAACTTAGAATTCCTCAATTCACTCCATGGAAATTCAAAATGTCACTTTAACATTGATTCAAGCTATCAGTCTAATACTGATTTGAGTCAAAAATTTGATTTGGGTCCAAATTCCAATTCAGGCCGAAAATTGCATTCTTCAAATCACAGACTCTGTGGAACTTCAAAACCTCACATCACAAAACCTCCGACTTTTATTCTGATTCCTTGGCATTTTGAAGAAATAAAATTGATTTCATCAATTCACAAAGTTTTGGAGATATTTTAAACTGGATTTAAAACAAAATTTTTTAAATTTACAAAGTTTTTCTGTTACTTTAAACTCAATATAAATTAAAATCTTTTAAAATCACTCATTTTTTTTCAGTTATTTTAAAATTTGAATTTTTATCTGTTCCCTTCTAATCTGGACACAAATCCGGATTAGGAGGGAACAGATTGGATGTTCAAGCACTAGAGGAAGGGCAGATTTTTCAATCCTGGGATCATCCTGATTCTGAAAAGGTATAATATGTCTATGTAGAGCCAGTGTGGCCCAAGTTAGAGGGGGTTTCATGCACACAAACGGACAGACAGAATTTACCATTTATTTATTTAGAAGACAAAAGATTATTAATAATAATCTGTCCTAGATTGACACCTAAACACTGAAATGTTTGCATTGGAGCTTCTGGCGCAAATGCCAAGCAGTACATCATGCTGTTTCCAAATTTCTGGTGGAGTGAATTGCATCATAGTGTTCTTTTTCTCACAGATGGTGCCCAATTGACCCTAAAACTGTGTAGTTGACAAAATCAAAAACAAACAATGCACATGTGCAAAATTAAAAATACAAATGTATATATATGAAGCTTAGAGTGGCTCATTATGAATAACTTGTATTTAACAATTAAATTCAATAGAACATTTTCGTACACTAGTAAAATAACTCATAGTAAATCATTTAAAAATATGTGAGTAATTGATAAATTAAAAACATGAATATGTATTCAATGATATCTCTGTGGTCGATGCTGTTCTGTTTCTTTATATTTGGCTCCATCAATGTCAGTGATAACATCACCACTTTTCTCAATGTTGAATCTATTAATATATTAATTAGTTTATATTAATATTTTATTTTATTAATATTTTTATTATTAATATATTAATTCATATAATAAATTATAATCTTTATATAATTTTCCTTCATTTTTATATATATATTACAGAAAATGGCTCTGTCGATAATATATCTTTCTCTTACATGGTCGTGCATGATGTCATAGAACCGCATTACAAATTTATGACCTGCATCTGCTATTCTGCGACTCTTCCGCCACAACATAGTAACTTTCTATGTAAACATAACAAGATGTCATCTTTGATGGTGAACATGTTTGTTGTAATGTTCATGTAACCACTGATGATGGCTCATGTGAGCTGAAAGCTTAGATCAAGGAATAGCATAATAAAAAAATATCCAAATGTTGGACAGTTTTTGTCTTTATTTTCTCCCCAAACTAAAGCCACTATATGAAGCTTAGAATGGCACATGATGAGACATAATAGACATTCTCTGTTATATTTAACAGTATATGTTTGAATAAATATATATAATCATTTCCTTTATATATCCTCAGTTTTTATTCAACTTTTACAAAACATCTGGTAGAATAAAAGGAACACTAACTTACATCGTTTGATCTTGTTTTCTGCTAGTTTTAGAGTTGCTTTTTAGTATTTAAGTATGATGTAGATTACTGTAGAAATTCCAATTCTCAGTTGTAACAACCGTTCCAAAGTAAAATTGCTCTATGGGCCACTAAAATATTACTGTGAACCCCAAATTTGCTATTTTTTTGTGTGGACCTCCAGTAATGTTATGTGGATCCTGGTTGAGAACCTTATGATATAAATAAATAAATAATTTTGGTAAATAAAAGTTTTAGGTGAGGCAGGTTCACTATGGAGGAGTGATTAGCAATTTTGTCTTGCAGAAGATTACTTTTGTAATTAGTCTTCACTAGATACCCCATATGTATAACTTTGTGTCATACTAAGTTCACTAAATAGAAATGGGTAAGATGTGTGGGTGGTTGAATTGATAGTGGATCAGAATCAGAAGTCAAAGAGTCTAGTTTGAATTTCTGTCGGGTTTGTTATAATCATTTTTTTTTTTTTTTGGTAAGCATTTCACCCCAAGCAAGGCGGGAGTGCCACTAGCATGCAAGGGATTATAGGGAGTGGGAGCAAGAGTAAAGAGGCGTGATAGAGGAAAGGATGAAGAGAAGGATGGGGAATAGATCAAGGCATCTGGAGATATCAATTGACATTACATTTGAATAGTTGGAGATTATAGCTATCAGGGAAGCAAGTAAGAGGAAGGGAGTTCCACAGATGGGAAGTGCAAGACATGAGGCTATTGGAGTTAGAAGAGATGGCTACATTTAACTGTTTCAACAGTGAAAGGGTGGGAGTGAGATACCAACCTAGTAGCATGTTTAAATTCATGCAGTTTGAGAACTAGCAAAAGTAGCTCATCGGAGCAGTTATTGTGAAAGTATTTGTAGAAAAGACAGCGGGAAGTGACGGCACGTCTGTGAGAGAGCAACTGTAGATGAAATGCCAGATCAGGGCCAATCACGTTGCATATCTGTCTCTGGATTTTATTTGCAAATACCTTTGAGAAATGTATGGATTAATCTCCTTCCCCCCAGCTAATTATTTGTATCTGGAAAAATCATTTTTATTGTCAAAAATCTTTTAGTGCAATATTCACTTCCAAAATAGAAATATTCTCAATATAAATAATGTTTGGGCTTTAAATATGTTTTTTAGATTGTAAGAATAATTATTTTTTTGCTAGAAATTAAAGCAATAACAATTTTGGGTGGGGGGGAATAATGTCTTTTTGTCTTACTATTTAACCATTAGCTGGGAGAATAAGAGATGAATTCATACCTTTTATTCATTATACCACTTGTGCATCCTCAAAGCATAAGAATGGGTATCTTGCTATGCAGTAGCAACTCGATAGTCTTACAATAATACTGTGGTGAATGTGATCCTAACTAGGTGTCTAACCCTTGTCATTTTGTGGCAGACTAAGTGTAGTAAATATTGATAATGCAAATTTTTACTTGAAGATGTTTTACATAGCTCTAATGATAATTGTGTGTCATACATTCACATTTTGATATGTAATCTATTTGTTTTCTTTGGGTTGCTTTATTTTCCCACGACAAATCTGATTACAGAGGCACATATTTTGCAAGTGCAAATGACACTTGATTACAGCCTTTGTGTGTTTGCACATGTGTGGATGTGTGTAATTGGCTTCCAATGCAAAGGTTTTTCTTTTTCAGAATGAATAAATGAAGCAAACAGGAACTGCCCAATTAACCAAAAGTAAGCAATACTTTGGTAATGGACTTGGGCGTTTGGTTCGGTGGTAGCACAATGGACTCTGATACAAGTGATTTGTGAAGCCTGTTATCACACACTGGAAGATAGTTTTCATTTCAACTAACAGCTACATAACTACTTGGTAAACCTGGTCTGTTTTTAACAAACCTTTTAAGTATTTTAAGCATATATCTAAACTAAACTATGTTTTGTACACTATTGCGTAATCACATTTCCCAAAAGACTACCAGAAAGGGGGGGGGCTAAACATGTTCCCCCAATTTAATTTGATTTCATGCTAAGTTTGGCACATCATAAACAGAGCATCAATCAAGGACTGAGGAAGAGCAGTAGGATATCTTACCATTTACTTGTAGCTACTCATTCATTTCACCAATATTTGGTTCAGTGGTTAGAGTAATGGATTAAAGGCAAGACATGTGGTCTTATCACTCATGCTAGATTTATTTGAATTATCAATGCAAATTCATTACAATGAAACTATATAACATTCTATGACAACAAACCTGACTGCATTGATATAACTATTATTAGTTTGAATTAGTTTCTTCTCAGAATGAAATGTATTACTATTTACTAAGGAGTTTTTTCCATTTTGACATGTGTTTTTTTTTTTTTTACCATTTCACCCCAAGAAAGGCAATAAAGCCACTAAGATGCAAGGGGGGTTACTGAGAGTGAAGTAAATTGAGAAAATAGAAGATGACAGTTGACATTGCATTTGAATTTTTTTTAAAGATCAAAATTGACAGGGAAGGAAGAAGCTGGAAGAGGATTCCACAAACAAAAAGTGCCAGAGAAAAAATATTAGTATAGAACTTATGGTCATATCTAGGAATTTCAACTCTAAAATAGTGAGACCTGGCTGCCAGTCTAATACTGCACAAAGTTGAAGTACCAAAGAGGAAAGCTCATCAGGAAAATTTACCATGTAAACATTCCATAATATTTTTATCATAAATCTGTTCTCCTGCAACTTCTAATCTTCTTAAGCAAAGAATTGTTCTACATGCTTCTACAGTCTTCTTGAGAAGTGAAATACTTTTCATTAATGGAATAAATAGTAATTGATAGGTGTAATATTTAGTGGATGGGTGATAATTTCTTAGTCAAACAGAAACAGTTTTTGCCTGTTCCCCAAAGACAACTGTGATCTTGTGTTCTCCTGATGGAATATTATGGCCTTCTGTTAACTAATCCTCAATGTTGTTTTTGGCTGAATTTGATTAAAATTAAATTCTCTTAATGTTATTTAATGACAAAAAGCATAACATACTTTCTGGCCAACCAAATCATAAAACTGATATTTCTATAAAAGGAAATGTTACTTTATTTTACTTTGAAGTGAATAATCTTTTTCATTTGAAGTCTGTTTTAAAATCTGTGATGACTTACCTAGGAACTCAAAGCGCGTACGGACGTGTCTTGCCTGAAGATTTATTCGTATAAAATACAAATTGTGGCACAAGGCCGAAAAAGGGGAGGGGTACAGGCTGGTCATTGCTTACTATCCTATACCTAGCTAATCAGATTCGCGACCCATTCATACATTACAATTGACACATTCACCACAAGAATTTGCCCATCATCATTCAATCCTCCATACACCATAATACCACATCCTCACCAGGGGGGACCTACAAAAACGCGCCCCATACCATAAAAATTTAATGATAATAAAAGTACATAAAAATCTAACCATGAAAAGATGAAAGGGGAGGGAGATGAACCCCATAACAAACTAAATAATTCAACAAATTTTAAAATAAACATAATTTATGTTAGTAGGGCCCGTCCAACCCTCAAAATAGAGAGGCCGCTGTATTCTGCCCAGAGGACAAAATCAAGAAGCACTCTCGCTAAGGGAGTGGGAAAGAGATAAAATAACTGGGACATGGGGAGATAAAAAAGGCTGATCCAGTTGAGATGAAAAAGGAGGCCAAAACAAACTAGGGAGGTTGGGAATCTCGACTTGGATCATAACTAAAATGATGGCCGGGAAACAGGCCGGGAACAACACTTACTCATATTAACTAGGTACACTTAAGCTTGTCTAACCTAACCGAGGGGAGGGTTCCACAGGAAACCACCCCGATGTGACTTTGGTTGACCTAGAAAAGAAAATCAAGGCTAACCCCGTTCAAACGAACCAAGCTCGCCTCTTTTACCCACCTTTCGCTGAAGACTGTCGAATGCAATCGTTTTCTATCAGTTCTAATCTTCATCTTGAGCTGATGCTCAAAGAATCGGATCAGATCCTGATGCGAAAGACTATTGCCTCGCAAGACTTCCTCCTTTCGCGTCGTCCATACCACCATTCGAGCCGTGGCTAGCAGCGTTAGAAACACCAATCGTTTCACCCCGGAATACGGGGGCGACACATTGTCACACGCGTATGCGCGATCAATGGACACGAGTTCTTCGGGAGCGAGACGAGCCGTCAGCTCTCCGACATGGTCCCATAAGGGGCGGACCCGGGGACAATGGTAGAAGGCGTGCGAAGCCGTTTCTTCTAACCCAAGGCCACACCGTTCACAGTCTGGCAAATCCGCCAAGCCCCATATGAAAGTCATGTCGTTGAGAGGCAGCCGATTCCGAGCCAATCGCCAGGTAAGCGAAAACTCAGGGTTACTGAGATAATCCGCCGCTGGCGCCCAAGACCAGTAGGAGCGATACTCCTCCTCCGAACAGTCGAGCGTATCACGTAGAGGATCCTTCGCGCGACCCTCCACTAATCCCCGATAGAAGACCTTCCTAGGCCGTGAAAGGTCACTGGACCGCGGAATAGCCCTCAAGGCTGACCGACACTCGCTGAGGAAAAGCGATTCGACTCGAGACTTACAATGGCGCTCAGCCTTCGAGATGGGGGGATTGATGGTAAGGCTAGGGAAGGCGTCCCTAACAATCCCCTCCAGAATCGGATCTCCTCTAGTCAATGCGCGGCGTAGGAAAGCCAACCGAGAGGCACGGATGTGACTCTTCAAGTGTGGCATTCCCAGCCCCCCATGACACGGACGTTTGGTGCAGACTCGTCTGTCGACCCAGTGCGCGCCTCCCCCCCATAAAATGGAGGATAGCGCCTGCTCGAGCGCCTTCCTGTGGGCCTTACAGAGAGGAAGTACTGACAAGCGATAAAGAATCAGGGGGAAAATGTATGCAACACACACCTCCGCCCTGCCCTTTACGGACAACCTCCGTCGATTCCAAGTCTTACCGGCAGAAACGACCTTTGCTAGTACTTCAGACCAATTCTTCTCCAGCTGGAGGTCGGGTCCAAACCACACTCCAAGAATGCGGACAGGACCGTCCGTCCAACCGAAGCGGCCTGGAAGATCACGCCCCTTCCAGGCACCTAACCGCAAGCCGGAAGACTTGTCGCGGTTTATCTTGGCCCCTGTCACCTTCTCGTACCGATCAAGCGCCTTCTGTACCGCCTCAATGTCGTTAAGGGACGACACGAAAGCAGATACGTCATCGGCGTACGCGGAAACCCTGGCTCGAGACCCTCCAGGAACGGCGATCCCGCGTAGGGCCGGACTGCACGCCTCGTCCTTCAGCCGGCGCAGGAGAGGCTCCAACGCCAAGGCATAAAGGAGAGGCGACAGCGGACAACCCTGACGAACCGACCTCGACAGAACAAAGGCGCCCGACAACTTTCCGTTCACCTGTACCACAGCACTAATACAGGAGGCTAATCCAGCGGCAGAAGTCGGGTGCGAATCCGGCGGCCTGCAGGACAGCAGCAAGGTAGCGATGGTCGACCCTATCAAATGCCTTGGACTGATCCAAATTGATCAGCGCGGCTTCTTCGTCGTCTTTTACACCCTCTACGATCGTGCGGATCAAATGCAAGTTGCTCTGAATTGTTCGGCCCCTCACAGAACAAGTCTGCTCAGGTCCCAACAGAGACTCGGCAACTGACTGCAAACGCTCCTGCAGGATCTTGGCCATAATCTTTAACTCTGTGTTTAGCAGAGTTATGGGCCTATAATCATCTAGTTTCCCCCCAACACCCTTGCCCTTTTTCAACAGAGTGATCACACCCCTGGAAATGCGATTGGGGATGGACCCCGACCGAAACCAGTTGTTGAACACTACTGTCAAAATCGGAACAAAGATGTGCGACAGCCTCAAGTACAATTCATAAGGCAAACCATCCAGACCGGGCGACTTGCCTCTGCCGACCTTCTTCAGTGCCTCGTAGACTTCGCCCTCCGTGATTTCTCCCTCGCAGCCAGCTGCTTCAGTCGGCTCAAGCCGAGGAAAGTCAGCCAAATAGCTGCGAAACTCCTCCTCACGGAGACCAGGCTCCTTGGTAAAGCGGCTCTCGAAATGCCGCCGAAACGCCTCGCACATGTCGTCAGTCGAGTGCAGAGTACGCCCCTCCGGGGTTTCGACTTGACGAACGTAACGATCACCACCTCGACGGATTTCTTCCCGACGCAGATCTGCGCCCAGGTTCACAGCTTCGTTGGACATCTTACTTAACTTATGCCTAATTACCTGACCCATGTAACGATCGCTATTCGACCGTTGCAGGGCCTCCCTAGCTAGGGCTATCTCTAGGGGATCCCCCCCAGCCTCCGCCCGGGAAAAATTAGCCTTAAGTGTCTTCACCTTCTCAGCCTTATCTAGAGCGAGCCGTTTGCTGAAATCGGTGGTGAAAGACCTAATTCTATCTTTCAGTTTTTCCCACCACCTATTCCCGATAACCGCCCCCACTAGCTCCCGCTGCACTAATCTAATTAGCTGCTCCTGGAAGTCCCGCCTGTCCAGTAAGGACAGATTGAACTTCCAGTAACCAGCCGTTCTAGGCCTATGTTCTAACGCCACACGGGCACAAACGAGTTTGTGGTCCGTGTAGCCTACCCAGTGGAACGTGGGACAATCTAATAAGTCTATGTCGGCTCTACGAACTAACATTCTGTCAAGGTAGCTAACTACCTTGTCAGACGGCCAATTAAGCGCCCACGTCCACATTTTCCCACTGGGATGATCGACCCGGTATCTATCGACGAGACCATAATCGCCGATCAGATCGACCAGGCTACGATCGCCCCTTCTCCCGCTAGCGCCCCGCCCCCTGTCTAACTTGGGGTCCAGGACGGCATTCCAGTCCCCCATTAGAACTAGGCGCGAAGAATCGACTAGGAACGGCCCTAACCGCCGAAAAAAGGAACACCGCTCCTCCCGGTCGTTGGGCGCATAAACCGCAACGACCCGAAACGAACCACTTTTCACGGCAATATCGGCCACGATTAACCTGCCCTCGGCATCGGTATGCACAAGGTCAACCTTCGCATCAAGAGTACGTTTGACTAACAAAGAAACTCCTCTGGCCAACCGGTTCCCATATGCTGAATAGACGACAAAGTCATCCTCCAGCACACACGCATCGGAAGTGCAAACAAAGTGGGTCTCTTCGATCGCGGCAACATCTACACCGAAGGACAGGAGATCCCGACGCAGGCGGGCAGCCTTACACCGATCTCTCAAGCCCTTCACATTCAAACTGGCTATCTTTATTTCCATTTTCTAGGCCTGCAAATATAAAAAAGTGTTAGTGCAAAAAAAACCTTAATCACATACCGGGCGGAAATCTGCAGGTAACAGGACCCCGATGGTTTGTCCGAGGCTCCCAGTTCCCAATTCCGTTGACATGCGATTACCTCGGACAATCCCACCGACGTCCATGGGATACATGAGTTTTAGTGCCCTATAAAGTGAGGGATGGAGGCGCACCGGGACCCGCCCTGAACAAAAATGTTGTAATTTGCTGAGATCTTCAGCCCCCAACTCTACCATGCGTATACCTTGGAAGGCCTCTCTGGCCTCGAAAAGGTGGCTCCAGACCTTCAATTGTTTGCCAGAGTCTCTAATCAGGCCGATGACCCCTGGAGCATCGGGAAAGTTTTTGGGGTCCTCCACCGTCTTGCTATCCACCATGGAGAGTTTAAACAAAGGCCCCAACAGAGACCTTTTCCGAGCGGAGAGATCTTTTTCTATCTCGTCCCTGTCCACTCGACATATCTCACTTGCTGAAGCGAACAGTTTTTTTTTTCCTTTTCGTTTTTTCTCCCTGTCCGGGTGAGGCGGGTCGGAGACAACCATAGGGGTAGGTTTAGCGGGTGGTGGATGGGGGTCAGTTGTATCGGAGGTAGAGGGGATAGGTGAGTGTGGGGTTGGGGGGGTGGTAACGGTAAGGGGCAAGTTAGGAAAGGAAGCAGGGAGACTTATTTCTTGCTTATCTTTCGCTGGCGAAGCAGGGGCGGATACGCATTTGACTTTTTCTCTGGTCCTTCCCTCCCTGCTTCGTCCAGTGTGCTTCTTGATCTTGACTTCCTCCTCCTCGTCTCCCTCCTCGTCTCTCATCCTTTTTGAAGACTGTGACGGAAGTATTTCTTCCACCTCCATCTCATTTTCTTGTTTTTTGGCTGGACTTTTTTTCTGCTGCTGCTTTTGTTTTTGATGCTGTTTTGTTTGTGGCTCTTCTGCCACTGACTTCTTTGGTGATTGTTGCTGCTGCCTTGACTGCTGCTTCTGCTGCTGCTTTGGCGGTTCTTGCTGCTCTTGCTGTTTCTCTGGTGGAGCTTCCTTCTGGGGAGGCAAGGCACCAGCCTTTGATTTGCGTCCCCTAGTCACCTCCTTCCAACCCTCGTCCTGGGTCTTCTTCGGTTCAGTGACTTCCGCTGTTGCTGGTGGTGCTGAAGTTGCTGTTGCTGCCGGTTGCGGGGTCACCTTTGTTCCAGGACATACCTTGGCCATGTGCCCCGGTTTTCCACAAGCCCAGCAGAAAGGTTTTCGTCCCTCGACTACGACCAACATCCTTCTGTTCCTACATGTTATTATGTTAGGAATGTCTTGAAATTTCTGCTGAGTTAAGGTGATCTCTATTGTAACGTCACCTGTTCCTATCCCGGCTTTACTCATTACCGTCGCCACCTTCTCTATCTTCCCGTATTGGGCGAAGAAAGCTCCCAGACGGTCTTCACTGATGTCTATAGGCACTCCATGGACCGTTACATTGGTCCTTCGAGTGCCCATATATTCGGTCTGAAGCCGAAGTGTCTTTGATGTCAGGACGGTGCCGGCCAATTTCCGTGCTTCTTCTTCTGAAGCCATAAGAAGGTCCCACAACGCCCTTGTCCTTCTTGCCAGTATTTTTGGCGTAATATTTAGGCTTTTAAGAGCCTCCTCCATCGTCTCCCTACTGACGCCAGTCAAACTCCGACTCTTAATATCGGCCGTCAGCAGGGAAATGATTCTCACGTTGACACTGTCGAACGCCTCTTGAATGGTTAACAGATCCGTTCCATTCGTGAATTGTTCATATTTTTTCCTTAACTCCTCATAATAGATTGAATCCTTTTTCGGCCGACTCTCTGTCCAGGCCGACTTTTTGGTTGTTCCTTCATTCGTTACCGGTGGTTGATCCTCCGGAGTTGGATTCAACTCTTGTGTAGGATTCGACTCCGCCATAATAGTGATTTACACTATTATGACGGAGAAACAGTCTTTTGTTTTTTCTTTCAAAGATTTTTCTTTTTTTTTTTTTTTTAAATCATTTACTTTTTCCTTTTTTTTTTTTTTTTTTTAACAGAATTATTTGACAAATAAAAGGAAATAAAACAAATAAAAAGGTCGGACCAAAATCCGAGACAAATAAATAAAACCAACAATGAACAGTAAACGAAAAAGACGGGGAGGGTAACAGCAAAATAAAAGAAATAAAAAACTAAACAAATGTCAAACTGAAAAAAGAAAGGGTTCAAAAAAGGAAAGAACGGGTTCAAAAATGTGTACAAATTAAAAAAAGAAACTTTTCTAACAATTAAACTTAGCTTATGGCTGGTCTAAAAAAAACTTAAGACGGACCGAAAATCTCGTGGTTCGCCTCGAACGTGTCTTGGCTGCGTGGCGGAGCCGGCAAGAAAGTATTTATTTGCATACATTAAAACATATACAAAATGTGGCACAAGGCCTAAAAAGGGGGATGGGGAAGGACGGTCATCATCTGTCTTAAACTAAAAACTTAGCTAGTCACAACCACTGACCCAAACATATCAACAATAGTCCTAGCACCAAAACAACACATTCTTCCATACCTTTCTTACTACATCCACCATAATTCCACAAATTCTCTATGAAAATCTAACTAGTCCCCATATGTACAATTCAAAGTCAGTGGGGGGGGGGGAATAACAATTTAAAAAACCCCAATGTATATTTACAAAAACAAATGAACTATTTACAAGAAAACAAAACAAAATAAGATTAGTAATAAAACCCCCCACAGTACCTAAATGTGGCAGTAACATCAGTTAACTGGACGAAAAAAATTGCGAGATTATAAAAGTATGGTAACAGTCATCCATCCAAAATCACTCACACAGACACACACTCATTCAGACACAATAACAAATACGAAAAAAAAGAAACACACACACGAAACGAAAGTCATCTCGCAACTACCAGAAAACTGACGTCACTGGCCACCTAACGCGGGAGGGGATGGGGAGTTAAAACTAAAGAAAAAATAGGGACAGAAATAAAAGGGGGGCTAATGAGCATACATACTCTAGCTAAGTTAACCAGAAACGAGAAACTAAAAATTTCAAAATAAACCTATACTAGTCTACTATCGGGACGGGTTGCGTCTGTTAAACCCTAGAGGGACGAAATCCTGCACCTAGCCGAGGTCCAAGTGCCACTCCAAGTCAGCTCCTCTCACTCTACACATTCGCGCAAGATTTACCCACCTTTTGGCGAATTCTGATGAAGGGAGTCGCCGCCTTTCCGTCCTAATCTTGACTTTAAGCTGATGCTTAAAGTACAAGATTAGTAGGGAAGAAGTGAACTTCTCACCTTCATAGAATCCCTTCTGACGCGTCATCCAAATCACGACTCTCATAACTCCTAGCAAGCAGTGGAACACATAGCGTTCAGACTCCGTTAGCGGCGGGGCCACATTGCTACAAACAGAAGCGGCCTCAAGGACGAAAAACTTTCCCTGCAACATGCGAACCATGAGACCTTCAACAAACTTACACAATGGTGCTACCGACTTGCAATGAAAGAAGACGTGACCAAGGGTCTCGACTTCCCCCTCACAACGTCGGCAGTTTGGATATTTCTCCAAACCCGCTGTGCAAAGTCTTTTGCCGACCCAGAGGGCCCCACGTATCACCAGCCAGGTGAGGGATGCCTCATCGTTGTTGAGACATTTCAACCCGGAAGCCCAAGGCCAGATTGAGCGAGCCTCCTGCTTCGTAAGACCGAGCTCGTCAATCAAATCATCATGAACGGACCCCCTGACTACCACCCGATATAATGCCCTACGAGACAACGCCTGGACGTTGGGGAGGCCAACCGTCGCCCGTAAGAGGTGTTTCAGAGCCAGACGACATTCACGGTAGAAGGAGCACTCGCCACGAGGCAAACGGCCAGCCTCCTCCTCGGCCGAGTGCACACTTCTCAAGGATGGGAAGGATCTACGGGCGTCTTCCTTCCAGAAGGCGCCCCCGTCATCCGAATCGCGACACAAACGATCCAGGAACCCGATGCGAAGCATATCGAGACGAATCTCAATGCTAGGCATACCTAGACCGCCTTCAGTAGGATGAAGGCAACAGATCTCCCGACATACCCTAGGAGCTCTGCCTCTCCACAGGAAAGAGAACAAGAGCTGTACTAATGAAAGCACTGTGGCAGACGGAAGTGGAAGTACCGAGAGTCGGTAAAGGAGAATCGGGTAGATATGTGAAACACATACCTCCGCCCTCCCCTTCAAGGAAAGCCTCCTCCGAGACCACAAATTAATTGCGCTCTCGGCCTTCTCTCGTACCTCCGACCAATTCATATCCAACTGGATATCAGGACCGAACCAGACGCCGAGTATCTTGATCGGCCCATCCGTCCAGCTGAATGGTCCGGGAAGAGAAACCCCCTTCCACGCACCCAACCGCAAGCCAACAGACTTATCACGGTTGATCTTGGCCCCTGTCACCATCTCATACCCACCGATTTCTCTGCTGACTTCGTTAATCTCGGCTCTGCTCGACACAAGAACCGAAACGTCGTCAGCATAGGCAGAATACCTGGCCGAGGTGGTAGCACCAG
Organism: Acanthosepion esculentum; assembly: GCA_964036315.1. NCBI lineage: Eukaryota > Metazoa > Mollusca > Cephalopoda > Sepiida > Sepiidae > Acanthosepion > Acanthosepion esculentum. The sequence continues at coordinate 99,823,028 of OZ038476.1, read as the reverse complement.
GTAAAGAGATTCCGCGTAGGACCGGATTCGCCTTTAACTTGCGAAGGAAAGGTTCCAACGCAAGAACGTAAAGCATAGGCGACAGCGGACAACCCTGACGAATAGATCGAGACAATACGAAAGGTTCCGATCTTACCCCGTTCACTTCTACCAGCGCACCGGGAGTCGCATACATGAGCCGGATCCAGGAGCGAAAGTACGGCCCGAAACCGGCAGCCGAAAGAACAGCCTCCAAGAATCGATGGTCAACCCTATCAAAGGCCTTGGACTGATCTAAATTGATCAGCGCGGCTTCACTGTCGACTTTCTCGATGATCAGGCGCACCATATGAAGGTTGTCCTGAATAGTCCGGCCCTTCACAGAACAAGTCTGCTCGGAGCCAATCAGACTAGACAGGACAAGCTGCAAACGGTTAGCCAAGACCTTAGCCAAAATCTTTAACTCTGTATTTAACATAGTTAAAGGGCGAAAGTTACCTATCCCATCCCCACCGCTTTTGCCCTTACGCACCAACTTGATCACACCCCTGGTGAAGCGTTGAGGTATAGACCCCTGCTTCATCCAGTTGTTGAAGACCAGCTGCAGCAAAGGAACAAAAACGGGCGACTGCCTCAAGTAAACTTCGTAAGGAAGACCATCTAATCCCGGAGATTTATCCAGGCCAACCTGTTTCAGCGCTTCCCAGATTTCCGACTCAGTGATGGGACCCTCGCACCCAGCCGCTTCAGCTGCCTCAAGGCAGGGAAAGTCAGCTAAATAGGTGTCGAACCGAGCAGAGCTCAGACCGGGCTCCCTGGTAAAAAGCTCCCGAAAGTAATCCCGAAAAGCCTCGCATATGCCCGAGTTTGTAGTCACTGTCCGACCATCCGGCAATGTGACGCTCGCGATATGCCGTCTTGAAGCATTCCTACTTTCCTCTGCACGCAGTTCCGCGGCCATATTCGTCGCCTCAGAGGACATTCTTTTTAACCTAGCCCTAACTACCAGAGCTTGATCCTTCTTGCTAAGCAAGGAGGACAACTCTGCCTTAGCTAGGACTACTTCCCCACTATCACGGGATTTCACAGCCCGATCAACTCTTTGTTCTAAAGCCGTTTGCGCCGCTAATCTATCTACATTGAGTCGACGACTAAAATCGGCAGCAAACGTTCGAATCTTAGATTTAAGTTTGTCCCACCAGGCATTTCCCACCACAGCCCCCGTCAGTTCCCTTTGTAAGGTTAGTAAAAACTGGTCCCGGAAATGCTGCTCGCCAAATAACGAGCAGTTGAATTTCCAGTAGCCAGTTATCCTAACATTAGGCTTATCTAAGTTTACACGGACCCGGACAAGCCTATGATCCGAATAAACTATATAATGAAAACTTGGACACTCTAAGAGCCCTACATCGACTCTCCTAACTAAAACTCGGTCGAGGTAGCTCGCAAGCACACCTACAGCCGAGCTGCCACTATTTGTCCAAGTCCACACTACCCGCTGAGGGTGTTCATTCCGGTACTTGTCGATGAGATCAAACCCATCGACAAAGCCCCGAAAATGTTCCACTCCCCAGTTTTTAGTACCCGCTTTATATTTGGACCCTATACGATCTATATCGGGGTCAAGGACGGCATTCCAATCCCCCGCTAAAATTAACCGACGTGATGTCGTCATAAACGGCTCGATCTGCCGAAACAAAGCAGGTCGCTCAGCCTGGGTATTGGGCCCATAAACCCCAATGAGACGCAAAGCCTTATCCTTTATAGTAGCATCCAGCACGCAAAGCCTGCCCGCCGGATCTGCGAAGACAAGAGCACACACAGCCTTCAAAGTCTTGCTCACCAGCCAAGAGACACCCCTCGAGTGTCCATCAAAACATGCTGAATAAAGAGTAAACTCCTTAGACAGAATGTCTTCATGATCGCGAGAAGAAAAACGGGTCTCTTGTACACAACATATATTCACACCGAGGCTCTGAAGGTCGCGAACGAATCTCACCCTTCGAGACTCCGACCTCAGGCCTCGGACATTCACACTAGCTAACCAGAGTGCCATTATCAAATCGACTAGGGTCGCCCATCCGAGTAGAACATTGCTGGGGTGAGGACACCGACAGCCTGTCCCATTGAACCTGACGCCATCTCATTTTCGACGGTATCACCATGAGACAGGCCACCGATGTCCGCTGGAAATGTTAACTTCAGAGCCCTATACAGGGAAGGGTGAACAAAAACCGGGACCCTCCCTCTGCACGATTTAGACGGATCCAAATTGGGCTCAAATACAGCCGCTGGGGGCACTAATTTCAAAGATGAGTTTGCCTCCTCAATCATGCCCCAAATCTCCCGCGTACCCGGGCCCGAACGCACAACTGTAAGGAGTCTTTTGGCCTTTTGGAAATTTTTAGGGTCCTCAATGTCTAGCCCACTCAACTTTTGGAAGTTAAAAAGGACTTTTAAGGGCCTGGGGTTCTTAGTTATCCCCAACACGTTCTCCACATGGACCCGGGATACGCGGCAGACGTCTTCCCCTAAGTTGTATGGAGGCTTTAGCTTTTTCTTCCCCTTTTCCCCCACGACCTGAGCATCTGGACTTCTATTACGTTTTTTATGTGGTGTCTGGATAGGTGTTGGGGTAGGTGTGCAAGCTGGTGTGTGTGATGGTGTCATTCCAGATGGGGTCTTGATGGGGGAAGGCTTGGTTGAACTAGATTTTTTGATTTTTGCAGGGGAATTGGATAGTGATTTAGGTGCTGGAGGTTTAGCAAAAGATGGAGGGGAAGACGGGGCAGAGGATGAGGGGCAGGGAACCCCCAGCGGCTTCTGTTTCTTTGCCTTTTTGTCCTCCAGCTTTTGCTTCAACTTCTTGAGGTCCAAGATCTTTTGCCAGCTTGGCTCGTTAAGTTTCTGGGCAGGAGTCGCATTCTTCTCATAAGAGGCCGAGGCGTCGCCCTCCGAGCTGGTAGAGGGAATGGGGCTGTAGGTGGTTTTGTCCCCGGAGTCATGCTGAGACAGAGGTCCCGCTGTCTGGACCTTCCCTTTGGCCCTACCTACTACACGCCATCCCCCCTCATCCTTCTCCTTATCCACACTTGTGGAAGGCGTTGGTTTGAGGGGCAATGAGGGCAAAGACCCAACCGAGGGATTTTCCACACCGGTCCGCTTAGTAGGTAGGCCCATTACAGGCGCCGCGGTTTTTTCAGTGTCGGCCAAAGGGGAATTTGGGTCGCCAGCAACCGGAGCTCCAGGGGCCTTCTTCCCTGGGCAGGAGGAGGAGAGATGACCAGTCACTCCGCACCTCCAGCATACTGGTTTTCTGCCAGTCACAATGACTGGCAATCTCCGGTTGCCAAAATCCAGACAGTTGGGGATGGACTTGAAGGCCGCCTCATCAATCATGATGTCAAAAGTCCACCCCCCGTTCAGATTGTCCGAGAGAGCCCCTAAAATTTGGCCGTACTGCATAAAGAATGCAGCCAGGAGCTCTCCGGAAATTTGAGGAGGAACCTCAAATACTGCCACCCTGGTCCTTCGCCTACCCATGTATTCGGTACGGAGAATCAGGTCCTTTGTTATTAATTCTCTTTTCGCCATCTCCAGGCAATCCTCCGGCGTGGGCAGCAGTACGTCCCACATGAAGAATTTCACTCCCTTGATTACTCTTTGGGGTTTTATCCCCAGGGACATAAGTGATTTGATCACAGTGTCTTTCGTGGATCGACAGATTTTGCGCGTACGCCTGTCAACCGCGAAGACGGTCACCATTCTTTGTTCGAACTTCTGAAGTTCCTGGACGTCTTTTAGTATGCCATCTTTATTTACAAGATGGGCAAAATCCTTTGCCTTTTCCAGGAACTCCGCGATGTTCACAATACAACTCGGAGGGGACTTCCAGCAAGAGGGCGATTCCTCGGCTGTAGCCTTTGACTGAGCCACTTTCGGCGTCTTCTCACTTGAGTTGGAGACCTGCATGGCCTCCTCCTTGTCATTTAGCTGGTCAGGTTTGTTTGGGGAAACCTTACCCCGTTTTTTGGATTTCGTTTTATCCTTATCCGGGGGGTCGGCTTTCGCAGCCGCCCCAAAGAGGTCTTTCTTGACCCCTGACCGACTCATATCGTCGGCCATTTAAGAGTTAAGGCAGAAACACTTGCCCAATTGTGAGGAGTTGAGATAGGGAGAGAGAAAAATAAAATAAAAATAAAAAGCAAAAACAAAAGTAGTTAAAGATAAAGAATAAACTTTAAATCAAGGCTATAAAATAAATAAACTTGGAAAACTAAAAGTTCTAGAAAAAGAAAAGAAAAACTAGAAACTAGTCTCGTAAGACTTTAAAAAAATAAAATAAAAATGGCGCCCGAAGGCAGCCGAAATAAAAGAAAAACAATAAATAAAACTCCTACTTTTTTTCGTCAATTAAACGACAGAAAGAAAAAAGAAAGAAATAAAAATGTCTGGTTTGACACTAGTCAAACCAAACTAAAAAAATAAAGGTTTGCGGCCGAAGCCGCTAAAGAAATAAATTAAACACCAAAAGCTGAAACTTAAAAAATTAAAGGATTGCGACCGAAGTCGCTAAATAAAAACGGGGGAGGGTAAAAAACGAAAAGGAAGATAAATTAAAACAAAACTTTTTCTTTTCTTCAAATGTCACAACAACAGAAAATAAAAAAGCCGGTAAGACTTTGTCTTACCGAACTAAAAATAAAAAATGTTGGCCGAAGCCAAGAGAAACAAATGAAAAATAAAAACTTAAACAATAACTTAACTTAAAGGACAAAGTCAATAACGCGTTCACTCGTCAAGAATGGTCTGAAAAATAACAACCGCCCGGCAGGCGAGCAAACAAAAAAAAGACGGAGCCGGCAAGAAGGTATTTATTTGCATATGAAAAACATAGACAAAATGTGGCACAAGGCCTAAAAAGGGGGATGGGGAAGGACGGTCATCATCTGTCTTAAACTAAAAACTTAGCTAGTCACAACCACTGACCCAAACATAACCACAATAGTCCTAGCACCAAAACAACACATTCTTCCATACCTTTCTTACTACATCCACCATAATTCCACAAATTCTCTATGAAAATCTAACTAGTCCCCATATGTACAATTCAAAGTCAGTGGGGGGGGGGGAATAACAATTTAAAAAAAAACCCCAATGTATATTTACAAAAACAAATGAACTATTTACAAGAAAACAAAACAAAATAAGATTAGTAATAAAACCCCCCACAGTACCTAAATGTGGCAGTAACATCAGTTAACTGGACGAAAAAATTGCGAGATTATAAAAGTATGGTAACAGTCATCCATCCAAAATCACTCACACAGACACACACTCATTCAGACACAATAACAAATACGAAAAAAAAGAAACACACGCACGAAACGAAAGTCATCTCGCAACTACCAGAAAACTGACGTCACTGGCCACCTAACGCGGGAGGGGATGGGGAGTTAAAACTAAAGAAAAAATAGGGACAGAAATAAAAGGGGGGCTAATGAGCATACATACTCTAGCTAAGTTAACCAGAAACGAGAAACTAAAAATTCAAAATAAACCTATACTAGTCTACTATCGGGACGGGTTGCGTCTGTTAAACCCTAGAGGGACGAAATCCTGCACCTAGCCGAGGTCCAAGTGCCACTCCAAGTCAGCTCCTCTCACTCTACACATTCGCGCAAGATTTACCCACCTTTTGGCGAATTCTGATGAAGGGAGTCGCCGCCTTTCCGTCCTAATCTTGACTTTAAGCTGATGCTTAAAGTACAAGATTAGTAGGGAAGAAGTGAACTTCTCACCTTCATAGAATCCCTTCTGACGCGTCATCCAAATCACGACTCTCATAACTCCTAGCAAGCAGTGGAACACATAGCGTTCAGACTCCGTTAGCGGCGGGGCCACATTGCTACAAACAGAAGCGGCCTCAAGGACGAAAAACTTTCCCTGCAACATGCGAACCATGAGACCTTCAACAAACTTACACAATGGTGCTACCGACTTGCAATGAAAGAAGACGTGACCAAGGGTCTCGACTTCCCCCTCACAACGTCGGCAGTTTGGATATTTCTCCAAACCCGCCGTGCAAAGTCTTTTGCCGACCCAGAGGGCCCCACGTATCACCAGCCAGGTGAGGGATGCCTCATCGTTGTTGAGACATTTCAACCCGGAAGCCCAAGGCCAGATTGAGCGAGCCTCCTGCTTCGTAAGACCGAGCTCGTCAATCAAATCATCATGAACGGACCCCCTGACTACCACCCGATATAATGCCCTACGAGACAACGCCTGGACGTTGGGGAGGCCAACCGTCGCCCGTAAGAGGTGTTTCAGAGCCAGACGACATTCACGGTAGAAGGAGCACTCGCCACGAGGCAAACGGCCAGCCTCCTCCTCGGCCGAGTGCACACTTCTCAAGGATGGGAAGGATCTACGGGCGTCTTCCTTCCAGAAGGCGCCCCCGTCATCCGAATCGCGACACAAACGATCCAGGAACCCGATGCGAAGCATATCGAGACGAATCTCAATGCTAGGCATACCTAGACCGCCTTCAGTAGGATGAAGGCAACAGATCTCCCGACATACCCTAGGAGCTCTGCCTCTCCACAAGAAAGAGAACAAGAGCTGTACTAATGAAAGCACTGTGGCAGACGGAAGTGGAAGTACCGAGAGTCGGTAAAGGAGAATCGGGTAGATATGTGAAACACATACCTCCGCCCTCCCCTTCAAGGAAAGCCTCCTCCGAGACCACAAATTAATTGCGCTCTCGGCCTTCTCTCGTACCTCCGACCAATTCATATCCAACTGGATATCAGGACCGAACCAGACGCCGAGTATCTTGATCGGCCCATCCGTCCAGCTGAATGGTCCGGGAAGAGAAACCCCCTTCCACGCACCCAACCGCAAGCCAACAGACTTATCGCGGTTGATCTTGGCCCCTGTCACCATCTCATACCCACCGATTTCTCTGCTGACTTCGTTAATCTCGGCCCTGCTCGACACAAGGACCGAAACGTCGTCAGCATAGGCAGAATACCTGGCCGAGGTGGTAGCACCAGGTAAAGAGATTCCGCGTAGGACCGGATTCGCCTTTAACTTGCGAAGGAAAGGTTCCAACGCAAGAACGTAAAGCATAGGCGACAGCGGACAACCCTGACGAATAGATCGAGACAATACGAAAGGTTCCGATCTTACCCCGTTCACTTCTACCAGCGCACCGGGAGTCGCATACATGAGCCGGATCCAGGAGCGAAAGTACGGCCCGAAACCGGCAGCCGAAAGAACAGCCTCCAAGAATCGATGGTCAACCCTATCAAAGGCCTTGGACTGATCTAAATTGATCAGCGCGGCTTCACTGTCGACTTTCTCGATGATCAGGCGCACCATATGAAGGTTGTCCTGAATAGTCCGGCCCTTCACAGAACAAGTCTGCTCGGAGCCAATCAGACTAGACAGGACAAGCTGCAAACGGTTAGCCAAGACCTTAGCCAAAATCTTTAACTCTGTATTTAACATAGTTAAAGGGCGAAAGTTACCTATCCCATCCCCACCGCTTTTGCCCTTACGCACCAACTTGATCACACCCCTGGTGAAGCGTTGAGGTATAGACCCCTGCTTCATCCAGTTGTTGAAGACCAGCTGGAGCAAAGGAACAAAAACGGGCGACTGCCTCAAGTAAACTTCGTAAGGAAGACCATCTAATCCCGGAGATTTATCCAGGCCAACCTGTTTCAGCGCTTCCCAGATTTCCGACTCAGTGATGGGACCCTCGCACCCAGCCGCTTCAGCTGCCTCAAGGCAGGGAAAGTCAGCTAAATAGGTGTCGAACCGAGCAGAGCTCAGACCGGGCTCCCTGGTAAAAAGCTCCCGAAAGTAATCCCGAAAAGCCTCGCATATGCCCGAGTTTGTAGTCACTGTCCGACCATCCGGCAATGTGACGCTCGCGATATGCCGTCTTGAAGCATTCCTACTTTCCTCTGCACGCAGTTCCGCGGCCATATTCGTCGCCTCAGAGGACATTCTTTTTAACCTAGCCCTAACTACCAGAGCTTGATCCTTCTTGCTAAGCAAGGAGGACAACTCTGCCTTAGCTAGGACTACTTCCCCACTATCACGGGATTTCACAGCCCGATCAACTCTTTGTTCTAAAGCCGTTTGCGCCGCTAATCTATCTACATTGAGTCGACGACTAAAATCGGCAGCAAACGTTCGAATCTTAGATTTAAGTTTGTCCCACCAGGCATTTCCCACCACAGCCCCCGTCAGTTCCCTTTGTAAGGTTAGTAAAAACTGGTCCCGGAAATGCTGCTCGCCAAATAACGAGCAGTTGAATTTCCAGTAGCCAGTTATCCTAACATTAGGCTTATCTAAGTTTACACGGACCCGGACAAGCCTATGATCCGAATAAACTATATAATGAAAACTTGGACACTCTAAGAGCCCTACATCGACTCTCCTAACTAAAACTCGGTCGAGGTAGCTCGCAAGAACACCTACAGCCGAGCTGCCACTATTTGTCCAAGTCCACACTACCCGCTGAGGGTGTTCATTCCGGTACTTGTCGATGAGATCAAACCCATCGACAAAGCCCCGAAAATGTTCCACTCCCCAGTTTTTAGTACCCGCTTTATATTTGGACCCTATACGATCTATATCGGGGTCAAGGACGGCATTCCAATCCCCCGCTAAAATTAACCGACGTGATGTCGTCATAAACGGCTCGATCTGCCGAAACAAAGCAGGTCGCTCAGCCTGGGTATTGGGCCCATAAACCCCAATGAGACGCAAAGCCTTATCCTTTATAGTAGCATCCAGCACGCAAAGCCTGCCCGCCGGATCTGCGAAGACAAGAGCACACACAGCCTTCAAAGTCTTGCTCACCAGCCAAGAGACACCCCTCGAGTGTCCATCAAAACATGCTGAAAAAAGAGTAAACTCCTTAGACAGAATGTCTTCATGATCGCGAGAAGAAAAACGGGTCTCTTGTACACAACATATATTCACACCGAGGCTCTGAAGGTCGCGAACGAATCTCACCCTTCGAGACTCCGACCTCAGGCCTCGGACATTCACACTAGCTAACCAGAGTGCCATTATCAAATCGACTAGGGTCGCCCATCCGAGTAGAACATTGCTGGGGTGAGGACACCGACAGCCTGTCCCATTGAACCTGACGCCATCTCATTTTCGACAGTATCACCATGAGACAGGCCACCGATGTCCGCTGGAAATGTTAACTTCAGAGCCCTATACAGGGAAGGGTGAACAAAAACCGGGACCCTCCCTCTGCACGATTTAGACGGATCCAAATTGGGCTCAAATACAGCCGCTGGGGGCACTAATTTCAAAGATGAGTTTGCCTCCTCAATCATGCCCCAAATCTCCCGCGTACCCGGGCCCGAACGCACAACTGTAAGGAGTCTTTTGGCCTTTTGGAAATTTTTCGGGTCCTCAATGTCCAACCCACTCAACTTTTGGAAGTTATAAAGGACCTTTAGGGGCCTGGGGTTCTTTGTTATCCCCAAAACGTTCTCCACATGGACCCGGGATACGCGGCAGACGTCTTCCCCTAAGTTGTATGGAGGCTTTAGCTTTTTCTTCCCCTTTTCCCCCACGACCTGAGCATCTGGACTTCTATTACGTTTTTTATGTGGTGTCTGGGTAGGTGTTGGGGTAGGTGTGCAAGCTGGTGTGTGTGATGGTGTCATTCCAGATGGGGTCTTGACGGGGGAAGGTTTGTTAGAGACTGGTTTTTTGTGTTTCGCTGGAGAATTAGATAGTGATTTCGGCGCTGGAGGTTTAGCAAATGATGGAGGGGAAGACGGGGCAGAGGATGAGGGGCAGGGAACCCCCAGCGGCTTCTGTTTCTTTGCCTTTTTGTCCTCCAGCTTTTGCTTCAACTTCTTGAGGTCCAAGATCTTTTGCCAGCTTGGCTCGTTAAGCTTCTGGGCAGGAGTCGCAGTCTTCTCATAAGAGGCCGAGGCGTCGCCCTCCGAGCTGGTAGAGGGAATGGGGCTGTAGGTGGTTTTGTCCCCGGAGTCATGCTGAGACAGAGGTCCCGCTGTCTGGACCTTCCCTTTGGCCCTACCTACTACACGCCATCCCCCCTCATCCTTCTCCTTATCCACACTTGTGGAAGGCGTTGGTTTGAGGGGCAATGAGGGCAAAGACCCAACCGAGGGATTTTCCACACCGGTCCGCTTAGTAGGTAGGCCCATTACAGGCGCCGCGGTTTTTTCAGTGTCGGCCAAAGGGGAATTTGGGTCGCCAGCAACCGGAGCTCCAGGGGCCTTCTTCCCTGGGCAGGAGGAGGAGAGATGACCAGTCACTCCGCACCTCCAGCATACTGGTTTTCTGCCAGTCACAATGACTGGCAATCTCCGGTTGCCAAAATCCAGACAGTTGGGGATGGACTTGAAGGCCGCCTCATCAATCATGATGTCAAAAGTCCACCCCCCGTTCAGATTGTCCGAGAGAGCCCCTAAAATTTGGCCGTACTGCATAAAGAATGCAGCCAGGAGCTCTCCGGAAATTTGAGGAGGAACCTCAAATACTGCCACCCTGGTCCTTCGCCTACCCATGTATTCGGTACGGAGAATCAGGTCCTTTGTTATTAATTCTCTTTTCGCCATCTCCAGGCAATCCTCCGGCGTGGGCAGCAGTACGTCCCACATGAAGAATTTCACTCCCTTGATTACTCTTTGGGGTTTTATCCCCAGGGACATAAGTGATTTGATCACAGTGTCTTTCGTGGATCGACAGATTTTGCGCGTACGCCTGTCAACCGCGAAGACGGTCACCATTCTTTGTTCGAACTTCTGAAGTTCCTGGACGTCTTTTAGTATGCCATCTTTATTTACAAGATGGGCAAAATCCTTTGCCTTTTCCAGGAACTCCGCGATGTTCACAATACAACTCGGAGGGGACTTCCAGCAAGAGGGCGATTCCTCGGCTGTAGCCTTTGACTGAGCCACTTTCGGCGTCTTCTCACTTGAGTTGGAGACCTGCATGGCCTCCTCCTTGTCATTTAGCTGGTCAGGTTTGTTTGGGGAAACCTTACCCCGTTTTTTGGATTTCGTTTTATCCTTATCCGGGGGGTCGGCTTTCGCAGCCGCCCCAAAGAGGTCTTTCTTGACCCCTGACCGACTCATATCGTCGGCCATTTAAGAGTTAAGGCAGAAACACTTGCCCAATTGTGAGGAGTTGAGATAGGGAGAGAGAAAAATAAAATAAAAATAAAAAGCAAAAACAAAAGTAGTTAAAGATAAAGAATAAACTTTAAATCAAGGCTATAAAATAAATAAACTTGGAAAACTAAAAGTTCTAGAAAAAGAAAAGAAAAACTAGAAACTAGTCTCGTAAGACTTTAAAAAAATAAAATAAAAATGGCGCCCGAAGGCAGCCGAAATAAAAGAAAAACAATAAATAAAACTCCTACTTTTTTTCGTCAATTAAACGACAGAAAGAAAAAAGAAAGAAATAAAAATGTCTGGTTTGACACTAGTCAAACCAAACTAAAAAAATAAAGGTTTGCGGCCGAAGCCGCTAAAGAAATAAATTAAACACCAAAAGCTGAAACTTAAAAAATTAAAGGATTGCGACCGAAGTCGCTAAATAAAAACGGGGGAGGGTAAAAAACGAAAAGGAAGATAAATTAAAACAAAACTTTTTCTTTTCTTCAAATGTCACAACAACAGAAAATAAAAAAGCCGGTAAGACTTTGTCTTACCGAACTAAAAATAAAAAATGTTGGCCGAAGCCAAGAGAAACAAATGAAAAATAAAAACTTAAACAATAACTTAACTTAAAGGACAAAGTCAATAACGCGTTCACTCGTCAAGAATGGTCTGAAAAATAACAACCGCCCGGCAGGCGAGCAAACAAAAAAAAGACGGAGCCGGCAAGAAAGTATTTATTTGCATATATACAAAACATATACAAAATGTGGCACAAGGCCTAAAAAGGGGGATGGGGAAGGACGGTCATCATCTGTCTTAAACTAAAAACTTAGCTAGTCACAACCACTGACCCAAACATATCAACAATAGTCCTAGCACCAAAACAACACATTCTTCCATACCTTTCTTACTACATCCACCATAATTCCACAAATTCTCTATGAAAATCTAACTAGTCCCCATATGTACAATTCAAAGTCAGTGGGGGGGGGGGAATAACAATTTAAAAAACCCCAATGTATATTTACAAAAACAAATGAACTATTTACAAGAAAACAAAACAAAATAAGATTAGTAATAAAACCCCCCACAGTACCTAAATGTGTCAGTAACATCAGTTAACTGGACGAAAAAATTGCGAGATTATAAAAGTATGGTAACAGTCATCCATCCAAAATCACTCACACAGACACACACTCATTCAGACACAATAACAAATACGAAAAAAAAGAAACACACGCACGAAACGAAAGTCATCTCGCAACTACCAGAAAACTGACGTCACTGGCCACCTAACGCGGGAGGGGATGGGGAGTTAAAACTAAAGAAAAAATAGGGACAGAAATAAAAGGGGGGCTAATGAGCATACATACTCTAGCTAAGTTAACCAGAAACGAGAAACTAAAAATTCAAAATAAACCTATACTAGTCTACTATCGGGACGGGTTGCGTCTGTTAAACCCTAGAGGGACGAAATCCTGCACCTAGCCGAGGTCCAAGTGCCACTCCAAGTCAGCTCCTCTCACTCTACACATTCGCGCAAGATTTACCCACCTTTTGGCGAATTCTGATGAAGGGAGTCGCCGCCTTTCCGTCCTAATCTTGACTTTAAGCTGATGCTTAAAGTACAAGATTAGTAGGGAAGAAGTGAACTTCTCACCTTCATAGAATCCCTTCTGACGCGTCATCCAAATCACGACTCTCATAACTCCTAGCAAGCAGTGGAACACATAGCGTTCAGACTCCGTTAGCGGCGGGGCCACATTGCTACAAACAGAAGCGGCCTCAAGGACGAAAAACTTTCCCTGCAACATGCGAACCATGAGACCTTCAACAAACTTACACAATGGTGCTACCGACTTGCAATGAAAGAAGACGTGACCAAGGGTCTCGACTTCCCCCTCACAACGTCGGCAGTTTGGATATTTCTCCAAACCCGCTGTGCAAAGTCTTTTGCCGACCCAGAGGGCCCCACGTATCACCAGCCAGGTGAGGGATGCCTCATCGTTGTTGAGACATTTCAACCCGGAAGCCCAAGGCCAGATTGAGCGAGCCTCCTGCTTCGTAAGACCGAGCTCGTCAATCAAATCATCATGAACGGACCCCCTGACTACCACCCGATATAATGCCCTACGAGACAACGCCTGGACGTTGGGGAGGCCAACCGTCGCCCGTAAGAGGTGTTTCAGAGCCAGACGACATTCACGGTAGAAGGAGCACTCGCCACGAGGCAAACGGCCAGCCTCCTCCTCGGCCGAGTGCACACTTCTCAAGGATGGGAAGGATCTACGGGCGTCTTCCTTCCAGAAGGCGCCCCCGTCATCCGAATCGCGACACAAACGATCCAGGAACCCGATGCGAAGCATATCGAGACGAATCTCAATGCTAGGCATACCTAGACCGCCTTCAGTAGGATGAAGGCAACAGATCTCCCGACATACCCTAGGAGCTCTGCCTCTCCACAAGAAAGAGAACAAGAGCTGTACTAATGAAAGCACTGTGGCAGACGGAAGTGGAAGTACCGAGAGTCGGTAAAGGAGAATCGGGTAGATATGTGAAACACATACCTCCGCCCTCCCCTTCAAGGAAAGCCTCCTCCGAGACCACAAATTAATTGCGCTCTCGGCCTTCTCTCGTACCTCCGACCAATTCATATCCAACTGGATATCAGGACCGAACCAGACGCCGAGTATCTTGATCGGCCCATCCGTCCAGCTGAATGGTCCGGGAAGAGAAACCCCCTTCCACGCACCCAACCGCAAGCCAACAGACTTATCGCGGTTGATCTTGGCCCCTGTCACCATCTCATACCCACCGATTTCTCTGCTGACTTCGTTAATCTCGGCTCTGCTCGACACAAGAACCGAAACGTCGTCAGCATAGGCAGAATACCTGGCCGAGGTGGTAGCACCAGGTAAAGAGATTCCGCGTAGGACCGGATTCGCCTTTAACTTGCGAAGGAAGGGTTCCAACGCAAGAACGTAAAGCATAGGCGACAGCGGACAACCCTGACGAATAGATCGAGACAATACGAAAGGTTCCGATCTTACCCCGTTCACTTCTACCAGCGCACCGGGAGTCGCATACATGAGCCGGATCCAGGAGCGAAAGTACGGCCCGAAACCGGCAGCCGAAAGAACAGCCTCCAAGAATCGATGGTCAACCCTATCAAAGGCCTTGGACTGATCTAAATTGATCAGCGCGGCTTCACTGTCGACTTTCTCGATGATCAGGCGCACCATATGAAGGTTGTCCTGAATAGTCCGGCCCTTCACAGAACAAGTCTGCTCGGAGCCAATCAGACTAGACAGGACAAGCTGCAAACGGTTAGCCAAGACCTTAGCCAAAATCTTTAACTCTGTATTTAACATAGTTAAAGGGCGAAAGTTACCTATCCCATCCCCACCGCTTTTGCCCTTACGCACCAACTTGATCACACCCCTGGTGAAGCGTTGAGGTATAGACCCCTGCTTCATCCAGTTGTTGAAGACCAGCTGGAGCAAAGGAACAAAAACGGGCGACTGCCTCAAGTAAACTTCGTAAGGAAGACCATCTAATCCCGGAGATTTATCCAGGCCAACCTGTTTCAGCGCTTCCCAGATTTCCGACTCAGTGATGGGACCCTCGCACCCAGCCGCTTCAGCTGCCTCAAGGCAGGGAAAGTCAGCTAAATAGGTGTCGAACCGAGCAGAGCTCAGACCGGGCTCCCTGGTAAAAAGCTCCCGAAAGTAATCCCGAAAAGCCTCGCATATGCCCGAGTTTGTAGTCACTGTCCGACCATCCGGCAATGTGACGCTCGCGATATGCCGTCTTGAAGCATTCCTACTTTCCTCTGCACGCAGTTCCGCGGCCATATTCGTCGCCTCAGAGGACATTCTTTTTAACCTAGCCCTAACTACCAGAGCTTGATCCTTCTTGCTAAGCAAGGAGGACAACTCTGCCTTAGCTAGGACTACTTCCCCACTATCACGGGATTTCACAGCCCGATCAACTCTTTGTTCTAAAGCCGTTTGCGCCGCTAATCTATCTACATTGAGTCGACGACTAAAATCGGCAGCAAACGTTCGAATCTTAGATTTAAGTTTGTCCCACCAGGCATTTCCCACCACAGCCCCCGTCAGTTCCCTTTGTAAGGTTAGTAAAAACTGGTCCCGGAAATGCTGCTCGCCAAATAACGAGCAGTTGAATTTCCAGTAGCCAGTTATCCTAACATTAGGCTTATCTAAGTTTACACGGACCCGGACAAGCCTATGATCCGAATAAACTATATAATGAAAACTTGGACACTCTAAGAGCCCTACATCGACTCTCCTAACTAAAACTCGGTCGAGGTAGCTCGCAAGCACACCTACAGCCGAGCTGCCACTATTTGTCCAAGTCCACACTACCCGCTGAGGGTGTTCATTCCGGTACTTGTCGATGAGATCAAACCCATCGACAAAGCCCCGAAAATGTTCCACTCCCCAGTTTTTAGTACCCGCTTTATATTTGGACCCTATACGATCTATATCGGGGTCAAGGACGGCATTCCAATCCCCCGCTAAAATTAACCGACGTGATGTCGTCATAAACGGCTCGATCTGCCGAAACAAAGCAGGTCGCTCAGCCTGGGTATTGGGCCCATAAACCCCAATGAGACGCAAAGCCTTATCCTTTATAGTAGCATCCAGCACGCAAAGCCTGCCCGCCGGATCTGCGAAGACAAGAGCACACACAGCCTTCAAAGTCTTGCTCACCAGCCAAGAGACACCCCTCGAGTGTCCATCAAAACATGCTGAAAAAAGAGTAAACTCCTTAGACAGAATGTCTTCATGATCGCGAGAAGAAAAACGGGTCTCTTGTACACAACATATATTCACACCGAGGCTCTGAAGGTCGCGAACGAATCTCACCCTTCGAGACTCCGACCTCAGGCCTCGGACATTCACACTAGCTAACCAGAGTGCCATTATCAAATCGACTAGGGTCGCCCATCCGAGTAGAACATTGCTGGGGTGAGGACACCGACAGCCTGTCCCATTGAACCTGACGCCATCTCATTTTCGACAGTATCACCATGAGACAGGCCACCGATGTCCGCTGGAAATGTTAACTTCAGAGCCCTATACAGGGAAGGGTGAACAAAAACCGGGACCCTCCCTCTGCACGATTTAGACGGATCCAAATTGGGCTCAAATACAGCCGCTGGGGGCACTAATTTCAAAGACGAGTTTGCCTCCTCAATCATGCCCCAAATCTCCCGCGTACCCGGGCCCGAACGCACAACTGTAAGGAGTCTTTTGGCCTTTTTGAAATTATTCGGGTCCTCAATATCTAGCCCACTCAACTTTTGGAAGTTAAAAAGGACCTTTAAGGGCCTGGGGTTCTTAGTTATCCCCAACACGTTCTCCACATGGACCCGGGATACGCGGCAGACGTCTTCCCCTAAGTTGTATGGGGGCTTTAGCTTTTTCTTCCCCTTTTCCCCTACGACCTGAGCATCTGGACTTCTGTTTCTCTTTTTATGTGGTGTCTGGGTAGGTGTTGGGGTAGGTGTGCAAGCTGGTGTGTGTGATGGTGTCATTCCAGATGGGGTCTTGACGGGGGAAGGTTTGTTAGAGACTGGTTTTTTGTGTTTCGCTGGAGAATTAGATAGTGATTTCGGCGCTGGAGGTTTAGCAAATGATGGAGGGGAAGACGGGGCAGAGGATGAGGGGCAGGGAACCCCCAGCGGCTTCTGTTTCTTTGCCTTTTTGTCCTCCAGCTTTTGCTTCAACTTCTTGAGGTCCAAGATCTTTTGCCAGCTTGGCTCGTTAAGCTTCTGGGCAGGAGTCGCAGTCTTCTCATAAGAGGCCGAGGCGTCGCCCTCCGAGCTGGTAGAGGGAATGGGGCTGTAGGTGGTTTTGTCCCCGGAGTCATGCTGAGACAGAGGTCCCGCTGTCTGGACCTTCCCTTTGGCCCTACCTACTACACGCCATCCCCCCTCATCCTTCTCCTTATCCACACTTGTGGAAGGCGTTGGTTTGAGGGGCAATGAGGGCAAAGACCCAACCGAGGGATTTTCCACACCGGTCCGCTTAGTAGGTAGGCCCATTACAGGCGCCGCGGTTTTTTCAGTGTCGGCCAAAGGGGAATTTGGGTCGCCAGCAACCGGAGCTCCAGGGGCCTTCTTCCCTGGGCAGGAGGAGGAGAGATGACCAGTCACTCCGCACCTCCAGCATACTGGTTTTCTGCCAGTCACAATGACTGGCAATCTCCGGTTGCCAAAATCCAGACAGTTGGGGATGGACTTGAAGGCCGCCTCATCAATCATGATGTCAAAAGTCCACCCCCCGTTCAGATTGTCCGAGAGAGCCCCTAAAATTTGGCCGTACTGCATAAAGAATGCAGCCAGGAGCTCTCCGGAAATTTGAGGAGGAACCTCAAATACTGCCACCCTGGTCCTTCGCCTACCCATGTATTCGGTACGGAGAATCAGGTCCTTTGTTATTAATTCTCTTTTCGCCATCTCCAGGCAATCCTCCGGCGTGGGCAGCAGTACGTCCCACATGAAGAATTTCACTCCCTTGATTACTCTTTGGGGTTTTATCCCCAGGGACATAAGTGATTTGATCACAGTGTCTTTCGTGGATCGACAGATTTTGCGCGTACGCCTGTCAACCGCGAAGACGGTCACCATTCTTTGTTCGAACTTCTGAAGTTCCTGGACGTCTTTTAGTATGCCATCTTTATTTACAAGATGGGCAAAATCCTTTGCCTTTTCCAGGAACTCCGCGATGTTCACAATACAACTCGGAGGGGACTTCCAGCAAGAGGGCGATTCCTCGGCTGTAGCCTTTGACTGAGCCACTTTCGGCGTCTTCTCACTTGAGTTGGAGACCTGCATGGCCTCCTCCTTGTCATTTAGCTGGTCAGGTTTGTTTGGGGAAACCTTACCCCGTTTTTTGGATTTCGTTTTATCCTTATCCGGGGGGTCGGCTTTCGCAGCCGCCCCAAAGAGGTCTTTCTTGACCCCTGACCGACTCATATCGTCGGCCATTTAAGAGTTAAGGCAGAAACACTTGCCCAATTGTGAGGAGTTGAGATAGGGAGAGAGAAAAATAAAATAAAAATAAAAAGCAAAAACAAAAGTAGTTAAAGATAAAGAATAAACTTTAAATCAAGGCTATAAAATAAATAAACTTGGAAAACTAAAAGTTCTAGAAAAAGAAAAGAAAAACTAGAAACTAGTCTCGTAAGACTTTAAAAAAATAAAATAAAAATGGCGCCCGAAGGCAGCCGAAATAAAAGAAAAACAATAAATAAAACTCCTACTTTTTTTCGTCAATTAAACGACAGAAAGAAAAAAGAAAGAAATAAAAATGTCTGGTTTGACACTAGTCAAACCAAACTAAAAAAATAAAGGTTTGCGGCCGAAGCCGCTAAAGAAATAAATTAAACACCAAAAGCTGAAACTTAAAAAATTAAAGGATTGCGACCGAAGTCGCTAAATAAAAACGGGGGAGGGTAAAAAACGAAAAGGAAGATAAATTAAAACAAAACTTTTTCTTTTCTTCAAATGTCACAACAACAGAAAATAAAAAAGCCGGTAAGACTTTGTCTTACCGAACTAAAAATAAAAAATGTTGGCCGAAGCCAAGAGAAACAAATGAAAAATAAAAACTTAAACAATAACTTAACTTAAAGGACAAAGTCAATAACGCGTTCACTCGTCAAGAATGGTCTGAAAAATAACAACCGCCCGGCAGGCGAGCAAACAAAAAAAAGACGGAGCCGGCAAGAAACAGGGCCGCGTGTGAAGACGCGTTTTATGCGCGCCGGTCTCGTTCAGAACGAGATTGCGCAACAACGTATGCAAATTTTGCAGTGTCGGAGTGCCATAAAAAGGAAACGTTAGCGGCACAGATACATTCAGTTTTTCGGCGGACTTCGTGGAATAGAGTTGGACGTACGAACTAACTGACTAGCGTACTAAGAGGCGGGTATAGCCTGTACGTCTGATTCCAGTGGAGGAACAGCTCGTGTCACTGTGAAATTTATTTTGTGTCGTTACTGTCTACAAGCTATTTCGGCACATTATGGCGAAGGTTCGCATAAGCAGCGATATTATAAAACCGTTCTCTGGCCAGGGTGATGTCGTGGCCTGGTTAAAAAAGGTTAGGCTGGTGGCGAAACTTCAGCAGGTGGACGATGTGGCTAGTCTGCTACCCTTATACTTGGAGGGGGACGCACTTTCCCTCTACATGGAAATGGAGGAGGAAGATCAAGGAGATATTGAGCAAATCGAAGCCAGACTGAAGCAGGCGTTCGCGGACGACTCGTTTTCAGCGTACAGAAAACTGACCCTGTTCAGGTGGACCGGGGAGCGCGTAGACGTTTACGCAAATAAAGTCAGACAGTTGGTTCGATTGGCCGGATTCGAAGGCGCCGAGATGGAAAGGCTCACCAAACTGGCCTTCGTCATGGGGTTCCCTGATGCGATCTCCCTCGAACTCCGACAGGCACCGAATGTTGAAGCACTGACTGTAGGGGAATTATTAGCAAGAGCGAGAGTTCTGACAACTACCGGAGACGAAAATCATGACGTCGTTGCGGCGGTGCGCCCACCCCGTAGTCGCGGCGCGTCTCCCACCAAAAGCGGCCCACACACCAGTCTGACATGCTACAGGTGCAGCGTTAAAGGCCACATGGCGAAAGACTGCCGAAAGCGCAGAACGCGCTGCTTTCAATGCGGGGAGTTTGGACACTGGGCCCGAGACTGTTCGGGAAACGCCACAGGGGACAAGGCATCAGCGCCAGCCTTTTCCCCAACCAAGATGTAAATACGGCGCTCCCAGTGGCAAATGTCCTTGTTGACGGAACTTCGTGCTCAGCACTGATTGATACCGGCTGTTCACGGACAATTGTGGATGCAGATCGGTGCCGGTCTTGGAGGAGAGCAAAAGTAGACGTCATGACCATTGGAGGCGTGTCCCGTCCATGTTGCGGTGTGGGAGTGGTAACAGTATCCACGGAGGAAGGCGGTTCTGCCAAGATCGACGTGCTAGTGGTGCGCGGCAAACCGCTAGGATTTGACCTGCTATTGGGAATTGATGCCATAGCAGCATTGGGAGGCGTCACTGTTGGGCCTACGGGACGGGCGCAGATTGGCAATGGGCGAGTAGCCAAGTGCGCAGCCATCACTGTTAATGAACCAGACTTCACTGCCACCTTCGACCACCGGAGTCTATCCTGGACTGTAGCATGGAAGTGGTCGGAGAACCGTGCGCCTGCAAGACTGCACAATGGGGTTTCAGAGTACCCGGTAGCAGCAGGGATCAGGGAGGGCTATAAACGGGAGCTCAACACGTGGATCAGCAATGGCTGGCTCATACCGTACCCGGAAGAAAAACTGGGACCTCCCAAAGGGCTAATTCCCCTTATGGCCGTACTGCAGCAAAACAAGTTGAAGGTACGCCCAGTGATGGACTTCCGAGAGCTCAACCATCACGTTGATGCTTTCACAGCTGATGCAGATGTCTGTGCAGCTAAACTGCGAGAATGGCGGCAGAAGGGATCCAACGTGTCCTTGTTGGATCTCAGGAGAGCATACCTCCAAATACGTGTCCACAAATCGCTCTGGCCATATCAGACCGTGGAAATCGATGGGAACAGATATTGCCTGACACGTTTAGGATTTGGGCTAAACGTGGCTCCCCTCATCATGAAGGCGATCATCAGTACGGTGCTGGCTCAGGACGAAGCTGTGAGTCGTGCGGCATCTGCCTACATCGACGATGTCTATGTCAATGAAGATGTCGTTCCCGCGACTCGCGTTAAAAAACATCTAGCCCGGTTCGGGCTCGAATGCAAGGACCCAGAGCGGTTGAAGGATGGCGCACGGGTACTGGGATTGGCAGTTACGATGGAACAGGGAAGATTGCGGTGGAAACGAGGAAGCGTGATTCCTAACGCCCCTGACGTCGTTACGCGACGGAAGATATTCTCGCTGTGCGGAAGGCTTGTTGGGCACCTCCCAGTGTGTGGTTGGCTCCGCGTGGCATGTGGAATGCTCAAGAGGAGAGCAAGCACAGTTACGATGGGCTGGGACGATGAAACAACTGATGCCCTTCTCCTGCGCATGGTGTCTGAGACCGTGGATTCCGTACAGCGGGACGATCCGGCCCGTGGGGAGTGGTGCGTGGACGCCCGGGAGCTGAATGTGTGGGTCGATGCAAGTTCCCTGGCGACCGGGGTAGCATTGGAGAGCCAAGAGACTGTGTTGGAGGACGCTTGCTGGTTGCGACCGAAAGATGACGCTCAGCACATCAACCTGGCCGAGCTGGATGCCGTATTAAAAGGCGTCAATCTAGCACTCCAGTGGAAGAGCAAGACGCTACACTTAAAAACGGATTCTGTTTGCGTGTACCACTGGGTGTCGGATACCCTGACTGGTCGAGCGCGCGTACACACCAAGGCGGCAAATGAAATGCTCATCAGGAGGCGGCTGAGCACTCTTAAGGAGCTCGTGGAGGAGTATCAGCTGACCGTGAATGTGACACTGGTCCCTTCGGCGCTGAATATAGCTGATGGACTGACAAGAGTACCGCAGCGGTGGTTTGACTCAATGAAGACGAGCAATGGGCCCAGGCCAATGATTGGCGCCACCCATGTGGACGAACTGGATGTAGATCAAATCATGTCCATCCACAGGAACAGTGGTCACCCAGGAGTGCGGCGTACCACCTACTTTGCAAGGAGAGTCTGTCCATCAACAACCAAAGCAGCCGTCAGATCAGCTGTACGGACATGTGAGGAATGTCAGTCCATAGACCCCGCACCAGTGCGCTGGAAAAAGGGAAAGCTCAATGTATGTGAGAACTGGCACAGACTGGGGATGGATATCACCCACTATGGTGCCCATCATTTCTTGACGCTGACAGATTGCGGCCCGTCGCGTTTTTCTCTCTGGAAGCAGTTGGCAAGACAAGACTCGGCGGCCGTCATTCGCCAGCTAAATGAAGTGTTCCTTGAGCGGGGCCCACCCCGTGAGCTACTCATGGACAATGACCCAGCTTTCTGCAGCAGGGAATTCGGAGCCTTCGCGCGCAGGTGGGGCGTCAACTTGCGGTTCCGTTGTGCATATGCCCCAGCTGGGAATGGCATAGCGGAGCGATGCCACCGTACAGTGAAGCGAATTGCGGCAAGAATGCGCTGTACCATCCAGGAAGCTGTCTACTGGTACAACGTCACACCAAAAGACGGTACATCACCCCAGACTGCGCCCGCCAACAGGATCCACCAGTACGAACTGAGGGTGAAAGGGATTGACGCCCCTACAACGACTTTAGACCCTGGGAACGGTCCCTACCAAGTCGGGGATCGCGTGTGGGTCAAGGCGCCTATGAGTCGGTGCACCACCAAATTCAACGAGGGTCGGGTGTCGCAAGTAATCAGCCCGCAGTCATGTCTGGTGGACGGAATACCCCGCCACGTTAAGGATTTACGCCCGCGCCGCCGTTACGACGCGTCTGAGGAAGATACCGACGACACGTCTGAGAGCGGGGCGGAAAGTTTGCTGCTGGAGGAGAGCGTGGAATGCGTCGATCCATCTGAAGAGAGAGTAGCAGATTCCCCCGTTGACGCTCTGCCCGAAGTGGGAGCGAGATCAGAGCCCCCCGCCCTGCCCTTACGCAGAAGCACCCGTCGAAAACGACCGCCGCCGAGCTGCCACCTTTGTGATCATGAGATCAGGGAGGGGTGTGATGACTTACCTAGGAACTCAAAGCGCGTACGGACGTGTCTTGCCTGAAGATTTATTCGTATAAAATACAAATTGTGGCACAAGGCCGAAAAAGGGGAGGGGTACAGGCTGGTCATTGCTTACTATCCTATACCTAGCTAATCAGATTCGCGACCCATTCATACATTACAATTGACACATTCACCACAAGAATTTGCCCATCATCATTCAATCCTCCATACACCATAATACCACATCCTCACCAGGGGGGACCTACAAAAACGCGCCCCATACCATAAAAATTTAATGATAATAAAAGTACATAAAAATCTAACCATGAAAAGATGAAAGGGAAGGGAGATGAACCCCATAACAAACTAAATAATTCAACAAATTTTAAAATAAACATAATTTATGTTAGTAGGGCCCGTCCAACCCTCAAAATAGAGAGGCCGCTGTATTCTGCCCAAAGGACAAAATCAAGAAGCACTCTCGCTAAGGGAGTGGGAAAGAGATAAAATAACTGGGACATGGGGAGATAAAAAGGCTGATCCAGTTGAGATGAAAAAGGAGGCCAAAACAAACTAGGGAGGTTGGGAATCTCGACTTGGATCATAACTAAAATGATGGCCGGGAAACAGGCCGGGAACAACACTTACTCATATTAACTAGGTACACTTAAGCTTGTCTAACCTAACCGAGGGGAGGGTTCCACAGGAAACCACCCCGATGTGACTTTGGTTGACCTAGAAAAGAAAATCAAGGCTAACCCCGTTCAAACGAACCAAGCTCGCCTCTTTTACCCACCTTTCGCTGAAGACTGTCGAATGCAATCGTTTTCTATCAGTTCTAATCTTCATCTTGAGCTGATGCTCAAAGAATCGGATCAGATCCTGATGCGAAAGACTATTGCCTCGCAAGACTTCCTCCTTTCGCGTCGTCCATACCACCATTCGAGCCGTGGCTAGCAGCGTTAGAAACACCAATCGTTTCACCCCGGAATACGGGGGCGACACATTGTCACACGCGTATGCGCGATCAATGGACACGAGTTCTTCGGGAGCGAGACGAGCCGTCAGCTCTCCGACATGGTCCCATAAGGGGCGGACCCGGGGACAATGGTAGAAGGCGTGCGAAGCCGTTTCTTCTAACCCAAGGCCACACCGTTCACAGTCTGGCAAATCCGCCAAGCCCCATATGAAAGTCATGTCGTTGAGAGGCAGCCGATTCCGAGCCAATCGCCAGGTAAGCGAAAACTCAGGGTTACTGAGATAATCCGCCGCTGGCGCCCAAGACCAGTAGGAGCGATACTCCTCCTCCGAACAGTCGAGCGTATCACGTAGAGGATCCTTCGCGCGACCCTCCACTAATCCCCGATAGAAGACCTTCCTAGGCCGTGAAAGGTCACTGGACCGCGGAATAGCCCTCAAGGCTGACCGACACTCGCTGAGGAAAAGCGATTCGACTCGAGACTTACAATGGCGCTCAGCCTTCGAGATGGGGGGATTGATGGTAAGGCTAGGGAAGGCGTCCCTAACAATCCCCTCCAGAATCGGATCTCCTCTAGTCAATGCGCGGCGTAGGAAAGCCAACCGAGAGGCACGGATGTGACTCTTCAAGTGTGGCATTCCCAGCCCCCCATGACACGGACGTTTGGTGCAGACTCGTCTGTCGACCCAGTGCGCGCCTCCCCCCCATAAAATGGAGGATAGCGCCTGCTCGAGCGCCTTCCTGTGGGCCTTACAGAGAGGAAGTACTGACAAGCGATAAAGAATCAGGGGGAAAATGTATGCAACACACACCTCCGCCCTGCCCTTTACGGACAACCTCCGTCGATTCCAAGTCTTACCGGCAGAAACGACCTTTGCTAGTACTTCAGACCAATTCTTCTCCAGCTGGAGGTCGGGTCCAAACCACACTCCAAGAATGCGGACAGGACCGTCCGTCCAACCGAAGCGGCCTGGAAGATCACGCCCCTTCCAGGCACCTAACCGCAAGCCGGAAGACTTGTCGCGGTTTATCTTGGCCCCTGTCACCTTCTCGTACCGATCAAGCGCCTTCTGTACCGCCTCAATGTCGTTAAGGGACGACACGAAAGCAGATACGTCATCGGCGTACGCGGAAACCCTGGCTCGAGACCCTCCAGGAACGGCGATCCCGCGTAGGGCCGGACTGCACGCCTCGTCCTTCAGCCGGCGCAGGAGAGGCTCCAACGCCAAGGCATAAAGGAGAGGCGACAGCGGACAACCCTGACGAACCGACCTCGACAGAACAAAGGCGCCCGACAACTTTCCGTTCACCTGTACCACAGCACTGGGGGAGCGATACAGGAGGCTAATCCAGCGGCAGAAGTCGGGTGCGAATCCGGCGGCCTGCAGGACAGCAGCAAGGTAGCGATGGTCGACCCTATCAAATGCCTTGGACTGATCCAAATTGATCAGCGCGGCTTCTTCGTCGTCTTTTACACCCTCTACGATCGTGCGGATCAAATGCAAGTTGCTCTGAATTGTTCGGCCCCTCACAGAACAAGTCTGCTCAGGTCCCAACAGAGACTCGGCAACTGACTGCAAACGCTCCTGCAGGATCTTGGCCATAATCTTTAACTCTGTGTTTAGCAGAGTTATGGGCCTATAATCATCTAGTTTCCCCCCAACACCCTTGCCCTTTTTCAACAGAGTGATCACACCCCTGGAAATGCGATTGGGGATGGACCCCGACCGAAACCAGTTGTTGAACACTACTGTCAAAATCGGAACAAAGATGTGCGACAGCCTCAAGTACAATTCATAAGGCAAACCATCCAGACCGGGCGACTTGCCTCTGCCGACCTTCTTCAGTGCCTCGTAGACTTCGCCCTCCGTGATTTCTCCCTCGCAGCCAGCTGCTTCAGTCGGCTCAAGCCGAGGAAAGTCAGCCAAATAGCTGCGAAACTCCTCCTCACGGAGACCAGGCTCCTTGGTAAAGCGGCTCTCGAAATGCCGCCGAAACGCCTCGCACATGTCGTCAGTCGAGCGCAGAGTACGCCCCTCCGGGGTTTCGACTTGACGAACGTAACGATCACCACCTCGACGGATTTCTTCCCGACGCAGATCTGCGCCCAGGTTCACAGCTTCGTTGGACATCTTACTTAACTTATGCCTAATTACCTGACCCATGTAACGATCGCTATTCGACCGTTGCAGGGCCTCCCTAGCTAGGGCTATCTCTAGGGGATCCCCCCCAGCCTCCGCCCGGGAAAAATTAGCCTTAAGTGTCTTCACCTTCTCAGCCTTATCTAGAGCGAGCCGTTTGCTGAAATCGGTGGTGAAAGACCTAATTCTATCTTTCAGTTTTTCCCACCACCTATTCCCGATAACCGCCCCCACTAGCTCCCGCTGCACTAATCTAATTAGCTGCTCCTGGAAGTCCCGCCTGTCCAGTAAGGACAGATTGAACTTCCAGTAACCAGCCGTTCTAGGCCTATGTTCTAACGCCACACGGGCACAAACGAGTTTGTGGTCCGTGTAGCCTACCCAGTGGAACGTGGGACAATCTAATAAGTCTATGTCGGCTCTACGAACTAACATTCTGTCAAGGTAGCTAACTACCTTGTCAGACGGCCAATTAAGCGCCCACGTCCACATTTTCCCACTGGGATGATCGACCCGGTATCTATCGACGAGACCATAATCGCCGATCAGATCGACCAGGCTACGATCGCCCCTTCTCCCGCTAGCGCCCCGCCCCCTGTCTAACTTGGGGTCCAGGACGGCATTCCAGTCCCCCATTAGAACTAGGCGCGAAGAATCGACTAGGAACGGCCCTAACCGCCGAAAAAAGGAACACCGCTCCTCCCGGTCGTTGGGCGCATAAACCGCAACGACCCGAAACGAACCACTTTTCACGGCAATATCGGCCACGATTAACCTGCCCTCGGCATCGGTATGCACAAGGTCAACCTTCGCATCAAGAGTACGTTTGACTAACAAAGAAACTCCTCTGGCCAACCGGTTCCCATATGCTGAATAGACGACAAAGTCATCCTCCAGCACACACGCATCGGAAGTGCAAACAAAGTGGGTCTCTTCGATCGCGGCAACATCTACACCGAAGGACAGGAGATCCCGACGCAGGCGGGCAGCCTTACACCGATCTCTCAAGCCCTTCACATTCAAACTGGCTATCTTTATTTCCATTTTCTAGGCCTGCAAATATAAAAAAGTGTTAGTGCAAAAAACCTTAATCACATACCGGGCGGAAATCTGCAGGTAACAGGACCCCGATGGTTTGTCCGAGGCTCCCAGTTCCCAATTCCGTTGACATGCGATTACCTCGGACAATCCCACCGACGTCCATGGGATACATGAGTTTTAGTGCCCTATAAAGTGAGGGATGGAGGCGCACCGGGACCCGCCCTGAACAAAAATGTTGTAATTTGCTGAGATCTTCAGCCCCCAACTCTACCATGCGTATACCTTGGAAGGCCTCTCTGGCCTCGAAAAGGTGGCTCCAGACCTTCAATTGTTTGCCAGAGTCTCTAATCAGGCCGATGACCCCTGGAGCATCGGGAAAGTTTTTGGGGTCCTCCACCGTCTTGCTATCCACCATGGAGAGTTTAAACAAAGGCCCCAACAGAGACCTTTTCCGAGCGGAGAGATCTTTTTCTATCTCGTCCCTGTCCACTCGACATATCTCACTTGCTGAAGCGAACAGTTTTTTTTTTCCTTTTCGTTTTTTCTCCCTGTCCGGGTGAGGCGGGTCGGAGACAACCATAGGGGTAGGTTTAGCGGGTGGTGGATGGGGGTCAGTTGTATCGGAGGTAGAGGGGATAGGTGAGTGTGGGGTTGGGGGGATGGTAACGGTAAGGGGCAAGTTAGGAAAGGAAGCAGGGAGACTTATTTCTTGCTTATCTTTCGCTGGCGAAGCAGGGGCGGATACGCATTTGACTTTTTCTCTGGTCCTTCCCTCCCTGCTTCGTCCAGTGTGCTTCTTGATCTTGACTTCCTCCTCCTCGTCTCCCTCCTCGTCTCTCATCCTTTTTGAAGACTGTGACGGAAGTATTTCTTCCACCTCCATCTCATTTTCTTGTTTTTTGGCTGGACTTTTTTTCTGCTGCTGCTTTTGCTTTTGATGCTGTTTTGTTTGTGGCTCTTCTGCCACTGACTTCTTTGGTGATTGTTGCTGCTGCCTTGACTGCTGCTTCTGCTGCTGCTTTGGCGGTTCTTGCTGCTCTTGCTGTTTCTCTGGTGGAGCTTCCTTCTGGGGAGGCAAGGCACCAGCCTTTGATTTGCGTCCCCTAGTCACCTCCTTCCAACCCTCGTCCTGGGTCTTCTTCGGTTCAGTGACTTCCGCTGTTGCTGGTGGTGCTGAAGTTGCTGTTGCTGCCGGTTGCGGGGTCACCTTTGTTCCAGGACATACCTTGGCCATGTGCCCCGGTTTTCCACAAGCCCAGCAGAAAGGCTTTCGTCCCTCGACTACGACCAACATCCTTCTGTTCCTACATGTTATTATGTTAGGAATGTCTTGAAATTTCTGCTGAGTTAAGGTGATCTCTATTGTAACGTCACCTGTTCCTATCCCGGCTTTACTCATTACCGTCGCCACCTTCTCTATCTTCCCGTATTGGGCGAAGAAAGCTCCCAGACGGTCTTCACTGATGTCTATAGGCACTCCATGGACCGTTACATTGGTCCTTCGAGTGCCCATATATTCGGTCTGAAGCCGAAGTGTCTTTGATGTCAGGACGGTGCCGGCCAATTTCCGTGCTTCTTCTTCTGAAGCCATAAGAAGGTCCCACAACGCCCTTGTCCTTCTTGCCAGTATTTTTGGCGTAATATTTAGGCTTTTCAGAGCCTCCTCCATCGTCTCCCTACTGACGCCAGTCAAACTCCGACTCTTAATATCGGCCGTCAGCAGGGAAATGATTCTCACGTTGACACTGTCGAACGCCTCTTGAATGGTTAACAGATCCGTTCCATTCGTGAATTGTTCATATTTTTTCCTTAACTCCTCATAATAGATTGAATCCTTTTTCGGCCGACTCTCTGTCCAGGCCGACTTTTTGGTTGTTCCTTCATTCGTTACCGGTGGTTGATCCTCCGGAGTTGGATTCAACTCTTGTGTAGGATTCGACTCCGCCATAATAGTGATTTACACTATTATGACGGAGAAACAGTCTTTTGTTTTTTCTTTCAAAGATTTTTCTTTTTTTTTTTTTTTAAATCATTTACTTTTTCCTTTTTTTTTTTTTTTTTTTTTTTTTTTTTTTTTAACAGAATTATTTGACAAATAAAAGGAAATAAAACAAATAAAAAGGTCGGACCAAAATCCGAGACAAATAAATAAAACCAACAATGAACAGTAAACGAAAAAGACGGGGAGGGTAACAGCAAAATAAAAGAAATAAAAAACTAAACAAATGTCAAACTGAAAAAAGAAAGGGTTCAAAAAAGGAAAGAACGGGTTCAAAAATGTGTACAAATTAAAAAAAGAAACTTTTCTAACAATTAAACTTAGCTTATGGCTGGTCTAAAAAAAACTTAAGACGGACCGAAAATCTCGTGGTTCGCCTCGAACGTGTCTTGGCTGCGTGGCGGAGCCGGCAAGAAGGTATTTATTTGCATATGAAAAACATAGACAAAATGTGGCACAAGGCCTAAAAAGGGGGATGGGGAAGGACGGTCATCATCTGTCTTAAACTAAAAACTTAGCTAGTCACAACCACTGACCCAAACATAACCACAATAGTCCTAGCACCAAAACAACACATTCTTCCATACCTTTCTTACTACATCCACCATAATTCCACAAATTCTCTATGAAAATCTAACTAGTCCCCATATGTACAATTCAAAGTCAGTGGGGGGGGGGGAATAACAATTTAAAAAAAAACCCCAATGTATATTTACAAAAACAAATGAACTATTTACAAGAAAACAAAACAAAATAAGATTAGTAATAAAACCCCCCACAGTACCTAAATGTGGCAGTAACATCAGTTAACTGGACGAAAAAATTGCGAGATTATAAAAGTATGGTAACAGTCATCCATCCAAAATCACTCACACAGACACACACTCATTCAGACACAATAACAAATACGAAAAAAAAGAAACACACGCACGAAACGAAAGTCATCTCGCAACTACCAGAAAACTGACGTCACTGGCCACCTAACGCGGGAGGGGATGGGGAGTTAAAACTAAAGAAAAAATAGGGACAGAAATAAAAGGGGGGCTAATGAGCATACATACTCTAGCTAAGTTAACCAGAAACGAGAAACTAAAAATTCAAAATAAACCTATACTAGTCTACTATCGGGACGGGTTGCGTCTGTTAAACCCTAGAGGGACGAAATCCTGCACCTAGCCGAGGTCCAAGTGCCACTCCAAGTCAGCTCCTCTCACTCTACACATTCGCGCAAGATTTACCCACCTTTTGGCGAATTCTGATGAAGGGAGTCGCCGCCTTTCCGTCCTAATCTTGACTTTAAGCTGATGCTTAAAGTACAAGATTAGTAGGGAAGAAGTGAACTTCTCACCTTCATAGAATCCCTTCTGACGCGTCATCCAAATCACGACTCTCATAACTCCTAGCAAGCAGTGGAACACATAGCGTTCAGACTCCGTTAGCGGCGGGGCCACATTGCTACAAACAGAAGCGGCCTCAAGGACGAAAAACTTTCCCTGCAACATGCGAACCATGAGACCTTCAACAAACTTACACAATGGTGCTACCGACTTGCAATGAAAGAAGACGTGACCAAGGGTCTCGACTTCCCCCTCACAACGTCGGCAGTTTGGATATTTCTCCAAACCCGCCGTGCAAAGTCTTTTGCCGACCCAGAGGGCCCCACGTATCACCAGCCAGGTGAGGGATGCCTCATCGTTGTTGAGACATTTCAACCCGGAAGCCCAAGGCCAGATTGAGCGAGCCTCCTGCTTCGTAAGACCGAGCTCGTCAATCAAATCATCATGAACGGACCCCCTGACTACCACCCGATATAATGCCCTACGAGACAACGCCTGGACGTTGGGGAGGCCAACCGTCGCCCGTAAGAGGTGTTTCAGAGCCAGACGACATTCACGGTAGAAGGAGCACTCGCCACGAGGCAAACGGCCAGCCTCCTCCTCGGCCGAGTGCACACTTCTCAAGGATGGGAAGGATCTACGGGCGTCTTCCTTCCAGAAGGCGCCCCCGTCATCCGAATCGCGACACAAACGATCCAGGAACCCGATGCGAAGCATATCGAGACGAATCTCAATGCTAGGCATACCTAGACCGCCTTCAGTAGGATGAAGGCAACAGATCTCCCGACATACCCTAGGAGCTCTGCCTCTCCACAAGAAAGAGAACAAGAGCTGTACTAATGAAAGCACTGTGGCAGACGGAAGTGGAAGTACCGAGAGTCGGTAAAGGAGAATCGGGTAGATATGTGAAACACATACCTCCGCCCTCCCCTTCAAGGAAAGCCTCCTCCGAGACCACAAATTAATTGCGCTCTCGGCCTTCTCTCGTACCTCCGACCAATTCATATCCAACTGGATATCAGGACCGAACCAGACGCCGAGTATCTTGATCGGCCCATCCGTCCAGCTGAATGGTCCGGGAAGAGAAACCCCCTTCCACGCACCCAACCGCAAGCCAACAGACTTATCGCGGTTGATCTTGGCCCCTGTCACCATCTCATACCCACCGATTTCTCTGCTGACTTCGTTAATCTCGGCCCTGCTCGACACAAGGACCGAAACGTCGTCAGCATAGGCAGAATACCTGGCCGAGGTGGTAGCACCAGGTAAAGAGATTCCGCGTAGGACCGGATTCGCCTTTAACTTGCGAAGGAAAGGTTCCAACGCAAGAACGTAAAGCATAGGCGACAGCGGACAACCCTGACGAATAGATCGAGACAATACGAAAGGTTCCGATCTTACCCCGTTCACTTCTACCAGCGCACCGGGAGTCGCATACATGAGCCGGATCCAGGAGCGAAAGTACGGCCCGAAACCGGCAGCCGAAAGAACAGCCTCCAAGAATCGATGGTCAACCCTATCAAAGGCCTTGGACTGATCTAAATTGATCAGCGCGGCTTCACTGTCGACTTTCTCGATGATCAGGCGCACCATATGAAGGTTGTCCTGAATAGTCCGGCCCTTCACAGAACAAGTCTGCTCGGAGCCAATCAGACTAGACAGGACAAGCTGCAAACGGTTAGCCAAGACCTTAGCCAAAATCTTTAACTCTGTATTTAACATAGTTAAAGGGCGAAAGTTACCTATCCCATCCCCACCGCTTTTGCCCTTACGCACCAACTTGATCACACCCCTGGTGAAGCGTTGAGGTATAGACCCCTGCTTCATCCAGTTGTTGAAGACCAGCTGGAGCAAAGGAACAAAAACGGGCGACTGCCTCAAGTAAACTTCGTAAGGAAGACCATCTAATCCCGGAGATTTATCCAGGCCAACCTGTTTCAGCGCTTCCCAGATTTCCGACTCAGTGATGGGACCCTCGCACCCAGCCGCTTCAGCTGCCTCAAGGCAGGGAAAGTCAGCTAAATAGGTGTCGAACCGAGCAGAGCTCAGACCGGGCTCCCTGGTAAAAAGCTCCCGAAAGTAATCCCGAAAAGCCTCGCATATGCCCGAGTTTGTAGTCACTGTCCGACCATCCGGCAATGTGACGCTCGCGATATGCCGTCTTGAAGCATTCCTACTTTCCTCTGCACGCAGTTCCGCGGCCATATTCGTCGCCTCAGAGGACATTCTTTTTAACCTAGCCCTAACTACCAGAGCTTGATCCTTCTTGCTAAGCAAGGAGGACAACTCTGCCTTAGCTAGGACTACTTCCCCACTATCACGGGATTTCACAGCCCGATCAACTCTTTGTTCTAAAGCCGTTTGCGCCGCTAATCTATCTACATTGAGTCGACGACTAAAATCGGCAGCAAACGTTCGAATCTTAGATTTAAGTTTGTCCCACCAGGCATTTCCCACCACAGCCCCCGTCAGTTCCCTTTGTAAGGTTAGTAAAAACTGGTCCCGGAAATGCTGCTCGCCAAATAACGAGCAGTTGAATTTCCAGTAGCCAGTTATCCTAACATTAGGCTTATCTAAGTTTACACGGACCCGGACAAGCCTATGATCCGAATAAACTATATAATGAAAACTTGGACACTCTAAGAGCCCTACATCGACTCTCCTAACTAAAACTCGGTCGAGGTAGCTCGCAAGAACACCTACAGCCGAGCTGCCACTATTTGTCCAAGTCCACACTACCCGCTGAGGGTGTTCATTCCGGTACTTGTCGATGAGATCAAACCCATCGACAAAGCCCCGAAAATGTTCCACTCCCCAGTTTTTAGTACCCGCTTTATATTTGGACCCTATACGATCTATATCGGGGTCAAGGACGGCATTCCAATCCCCCGCTAAAATTAACCGACGTGATGTCGTCATAAACGGCTCGATCTGCCGAAACAAAGCAGGTCGCTCAGCCTGGGTATTGGGCCCATAAACCCCAATGAGACGCAAAGCCTTATCCTTTATAGTAGCATCCAGCACGCAAAGCCTGCCCGCCGGATCTGCGAAGACAAGAGCACACACAGCCTTCAAAGTCTTGCTCACCAGCCAAGAGACACCCCTCGAGTGTCCATCAAAACATGCTGAAAAAAGAGTAAACTCCTTAGACAGAATGTCTTCATGATCGCGAGAAGAAAAACGGGTCTCTTGTACACAACATATATTCACACCGAGGCTCTGAAGGTCGCGAACGAATCTCACCCTTCGAGACTCCGACCTCAGGCCTCGGACATTCACACTAGCTAACCAGAGTGCCATTATCAAATCGACTAGGGTCGCCCATCCGAGTAGAACATTGCTGGGGTGAGGACACCGACAGCCTGTCCCATTGAACCTGACGCCATCTCATTTTCGACAGTATCACCATGAGACAGGCCACCGATGTCCGCTGGAAATGTTAACTTCAGAGCCCTATACAGGGAAGGGTGAACAAAAACCGGGACCCTCCCTCTGCACGATTTAGACGGATCCAAATTGGGCTCAAATACAGCCGCTGGGGGCACTAATTTCAAAGATGAGTTTGCCTCCTCAATCATGCCCCAAATCTCCCGCGTACCCGGGCCCGAACGCACAACTGTAAGGAGTCTTTTGGCCTTTTGGAAATTTTTCGGGTCCTCAATGTCCAACCCACTCAACTTTTGGAAGTTATAAAGGACCTTTAGGGGCCTGGGGTTCTTTGTTATCCCCAAAACGTTCTCCACATGGACCCGGGATACGCGGCAGACGTCTTCCCCTAAGTTGTATGGAGGCTTTAGCTTTTTCTTCCCCTTTTCCCCCACGACCTGAGCATCTGGACTTCTATTACGTTTTTTATGTGGTGTCTGGGTAGGTGTTGGGGTAGGTGTGCAAGCTGGTGTGTGTGATGGTGTCATTCCAGATGGGGTCTTGACGGGGGAAGGTTTGTTAGAGACTGGTTTTTTGTGTTTCGCTGGAGAATTAGATAGTGATTTCGGCGCTGGAGGTTTAGCAAATGATGGAGGGGAAGACGGGGCAGAGGATGAGGGGCAGGGAACCCCCAGCGGCTTCTGTTTCTTTGCCTTTTTGTCCTCCAGCTTTTGCTTCAACTTCTTGAGGTCCAAGATCTTTTGCCAGCTTGGCTCGTTAAGCTTCTGGGCAGGAGTCGCAGTCTTCTCATAAGAGGCCGAGGCGTCGCCCTCCGAGCTGGTAGAGGGAATGGGGCTGTAGGTGGTTTTGTCCCCGGAGTCATGCTGAGACAGAGGTCCCGCTGTCTGGACCTTCCCTTTGGCCCTACCTACTACACGCCATCCCCCCTCATCCTTCTCCTTATCCACACTTGTGGAAGGCGTTGGTTTGAGGGGCAATGAGGGCAAAGACCCAACCGAGGGATTTTCCACACCGGTCCGCTTAGTAGGTAGGCCCATTACAGGCGCCGCGGTTTTTTCAGTGTCGGCCAAAGGGGAATTTGGGTCGCCAGCAACCGGAGCTCCAGGGGCCTTCTTCCCTGGGCAGGAGGAGGAGAGATGACCAGTCACTCCGCACCTCCAGCATACTGGTTTTCTGCCAGTCACAATGACTGGCAATCTCCGGTTGCCAAAATCCAGACAGTTGGGGATGGACTTGAAGGCCGCCTCATCAATCATGATGTCAAAAGTCCACCCCCCGTTCAGATTGTCCGAGAGAGCCCCTAAAATTTGGCCGTACTGCATAAAGAATGCAGCCAGGAGCTCTCCGGAAATTTGAGGAGGAACCTCAAATACTGCCACCCTGGTCCTTCGCCTACCCATGTATTCGGTACGGAGAATCAGGTCCTTTGTTATTAATTCTCTTTTCGCCATCTCCAGGCAATCCTCCGGCGTGGGCAGCAGTACGTCCCACATGAAGAATTTCACTCCCTTGATTACTCTTTGGGGTTTTATCCCCAGGGACATAAGTGATTTGATCACAGTGTCTTTCGTGGATCGACAGATTTTGCGCGTACGCCTGTCAACCGCGAAGACGGTCACCATTCTTTGTTCGAACTTCTGAAGTTCCTGGACGTCTTTTAGTATGCCATCTTTATTTACAAGATGGGCAAAATCCTTTGCCTTTTCCAGGAACTCCGCGATGTTCACAATACAACTCGGAGGGGACTTCCAGCAAGAGGGCGATTCCTCGGCTGTAGCCTTTGACTGAGCCACTTTCGGCGTCTTCTCACTTGAGTTGGAGACCTGCATGGCCTCCTCCTTGTCATTTAGCTGGTCAGGTTTGTTTGGGGAAACCTTACCCCGTTTTTTGGATTTCGTTTTATCCTTATCCGGGGGGTCGGCTTTCGCAGCCGCCCCAAAGAGGTCTTTCTTGACCCCTGACCGACTCATATCGTCGGCCATTTAAGAGTTAAGGCAGAAACACTTGCCCAATTGTGAGGAGTTGAGATAGGGAGAGAGAAAAATAAAATAAAAATAAAAAGCAAAAACAAAAGTAGTTAAAGATAAAGAATAAACTTTAAATCAAGGCTATAAAATAAATAAACTTGGAAAACTAAAAGTTCTAGAAAAAGAAAAGAAAAACTAGAAACTAGTCTCGTAAGACTTTAAAAAAATAAAATAAAAATGGCGCCCGAAGGCAGCCGAAATAAAAGAAAAACAATAAATAAAACTCCTACTTTTTTTCGTCAATTAAACGACAGAAAGAAAAAAGAAAGAAATAAAAATGTCTGGTTTGACACTAGTCAAACCAAACTAAAAAAATAAAGGTTTGCGGCCGAAGCCGCTAAAGAAATAAATTAAACACCAAAAGCTGAAACTTAAAAAATTAAAGGATTGCGACCGAAGTCGCTAAATAAAAACGGGGGAGGGTAAAAAACGAAAAGGAAGATAAATTAAAACAAAACTTTTTCTTTTCTTCAAATGTCACAACAACAGAAAATAAAAAAGCCGGTAAGACTTTGTCTTACCGAACTAAAAATAAAAAATGTTGGCCGAAGCCAAGAGAAACAAATGAAAAATAAAAACTTAAACAATAACTTAACTTAAAGGACAAAGTCAATAACGCGTTCACTCGTCAAGAATGGTCTGAAAAATAACAACCGCCCGGCAGGCGAGCAAACAAAAAAAAGACGGAGCCGGCAAGAAACAGGGCCGCGTGTGAAGACGCGTTTTATGCGCGCCGGTCTCGTTCAGAACGAGATTGCGCAACAACGTATGCAAATTTTGCAGTGTCGGAGTGCCATAAAAAGGAAACGTTAGCGGCACAGATACATTCAGTTTTTCGGCGGACTTCGTGGAATAGAGTTGGACGTACGAACTAACTGACTAGCGTACTAAGAGGCGGGTATAGCCTGTACGTCTGATTCCAGTGGAGGAACAGCTCGTGTCACTGTGAAATTTATTTTGTGTCGTTACTGTCTACAAAATCTTCATGTCTATGTCTGAGTGAGAATTTAGCTATTCTAGGAGACAGATTGATTATGCTCATTATCATAGGCTGAAAAAAAAAATTGAATTTCAAAGTCTACTAGGTAGTTGACTCAGAAAAGTTACATACAAAGCCATTTTGTTTATTATTCACTATTTTATTATTACTTTAAAAAAAAAAAAAAATGATTCATTTCAAACTTGGTGGATAGAATAGTATGATTTAAATTTGACATTCGGTACCTAGATAGTATAGGATTACCTCACCTTGCCTGCAAGGAGATTTTTTTCTAATACCCACTAGGTGAAATTTTATAAAAGGAAAGAATACAAAGCCACTTACACTTCTTAAACCACAGGATGTAGTGACAAGACATGTCTTGTTTCCTCTTTATGAAAAGCTTCTTAGTCCACAAGCAAATCACAATAATATCTCAACATCAACCTGTCACATAAATATATATCTCCAGCCAACACAACAACATATCTCTCTTTAGCAAACTCGTCAATGCCACAAAGAACTAATGCCGTTCCGAATTTTACTTTATTTTATTACAGTGTAACCCGGATATAAGACAGTTGTCGGGACCAGAGAAGTCTCTTATATCCGGGTTTGGTCTATTTTGTTTTATTAACACAGGCTCTAATTTGGGACCAGATAAAATCTATCTTATATCTGGGTTTCTCTTATATCAGGGTCTCTTATATCCGGGTTACACTGTATCATGTTCTCATTTTGATTATTATTTTAGGAGGGTGTATTAACATGGTAAACCATTTATATTTTTGTTTTGTAAAGGAAGTAAATAAATGTTGAATTCATTTGAGATTGTTAAAATTCTCAACCTGATATCATTACAGTAGGAAAGGTGAAAGCTAATATTTTCAAAATGCTTACAAATTGTTAATCTATTACTAAAAAAATAATCAAATTTAACAGTTCAAAATATCAAAATCCCTTTTTCTTCATACACATATATAGTTACATAAACATCACTTACGTCTGAAGTCCTGAAGACAAAATATGTGCCGCCTGAAAAGCTTTTTCCACTTTGTCATTAATTTTGCTAACTTTGTTCTTGTATATAAAATCATTTTTTTCCTGTAATCATTTTCTTGTAAAACCTACATTCTCCAAGTGGTATAAACATCTGAGGTGAATTCTTTCTTTATCTAAATAACTTTGAAAAGAGATTGAAAAAAATGTTGACTGAAAAGAACATTATCACAAAGAACAAATGATTGGACTGAACATTTACTCCAATAAATATTCTTTTGATTTTCCCATCATCCTTTGCAGACTTAAGTTTGTTCTATTTGTTTTGGATAACTCATATTAAAATAGTTTCAACTAAGCACATTCTCTGTCTCATCCTGTCTTGTGTATCTCTTTTCTATCGATGCTAATTTTGCTGATAATCACCTTGTACCTCTTGTCTTGGCTTACCTCCTTTGTAATCTGAATTGAGCAGAAAGAAATGATTTCCTTTTGCCTCGGCTTACTGACCTGTTATTATGTGCTGCCTCTGTCCTGTCGTTGGGCACCCATACCATTTGAACCACTTGTGAAAGATCTATTATTTTAGATTCTGTGTTAGAGAGAAAGAGAGAGAACTGGTGCCTTTCGTAAGCCTTTGAATAGTAAAGGGGAAGTATTCTTGTGAAAAAGAAAAATCTAAATGAACAAAAATATGGAATGGGATATTTGGTGCAAATGGTTTGGGTAAATTTAGAAATAATTTTATATGCTTGCTCATACAATGCTCCTTTGTTGGGAAAGTTGCTCTTGAAGAAGTTGGTAATGTCTTCATAATGACAGTTATTTTCATTACAGCTTGACATTCTCATCATTATAAATTATAACAATAGTGAAACAACTTATGTGAGTACTTTAATTTCTATGATGTTTCAGTGGTATACAGTTTATTTACATTATATATGGAAGCACATTACTGATACAATCAAATGCAGTAATATAGTTTTTGTTTAATTCCTTACTTTGATTTTTCAGTTGTTTTCTGTTTGTGTTATTTGTTAGCTGCACAGAACAATTGTTTTATCTTTGCTCATAATGGAACACTATATAGTAGTTGTTTCAATATTAATGTATTTTTTGAATAAATTCAAGAGTGAATCCTAGAGAAAAGTGACATTGTTACTATATCCTATGCAACTGGGCATATGGCTGTCAGTCTGTGGGTCTACCACCAACTTCTTTATACAACTGGTGATCATCATAGTAGCTCAAAAGGCAACCATTGTTGTTGTTTGGATATAGACTGAGTTAGTTCTATCATCACATTCACTTCCATGGCTTCCTTGGGACCAGTATACTAAAGTTGATCTAACTTTGTTAAAAAAAATCAAATTAGATATCTTTTCACTGGCAGAGAGGTTCCTTCTCATAGTGCAATCCATATGGTCTTAATTGATTGCTTTTATTGCCCTGAGTAAGGGAAATTTACTGACTACTTGTCAGTGAAGGAGAGAGTGGAAGTGAGTGAGTGATAGATTTTCAGTCGTTTAATTTTCTTATTTTTCCTCTTTTTTTTTGTTATGACCCATACCAATCTGAAATCAGAACTTACAACCTTATCACAATATGATACCTAAACCTTTAACATTTAACACACTAAGACCTGCCCCATAAATATCGGCTCTCAAAGTCTCACCGATTGTGTGACTTCCGGTGTTATTTGTGATGCCATCATATATTATGGCAGAGTATACATGGGGTGTGTTACAACATGTTGAACTTTGAGAGCTGATATTTATAGGGCAGGTTTGGATGGTTTCAATGCTAAAGAATCAAGTGTGACATCTTCTGAATCTATCAAATCACTTAAGCTAGTTTCATTATGATACCCATGATAATTCTTTTCAACTTTCTTCCACATTTGTTTTTTTTTTCTCCTTATGGTTAAGATTTTCCCATGTTGGTGAATCTTCTAAACTCCAGGGCATTAGATTTATGCATTACATTTCAAAAATACATTTGCAATAATACATGTTGGCTTTTCTTAGATTTTTTTCCAACTAGTCACAAAATGAATCCAATTTTTAAACATTTCTAAACTTAATCATTAAACTTATACACATACATATATGTACATAATTTAAACATACACACATACATATATATATATATATATATATATATATATATATATATTGTGTATATTTAGACAGCAATTTTTCATTAATGCATGTTTCATTAAATAACATA
Source organism: Acanthosepion esculentum (assembly GCA_964036315.1). Lineage (NCBI taxonomy): Eukaryota > Metazoa > Mollusca > Cephalopoda > Sepiida > Sepiidae > Acanthosepion > Acanthosepion esculentum. Next base: position 99,783,045 of record OZ038476.1, on the reverse strand, counting down.
GACAAGTTTTGTCTATTTATTTTAAGTAAGTTCCTTTCATATTGTCTGATAAGCTTAATCATATTATCATTGAAAGACAAAAGGAAAACACCATATTGATACGTGTATATGAGATGCTCCCGCGTCTCATATACACGTGTTTGTCGTTGCTTTGAAATTTTTCATGCAGCAAGGGCGGACTATCATTGTTGTTTCGTCCGTGTGTTGTTTGGGATATTGAAATTGTCATCTTTGATAATGGCTTATGTAAGTTGAAAGCTTAGATTGGATTTAAACATGTATCAATATGGTGTTTTCCTTTCGTCTTTCAATGATAATGTGATTAAACTTATCGGACAATATGAAAGGAACTTACTTAAAATAAATAGACAAATCTTGTCTATATTATTTAATGAAACATATATATATATATATATATACACACACACACACACACACACACACACACACACACACACACACACACACACACACACACATATATATATATATATATACATGCACATACATACACACACATATATATATAATAGTAAGGGCACCTAGCCAATTGCAGATGCTCGCTCAGGCACATTTGTGTTTGTTCAACACCCTGTGGTTTATACTGCAACTAAGCTGCGCAGACCTTAGTTAAAGTTTCTGGGAGAGTGCGTGTTATCTAGCATGATCAACAATTTGAACAAGGTCAGCACACTCAAAGCCTCGGTTACGATGAGTTGTGACTTTCTGCTAGCACTGCTATCAACCTGTGTAGTATTCTTTAGATCAAAACTGAAATCATTTTCTATGTAAAATTAATGCAACAGATAAATTTCATTTTTAAAAGTTTTCTATATATGAATTTTCAATCTTAAGTGTTTGGGTGAGGTGGGGGGATAATGTTTTGGGGGGTGCAATAGGGTGCAATCTTTTATTTCTGTCTATTTTATTTGAAGAATTGAAGGTAACTTTATGATCAGTTTTGGGCAACAGTTATTAAATATCTTTCTGCTGTAATAAAAAAAGGATTGTTTCAAAGCCTTGTTTTTCCTTTTATCTTTTATAAAAGAATCTATTTTTATTTTTAATCTTAAAATTTCTCATGTCAACCAAGTTTTAATTAATATTTTAGCACCAAAAAGAATATTACTGGTATGAATGTACTTAATGAAAAAAATCATCATGGCTAAGGTTGTTATACTGTTCTCTAACATGCAGTTATACAAACAGAAAATGCTATTTATATAGCTAAAAAAACCTTTCTAATCAAACAAGTTTAAAATAAAGAATAAACTTATCTCTAAAAGACTTTTTTAATAAATCTCTTTTTGTTTATTTATATCATTGGTATGGATGAAATTAAATATTAATTAACCAACAACTTGTTCGTTTATGAACTATTGATTACCTACAGGTAAGTTTGTCATGTTACATGGATTCTGTATAGATGAAAATTGATATAATTTATCAATTAACTTGTCATGAACTTGAATCAGTCAATATTTCTAACATAAGAAATTCAACAATTATTAATTTTTGATTAGTATTGCTCTCATCTTCATTTCACTTTCATTAAAATGAAAGAAATGCTGCTAAAAAATAATGGCTGACCATACTTTATCTAAAAAATTTATGATAATAAAAAACTGTTCTTTCAACTTAAAGATGAATTTATAAAATTGACCAAATATGAATGATATATAATTTTATTAAACAAAAAAATAATTTTATTGTTTTGCAGTGTGTAAATATATATTTTTTCAGTTTTTCATATCCATATTCATTTTTAACTTGACTGATGCTATTTGGCTAAAATAAGATGCCTCACAATCTGTATGTAGCTTTAGAAGTAATGGTTTGATAGCATTCTCTATAAACTACCTGTCTGGGTAATAATGGCTTCCTTCTCACTTGTAAGAGTCTTGGCAAACTTAATTATGAGGAGATCATGGCCTAAATGGTAATTTCCCTGAAAGATTTATTGATTATATTTTCTGTTTATTCAAAAGTAAGGACAGATGATAACTTGTTTGGATATCTTCATTTCTACAACCTTAATATCATTAGAGTCTGTGGCAAAGATAGGTTAATTTCCTTGGATGTTTTCATTGAAAATAAAAAATCACCTAAAATCAATCACCTCTGCCTTAAAAAAGTAGTAATAAATATTATCAAAAAATGAAGTTGTTCAATTTTTGTTCATATTGTCAAGATGTTTTTCATAGGTTATAAAAGAGCACAGATAAAAACATTTGGAGATAAGAATTACATTGTACATTAGTTTTAGTATAAGCCTATGGCTATTAGAAGTCATTTTGCTATGTTATTATTTTTGCCTTAATAGCTGATTGTTTTATCTCTTAAGAGCTTTCATACTCTTTATAAATACCCCACTAAAAATCAGTAGTCCAAGAGAATTAATACTATCAATAGTACTGCTTTACAAGAAAGCTCAATTTGTTTCTTCACACACTTTTAGTGTTAAATGTTATACTGCTGAGAATTTCACAGTAGCTAAAGACATTTGTGACATGTCACGTTTCACTATAAAAAATAGTTACTCTCAGTAACATATAAAAATGAAAAGTATTACTTTGAAAGCTAAAGTAGATAATTTTTATTATAAATGCAGGTATTTTGTAGCAATTTGAACTCTGTACAGATCTTGTTAAAAATAACTGCTTTTGACTCAATAAGGCATAAACCTGGAAGAATTACTCCAAAAATGATCGAAAGAAACAAAGTAAAGATTTAATTTTTTGACAGAAATTTTAACATTTATTATGTATAGTTATTTATAAATTCTAAGAAAAAAGTAAAACCTCTTTCAGTGCCATTTCAAGAAGTTTCAACCAGTCCAACACTGCCCAAAATAATTTAGATTTTAGTAGCTTTCAACTTAAAAATTGCAATATAATTTACTTTATCACAGGATTTATATATGGAAAAGAATTATGCTGATTTATAAAATGTCTTTCTGTTTAAATAGTAGATAGTAGAAACATGATATTTCTAACAACTGTAACATTTTTTATTCCCATTTTTTAAAAAAATTAAATGAAATATAGAAATTTTTGCCTGAAATTTCATGCTAATTCATTCTCACTATTCTATAAAATCGAAAATATAAAAACTAATATTCAACAAGTATGTTAATACAACTAAGAAAACAAAATATGAATGTGTTTTTTAGTCTTAGCATGAAAACAGCGTTGGTAAAAAGTAAAATATTTTAATTTAAATCTTTATGAATTTTAGCAAAGACAAGATTAATGAGAATGTTTTAAAGACATTTTTTTAATTGGTTTACCTCATGCAAGGCAGAAAAGCCACTAAGACACAAGGGGTTACTGGGTGTGGTAGAATTAGGAACGGAAACATTAATAATGAACTGGAAGAGAAAAGAGTAATCAGGAGGACATCAGATAGTGATTAACATTGCCTTTAAATTTTTGCAGATTAAAGTTGGCGGGAAAGCATGGATCCAGGAGGGAGTTCTACAAGTGAAAAGTGCATGAAAAGAAATGTTAGCATAGAACTTTTGTTACATCTTGCCAGCTCAACTGTATATTGATGAGATCTCGATGACAGTCTTGTACTGAGTTCAAATTCAAAAAGTTTAGGTACCATATTGAAGAGCTTATCCGTACAATTACCAGGAAAAGGCACAGAGAGGCAACCTTATGGTGGTGGGAAAGAGAGTGAAACTGAGCCACCAGATTAGAACCGATAATATCATGGATTCTTCTTTGGATTTTATCAAGAAGCTCAAGATAAATAGCAGGAGCAGCAGACCTTATGTGGCAGCAATATTCTTAGCATGGAGGAATGGTAGACTTATAGATGTTTAAGATAGATTCTGGATAGAAAAATTGTCTCACACGACACAGTGAACCAAGTGTCTTACCATTTCTTAGCATGAAATTGTAGTTTAAAATTATACGTATATTATTCTTCATTGAATCCACAAACATTGTTTGTTTTGAGTTGAAAATAAATGGCTTTTGCACTAACATGTCACAATTGTAAAGCCACAAACTGAATATTTCTAAAATTTCTTTTTAATCACTGCTTGGAATTTCTGAAATGAGTAGTTATCATTATTTACATTTGGACTAATGGCTTTGTTACTATTATCCTCACACAGTTTTGTTGGCTGTGTCCTCCAGGTTTCTTCAAGTGCCTGTTGATCTGGGTAGCCTTCAATGAATTTTAAACTGGATCCTTTATTCAGTCTATGGAGATAAATTGTTTCCATTCATGTTCATGTCTAGGGATTAATACATTGGTTTTCACATAGTTTGTGAATTAGATAGCATAATAATTGTGAGTTCAATCTCTGGTGTGGGTAGTACAGATTCAGACTCAATGAAAACGGCACTAACCATAACTGAGCAGTCATAAATAAGAACTAGACAATTTTATTTTTTTCATTACGTTCACCTTATACAAGGCCCAAGAGCCACTCAAGGTAGAGAGTTACTGAGTGAGATTGTTGTGAGTGGGAAGGAGGGAGTAAGAAGTGCATATTATATACATATATGTTGATCCTATACTTGAAGAGGTTAAGATTGTAGGCATCGAGGAAGCCTCCTCTCGGGAGTTTGTTCCACACAGTAACAGTTCTGGAGAAGGCTGTCTGAATGGAACTTTCTCCTTACCATAGGACTGCAAATGGAATGTGGATGATTTGACACCATGAACATAGCATGACGGTTCCTAGCTGTGAAGGTCTGAACTGGTGCAACTAAGGGATGTAATTTATTTGAACATTTGGTATAGTAATAGCCATGTTTCATCTGTAGGATAGGGAATGCAAGGTAGAAAAATAATTCATAGACAAGGACAGCAGAATGAACACCATCTGCTTCTGTAGATTTCAGTAGAGGGTTCAGTTTGAACTTTCCCTGAAGGTTTCCTTGATTGACTGATAACCGAAGAAGGCTAGTGGGCACAATGACAGAAGCATTGTGATAATAACAAACAAACAAAAAAGAAAAATTGAGGATGTTAGTCTGATTGTAAATAATGACAATATTGAATTTCTTTTTCTTTCTTAATCACTGACATTTTTTTATGCCTTTGCTCACATATCTGTTTCATGTATTTTATGAGAGAATAGTTTTACTGATACTGATTGTCCAGTTCCATAATCTAGAAGATTGCCAGAGTGTCATGATAGGTTCTTTATGGTGCTGTGGTAAGTTGTGCCAAGATGGCATTTTATTTTATTAAAAACATAGGATATAAAACAAACTGTGGCGAAAGGATATATTCAAATAAAATATATATTTTTATTTGCTTTAGAGTGAGTCCTTTGAGATTTTGTATGACAACATGTTTATTTGTAAGTTGGATATTGGTAGTAGTTTAGAGAAAGTCTATTTCAGCTTGGTATTTGAGAGTTTGGGAAATCAGCACTTGATAGTAGTCATAATTAGCTTAGAAATAGGACAGTGACAATCTATTGTTTTTCTTGGCCCTAAGCAGGGTAGAAATATCATTAGCAGATGACCTCTTTACTGCTTCTTCATGCATCAGGCATGATTGCTTTCTCCAGCAGTCATGCCTCTTGTTGTCACTCCCGCCATAGCTTCTTCCGTCTAGCTCAGAGGTGTGGGCTTGTATTCTTTTGACCAGGCTCCGAAACTCTGACACAAACCTTGGTTTTGGCTAACATCAAAAATCCCTTTGTTAATTTTTTGATTGACCAAAATTATTTTACTTTCTGGCATTCATTTCTTTTTCATTTTTTTTTTATAACAGAATTTGTGTGGAATCTTGCTCATTTTTGTTAGTTTTCATTCACAAATCTTCTACTTTTTATTTGAGAGTTGCCTTGTCGTTAGTTGAGAAAGAAGTATAGAGAGAGAAAGAAAGAGATAAGGATTTTCAAGGAAAGCAGAAATGCCTTATTTGAATTCTTTTTTTTTTATTTTTATCGGGGCTCACTACAGTGTCTTTGAAATTATTGTGATGTTCCCCTCTGTGATTAACATAAGTCATACAAAGACCTGATTATACTTATTTGTAAACTGTTGTTACATTATAATAAGACCTTTGTCAAGATATTTTTATTGGGAGGGGGCACATGGGTAGATGCAGTGAAACTAAAACTAATGGCCTTTGCTAGAACTTGAACTCTATTCACTAAATCCATTTTCACACTGGTAATAAGTATATGGCTGAACTTAATTATAATATGACCTAAATGTAAAAAAAAATGATTTATGTTGATAACACATAGATAATTCTCTTTGCTAAATGCTCCTTCTTTTTAAAATATAACAAAGATTTTATTCCTTTTTGCAATGCAGTCTATTCTTGAATGTATATCTTTTGACAAGTTGGGCCTTGAAGTGTCAATTTTGTTAGATTTAAAAAATGAATTGACTCGGAAATAATTTGAAGCTTGAGAAATTTAATCCGGCCTCTTGTCAAGTTTTATTTCTAATGGAAGCTTACAGTCGGGTTTAAAAGTAATAGCCACAAAAAGCCACATTTATGATTGTTTTCTCTTTTTCGAAATTTATGTTAAAGTGAAAACTGATGACAGTTTCAGAATGTCAAGGAACACATGTTAATATATAAAATAGTTTATTCAGGTTTATGGGACTTATAAATAAAAACTTATTTGGCACTTTGCATAATAGAAGCTGACACTCTTCAAACAAGATATTATCAATATTTTACATAATGAAGACTATACTGAATATCTTGATAAACACCAAGGAAATTTCCAGGAAAATGGAAACAAAAAGGACACTTATACTTAGAATCAGAAAGAGACAGTTGAAATTTGGGGGCTTTATAACAAAGAAAGAAGGATTAGAAAATTTGATACTCATAAGACATATTGAAGGCAAGAGGAACAGAGGGAAACAGTGAGTAATATGTAAATGGATGGCAGAACAAGGAATGGGAGAGATAGTAAAAAGACAAACATTGCTAAAGGGTAGGAAATTGTGGAGAGCCATAATCGCCCATCACCCGATGGGACACAGCAGCTAGAAGTACAATATTCTAAAATTTTACTAGCATTGGCATAATTAGAATTTCATATCAAAAACATTGACTTACATAATAAAATCTGACATAGTGTATAAGTTATCAAAAAGAAATCTATAAGCAACGTTTTAATTGTTAATTCAGAAATGATTTGTATAATGCATATATTTTAGTATAAAACATTTGAATTTGAATCTTTCAGAAATGTATAAATCATATTTTTTTTAATCATTTCACCACAACCAAGGCAATAAAGCCACTAAGATGCAAGGGGTTACTGAATGTTAGAGAATATAAGGAAAGTATAATATTAAGGAGAGAGGAAAATAAAATAAAAAGAATTAAGAAGACGGAAGAAAACGATTGACATTGCATTTAAATCTTTAAAGATCAAACTTGACTGGAAAGCAAGAAGCCAGAAGAGAGTTCCACAAGCAAGCAGTGTGATAAAAGAAACTGTTAGCATAGAACTTATGGTTACATCTAGCCATTTCAGCTGTAAAATGATGAGACCTTGCTGCCAATCTAGTACTGCACTTAAATTCATAAAGTATAGGTACCATAGAACAAAGTTCAGCAGAACAATTAACACAGCAGTGGGAAAGTGACTGAAGCTAAGGTCAGCATCAGTAGCATTGCAGATTCTCGTTTGGATTTTATCAAGAATCTCTAAATATATAGCAGAAGTACCAAATCTGATGTGGAAGCCGTATTCAAAGCATGGATGAATAGAGGAGGGATAGAAGACTTACTCTTATTTAACACACTATTACAGAGCTGTCAGTAGTCACAAGAACCAAGCTTGTTAGAAGCTATATTGTGCCTCATTCTGTCAGCAAACACAATTATTGTGAGCAGATACAGATAGGCATCTGTTTTGATTGGAATTATCATGCTGATATACTCAGGAAAAGTGATTCCTGTAGGCTAAGCTGTTGATCAGGCTGGTGTGAACCAAGAAGATTGTGGTTTCACCTAATATTGGCAAGAAGGTACAAAAGCATCAGTGTCAGCTTTCACCCAAGAAGAAATCTCTGTGGCATAATTCTCAATAGGAGGGTTAAGAATATCAATCCAAGCAGTACCTCAAGTAAAGTCATGAAATGAATCCCAATCAGTATGCTGGTAATAGAATGAAGTCTTATGAATAGGTTCCTTTCTAATAGGTAACTCAAAAGAAATATCAACAGTGTTGTCTGAATTGCCAAGATGACAGAGTTGTGTTGCTCCACAGGAGCTAAGGGAGGAGGTAAGGAACAAATCGAGTAAAGAAGAATATTGATCAGAGTTATTAGGGAAACAAGAGGGAAATCCACGATATGATTGAGAGAATGAGCAATGGAAAATTGAAAGTCTGAATACCAGCAACATCAGTAACATTAGAATGCTTAAGTCTAATATTTTTAATATCTAACATTTGAAACTCTAAACTTATGATATGAGGAGTTATCATTATTTACACTATTTACATTCAGATGATTGTTCTTCAACAATTCTGAACTGAACCCTTTTTTTAATCTATGGAGTAGACTCTCATTCCCCTGCTCCTGGATATCTTTGTCTAGTTCTAGTACTGCTCATTTATTGCTCACCCTGTTTCCACTGAGTCCATAAATTGCACTTACAATTAATGTCACCAAATTTGCAAACCAGTGCTTTAATCCACTAGGCTATTGTCCCATAGGACAATTTTCTGAAGAACTTGGCACTTTAAACTTGCTCACCAGCTGATAAGTGCTGCTGCTGTTTGTCAAGATTTTCATTACACTTACTGAAGCTTTTCTCTTTTGTTCCAGCTGCTCTTCAAGATTTGTTGTCAGTTGTTTTTCTGTCTTTATTTGTGCCTCCTATATTGTATTTATTTCTATGTTAGGTCTACTAAGTGGTTTCTCATAGCCTGGTACATCTGCTGAGTCTTTCAGATGTCTAACTTGTGAGTGTTCTTCCTTGTCCAGTATATTCCGTGGAAAGTGGAACAAGAACAGTCCACTCTCATAGATTAAATAAAGTGTTCGGCTTGGAATTCCCTGTAGGTTAGCTGAAGTTATATACCTGATGAAGGCTGGAGAGCACAACAGCTGAATCATTGTGATAAAAGTCTGAATATAAATAGTGTAAATAACATTTGAAGCATGATATTAATTTACAACCAAGGGATTCTTTTGTAGGTAATTCTTAATTTGAATTATATTGTATAGTGAAATTGCTTTTTAAATATAAAAATTAAAATAGTTTGTCTAACCAATGCCTTCTTGGCAAAGATTTTCTCTATTTCTGCTGAGGATAATGCATTTCTTATGCAATTCCATGTTACTTTAGAATTCCTGATTGATGTTCTTGTATAGCAATGAATGTTGCTAACCTGTCTAGACCAAAGATAAAACTTTCAACTTTTTGTATATAATCTCTGATATTGAGTAATGAACTTGGGTAAATAGATGAAAAAACAAACAGTGGGAGAGATGGTAAAATGACAAACATTGCAAAAAGCCACAAAAGTTAGGAAGTTATGGAGAGCCATGATCACCCATCTCCTGAAGGGACACAATGCATAAAAGTATATCCTAATAAATTATGAACATTGCATTGATTAGAACTTTGTATAAAAAATGACATAGTGTATAAGTTATCTTAAAGATTGCTTCTATAAAAATCTATAAGCAACATTTGAATCTTTATGATACTTATTTTTATGCTAGGTCTGCTAAGGAGGTCCTCATCACATAGCATATATGCTGATTCTTTCAGATGTCTAACTTTCCTGTGTTCTTCCTTGTTCAATATTTTCCTTGAGCAGTAGAACGAGATCAGTTACCCCTGTAGGTTAAATAAAGGGTTTGATTCAGATTGTTATACCTGATGAAGGTCAGAGGGCATGTGGAGTAATCCACAGTTACCTCCCTTGTCAAGAAATGGTGTCTGTCTTTGCTATAAAAATGGAACAGCAATGAGGAGGGGAACAATTTAAATTCTACATGTTAACTAGTTTGGACATCAAAACAGAGACTTCATTTTCTCTTCTTTCCCTCTTCTGTAATTTAGTACACTTAAATTATCCCACATGGTGTCAGGAAGAACTTATGCCACATAGTGTCCAAAGAAAAAAAAATGTTATCACAAAAAATAGGTTTTAGCTGATACCTGGTGCTGCAAAAAGTTTGCAGATTTCCTTGTTGGGTTACCGAAGTTTATTATAGAAACAGACCACAAACCACTGCTGATACTTCTTTTTTTTTTTAAAAAAAAAGAATAAACATCTGGATGAATTGACCACTATGATCCAACAGTTTTGGATCAGACAAATGAGTTTCTCATATGATATTTACATACCAGTAAAAGAACTAGTAACAGCTGACCTGTTATCTTGGGCTCCTACTATTAGTCCAACTAGTCAGGTTATACAGAACAAATCTGAAACAGACTTGTTTGGTAATTGCTAATATTTCAATAAGTAATCAATTTCTGGAAGAAATTGCAATAAAGCAGTTATCAGATGGTATCTGTAATCAGGTCATAAAATTTTGTAAAGAAGATCACTGGCCAGTGTTAGTCAAGAAAGATCCCAAACTGGAATTATATTGGTTTGTATGCCAAGATTTATCAGTTAAACAAGGATATTTGTTGTACCAGACCAGTCTCATCATTCCAGCAGAATTAGAGAGAAAAGTATTAGACTGTTTACATGACATCAGGGCATTGTAAAATGTTGAGCACTGGTGAGAGATACAGTATGGTGGCTGGGCCTATTAAAGCAAATAGCAAAGAAGGTAGAAGAGTGTGCCATATGTGAAAAGAACAGAAGGTATCCACCAGAGCCACTCTAACCCACAAAGTTACCAGACTATCCATGGCAAAAAGTCACTATGGATTTATTTGAACTGAAGGGATATTAGTATCTTTTAATTGTTGACTACTTCTCTAGATGGATAGGAATCTTACCCTTCAGACAGACCAATTCTGTCAAAGTGGTTGAACATTGCAAGTCAATATTTGCAAGACAAGGTATCCCAGAGATAGTAGTATCTAATAATGGCCCTCAGTTCAGCTCAAATGAATTTTTAAATTTCTCAAAAGTTTATGGTTTCAGACACTTCATTAGTAACCCAAGTTTATCAAATAACTGAAACATTATAACAACAACAAAGATGATGATATTAGACTGAATGTAAATAGTGTGAATAACGTTTGAAATATGATATCAATTTACAATCAAATTATTCTTTTTTGGGTATCTCTTAATTTGAATGATAGTGTGTACCAAAATTGCTTTTTAAATATAAAAATTAAAATTGTTTATCTTAGCCTAACCAATGCCTTCTTGGTAAAGATTTTCTCCTTTTGTGCTGAGGATAATGACTCTCTTATACAAGACTTTAGAACTTGAAGTGCTGGTATAGAAATGAATGTTACCAACCTGTCTAGACCAAAGATAAAACTTTCTTAACTCTTCATATCTAAGTTTCAGTATCTGATTCAACATCTCAGTAAGTAGTTGCATATCTTCCTCTTCCCATGTCTTGATACATGAACTTAACATTCCAGCAAGAACTATCAACAAATTTGTTGCCCATTGTCCTTTGCCCCCATACGCTTTCCCTTCCTGGGGCATGTTTGCTGGGAGCACTCTATCTCTTGTGAGAAACTTGGCACAGTTTATCAAGTTGATTGGAGATATGCTTATCCAATCAGCTGAAATGATCAGTCTGGATGTTGTCAGCCGGTAAATCTAGGGCTGCTGGGAATGAAAGCATGGCTGTGATTGGAGCTGAATTCCACATGAGAAATCCAATTTTAGCAAGCTGAACTTACACATATCTACTGTGATGTGCTTTGAATATCAATGTTCTAGATGTAGATATTCCTAACAAGGATCTGTCATAGATTACCAATTAGCAGAACAGATTGCACTCGGCTTTTGCAATTGTACAAAATACGATAAATTCATAAGCACTGGTTTGCAGAAGTTCTGACCTATTGTATTAGTTTTATAACATATAATGCACATTAAAGCAACTCTTTTATACCAAAATCTCCTAGAGGCTCTTCTGTAATGGCATCAAGAATTCAGAGTTTTTATTTTTTAAATTTCTTTTTTAAATCTCTGAGATACTTTTATTCAAGCTGATATTACTTTGTGTTTGACTTCATCCTTTTTGCAGAAATCACTTATTTTGTAATATCACTTGATTAAAAATTATTTCGTGTTTATATTTGAGGATAAAAGATTTGAAAGAAAAGGAAAAAAAAAAGAGAGAAACACAAACCAATGTGTTCCCTGTTGTCCATATTTCAGTTCTAGATGGTATTTGAATCAATAATATCAATTCAAATATATATAGTTAAAATTTGCTATATATATATATATATATATATATATATATATATATAGTGAAAGAGTTCCCAATATTGGAAAAAGATCATTTATAGATATAGACAGTGTAGACATAGGAATCAATGCTGAATGGTGACTGTCAGTTTTCAGTGCAATCTTCAGGCCAAGTACCAGACCTGTGTTTTGAAGTCTGAAACTGACAGTCACCATGTATTATTGATTAATATATCCTGTCTATCACTATATATATATATATATATATAAAGTTTAATTAAAAGACAGACAACTTTAAGGGCCCATTGATTATATTTTATTTCCCCAGGAAAGTGATATGCTGCCTATCTATATATATATATATATATATATATATATAATCTTCATTCAAACATGTTTAATTGAATAATGTAGACATATTATGTCTATTTATTTTTATAATAATCTTATCTATCTATCTATCTATATATATATATATATATATATATATATATATATATATATATATATTTATTATTACTACTTTGTATTATATTTAATGGATACATGTTTGAGTAGACATCCCTATTTTTCTAACAGTTTAAATTTATATTTACCTGCTTACATGTCTACTCAAATACATGTATTCACCGAATATGTTTAAATAAGAATTGTCATATTATAAATAAAATCTGTTATTCCCTTAGAATATCAATTTCATATATGATAAAATGTAGTTTTAAGGTATGCTATATTTATAGGTTAAAAGTGCTCAATATCTGGCATAGAATGTATACAAATATAAGCAATGTGAATGCAGTGTTCCATACCAAATGGTGACAGTCTTTTACATACTTCAACACACTCTTCTGGCCTGAATATTACATTCAAGCATGAAATGTTATATATATTGTCCTTTGTCCTAGAAGGTGATTGAAATTTTCTTATTCTTGGCTAGGTTTTGTTAATGCTTTGAAGTATTTTTATGGTTGGCTTCTTTATTTCTTCCAATGGAGGTACAATTGTTTTTATGAACAGGAGCAAATACAATGAAAAAATCAGGTGCCTACTCAACAACATGACAAAATAGATGAATGCAAAATAATTTCAGAGACACGGAAATTTAACAAAGAAATTAGAATGTTAGTAAGTAATGAAAACAAGTCATGGTATAAATTATTAGAATACCACTTTAAAATACTTAGACTGTATAGTCTACCTAAAACACACACAGCAGGCACTTCAATGTGACCCATCATATTAGGAAGTGGTAGCACTCTCCACAAAAATGTTAGCACCACACTTCATGGAGCAATCAGTTCCTCACATATTCAAATTTCAGGCAACCTGTTCAAAAAACTAAGTGGAATAAATACGACAGGTAAACTAATGTTGAGTTTAGATGTCAAATCCCCCTTACCAATATTCATGTTAGCAAATGTTTAAATTCAAAAGAGAAAACAGTGCAAACAAAAATAAACCTTTTTCTACCAATAGATAAAATTATAAAAATTTGCTGACTCATCAGAAATCAAAGGTATTTCAATTTTAACACTGACTTTTATCAACAAAAAATTAGGATTCCTGATGGTATCGCCTCTTAGCAGAGTTTTAGTTCACCTGTTCTTTGAGTTTCTTGAATCTCGTCCTTTTCAGAGTATTTTTTCTAAACAAATTTCTGATATATTGATGATGCTTTAAGGTATTGCTGCAAAACAATGCATATTATGTGAATAACTAAATAGATAAAACTTCTACATTGTGCTTTTTGTCTATCAAAAGTACTTCAAGCTAATAATGATTTTATAAGAGAAACTTATATCTATAGGAGGAAGAAATACAGCAAATGACAATTACAACTCTATATTGATAAACCCTGGAGATACATAGATATTTACCTGTAAATTTCAGTTTTACCCACTATTAGCTTTGATATATAGATTTGTATAGAGATGAGAGGCATATCATAGCATAGCAACACATCTCTCCATTTCAATTTAACTTTTGAAAATCATAGAACTGTAAAACTTGTAAGGTTACTGTAAATAAATATTCTTGAAGACTCTAGTTGCATATTCAACTTCTTTTTCTTATATAAGTTTTGTTAAAGGTAACTGACAAGGTATTGCATTTAAGCTTTCAGCTCTTCTTTTAACCAGTATCAAGGATGTTTCTATCTAGAGTTATAAGAATGTTTTTATTTTCCAAACATGGTCAGCACATTGTTATGATGTTCATAGTTATTGAGTGTTGGCCTTTTCTTTTTTATTATCAATGCAGCCAGTATTTTGCATGGGAATGAGGCTATTATAGTTGTATTTTCTATGAATGGAGTTTGCTAGGTTTCTGTGTGTGTTTAAATGAGTACTAATTGAGCTATGGTCAAGAAGATGTAATGTGAGTCTTCTTGATAGGGATGTAGTGGTAGTCCTAATATATTTATTCATAAATTTGGTTTGATTCCTTAATTCACATGAGCACAAAGAAAAATTCAATAAAAATCTTAACCACAACACCATACCAGTCATTTAAAAAATAAAACTTGCATAAAAGAGTGATTTCTGCCCCAATATATATATATATATATATATATGAAATGACAATTGGAAAAATCTTAGATTTTGCCGACACGTTTCGTCTTCCAACTTTTTCAAGGCAAAAATGAAATCGAAATATCTCTGTTGTTATAGTTACATTTTATACCAATCTGTCTTGTCCACAGAATTGATCTGGGAATTTAACTATATATATGTATGTAAAACAATAAAAATTGTTAAAAATTAAAATTTCAAACACTCTGCATTGTATATTAATATTTTTGTTTTAGTTTTTTAATTATGTTCTTTGACTAGAAAAAAAAATCATGCTTATTAGTAGCAGTGAACTACAGTGAATAGGTCTGTGAAGATATATATCTAAGTATAGAATTGATGTATATGGAATAAATTCCAATAATCAAAAAATACTATTCTTAAGAGTGCTCAATACAGAGTAGAGCAAATATAATTTGTTAAAAAATTATAACATAAATATGTTATAAAATCACTACGAAAATAGCCATTTTGTTTCAACACTTCTGGTGTCTTATCAAGTGATGATGTTGAATGTAGAATAAAACTCTTTATTTTACATTCAACGCTATCACTTGATAAGACACCAGAAGTGTTGGAACAAAATGGCTATTTTTGTAGTGATTCTATAACATATTTGTTATAATTTTTGAATAAATTATATATATATATATATATATATATATATATATATATATATGCAAATCTCTATTCAGAATTCATACTTTAAAGCTTTGTTGCTAGGAAACAATTCTCTCCTGAAATATAATTACTGTTCAAGTAATTCATAATTTTTGCTGTAATTGTATTTTGTAAACTATTCATAAATTGTCAGCATTTATTGAGGAAACCAGAAAAATCAAAAAACAATTTAATTACAAACTTCATATTACTGCTTCTATTTAGTCCAAATAATTTATAAATTATTTCCTTTTCTTTGTCGATTTTATGATGACATTTTGACCCTTAATAAAATATGCATGTTGAATCCATTAATATGTAAGTGTCATGCAGTATTATTACTCTTGTATAATTCTTTGCAAAATTGTGAATTGTTCAATCTTGAGCAGGATCAAGAGTCAGGAAAAATACAATATTATTATTAGTATTTATGAAATAAATAATAATCATAAGACCAGTGTACAAGAAACAGCAAGAGATGGTTATCTCAGAATGCATTCAAACCATTCTAAGCTGGGGATAACATCAAGTAAAGATTCACCATAAGATTTCATTTGGCAACTTTCTAGGGATTTTGAATAGAACTTGTGATTTGATCAAAAGACATGTTATTGTCCTTCATTTATTTGTTTTATTTGGTGTTTAGAAAAATTCTTAAAATTTGTAAATATTAGTTCTTCATTTTCCACTGAGCCAGTGTATATTGACAAAGGGATTTAACTAATGATTTTCAAAGAACCATAGGAGCTTTACAAATGCTTTTATCCAGTAAAATCATAGTAGATCAAATAAAGAGATTCCTGGAAGGTTACTGAATGTGACAGATGTTTGCAGAATTGACTGAAATGTTATGATAAAGACAATTCAAGTGAAGAAATTTATCTAAAAAAAAAAAAACATGGTATCGGCTCCCTGTACCACTAGAGTAAGTACCTGACTCCTCATGCTATCCTCTATATTTATAACAGCCAAATCAGGCAGAAAATAGAGTACTCTTGCCATATTTGGGCAGGAGCTGCTCAGTCCTCACTTTCCAGTCTGGATAGAGTACAAAAGCATCTCCAAGTCCTTGTTGGAGAATTATTATTTTCCACCCTCCAACCTCTCTCTCACAGGCAGGATGTGACGAGACTTGTCACTGCTCTATTGCTACGCCCATGGAAAGTTCTCAGGTGAACTACTTTCCTTGGTTCTGCCAGGTCTAACTTTTATGGCTAGGACCCAACTTGCCACTTGCATAGTAGTAAACCACACATATTCTCTCTGTATTCCATTGGCGAGAAATAAGTTCCACAAAAACAGCTTCTTCTTGCAAACCACTGCTCTGTGGAACAAACTCCCAAGAGGATGTTTCCCCCGATCAGTTCAATCTTAACCTGTTCAAGTCTAGAGTCAACCATTATCTTCCACTCCTATCCATATAAACTACCCTTTAAGATAACCCACTACCTTGAGTAGCCTCCAGACCTTGTACAGGCTGAACCTTACAAAAAAAAAAGAAAACAATAAAATAAAAATCCAATATCTCAAAAAAAATGGTAAAAAAAAATTGTTCTGTTTCTCTCTATTTTTGCTGCTGCCTGAAAATTGGTCAAATACAAATCTTCCTGATTGGCATTTTTTTCTCCCTCTGTAGCTCTTCAAAAACCTGGATGATATCTTCTTTACCCCTTTTGAAATGTGAATAAGTTTCTCTCGAACTACATGGAGAAATATATGAATGGAAACCATAGAAAAGTAAACAAATACATGGTTAGTATACTAGACTGAATAATTCATCAGATACTAATAATATTTTATGTCCAAATTCCCAATAACATCCTATTAATTAGATTTGTAGGCATCACCTATTTGGATTTACATTGTAATTTGTCTCTGTTTTTGAATTTTGGTAATATCAACATATTATGTACAGATTAATTGTATTTGAAATTGAATTTATCAAAACTTATTTAAAATTTTGGCAAAAAGTTGAAAGAAATCCTATGAAAGCAGATTTGTATATAAAACTTTTATCATAATAAATGCACTGTAATTGAGGAAAAAGTGATTTAAAAAAAACAAAAAACCTACGTCATTTCATTATATTGGTTGTCAACAGAGAAATTTACTCTGATGCATTTCTATAATTTTGTGAAGATTTATTTGAATAGTTCAACTCATTCTTTATGTTGCTTTTGTTGTTAGCGCAGTGACTCAGCCAATTCATTCTACAGCCTTCTTCAGGTGTACAATCCATAAGGAAAGTGTTGTGTTGAAATACAACCGACCTTCTTTTCACTATCTGTTGAACATGGACTCATCCATTTGCTATGAGCAGAACGTCTGCTCATAGGAACAGTTTTTGGAAGATGTAGCATTTACGTTGCATGCATTGCTGCACTAAACTATGGTATTCCCTGTTATTCTTAGTCCATATCTCTCAAACCTGTTCTTCACTCAACATTTTGTTCAGCATTTTCCTTACCGTCTTACTAACCAGCAACTATGAGTGTCAGACAAACTTTATAACAGAAAGAAAATAATTTTTTTCTAGATAAAGTTGATAAACAAAAAATGATTTCTTATGTCAACCAGCTTTACTCATTTCCAGCAAATTGAGCCACAAATCCAATATCATTTTCAGCAACCTCTTGCTTTCCAACTTATTGTTATATACAATGATTTTTTAGACAAATTTCTCCACTTGTATTGTCTTTATCATAAAATTTCTGTCATTGTACCCCAGTTTACACAAATGTCTGTCATATTCGGTAACCTTCCAAGATCCTTTTTATTTGATATACTAAGAATTTAATGGATAAAGAACATCTGTACATCTCTTGTGATTATCTGAAAATCATGAATTTAATCTCTAGGTCAGGTGAGGCAAAAATATACATTTGACTCAGTTGTGAAAGAAGAAATGTTGTTGAAATGTTTTGAAAGTTTTTCAAGGTAATTCTATATTTATACATAGAGATGTTGTGTAATTACTTCTAAACAAAGAAAACCACACCATCATGAAAACCACTAGTTTGACTTACACGTCTATCCAACAGGATAGAAAGTCTGCTACATCCTATATTTTTTTCTTCCTTCTTGGCTGCCAAAGGTCAAAATGTGGCAATAAAAGCAATACAAAAAATGAGTTCAGTAATTTGAACAGCTCTTGTAACATTAAATTTCATTCTGAATTAGTTTCACTTTCAGACTATTTTAACTGAATAGAGATTTATTCTTATAATAAATGCAAATGTTAGTGTGTCACTTTCAGCTTTACTCCTAGTATTTTATTGTTGCCTAGCGCATCTACTCCTCCCTACCTACTGTGATGAAGGCCCAATCAAGAATAATTCTCTTATCAAATATGTTGCGGTTCAAATAATGTGCTTATTGGACATCTTTACAAGTTCTCAGTCCAGCCAAGAAAATGATTCCAGATGTTTGGCTTATTTTTTTTAATAAAAATAATGTATAAACAATCAATACATTAAAATAATTGTTGGACTTAGTCCATTTCATAATATATGATGTCATTTTGTTTACATTAAGAAGATACGCTTCAAGCAGATATGAACATTCAAGAGAAATCATGGGAAATTTGTAGTTTAAAGCAGTAATTCAACCTTGCTAACCAGATGATTCCTCTGTAGCTAAATGGTGTAGCATGTCAGGCTATATGATGGTTCCGTGTAGGAAACAGGTTTGATTCTTGTTGGAGGACACATATTTTCTATGAAATTTCTCGAACAATCTGGCTGGTAAATGTTGTTAATGCTGTTTATTATAAACAGAGCATTTACTTAAATATTTGTATCCATAAAAATAATATATAAACAATAAATATATTAAAATAATTGTTGAACTTAGTCCATTTCATAATATATGACATCGCATGCACACAACATATATATATATATATATATATATATATATATATATATATATATATATATATATATATATAGTACAAAATTGTGTGATCATAAAAATTTGTGAAAATAGGAAAATCTAATAGAAAGAACATGAGACTTTAGGAAAACATGTGTAGAATAAGAAAGGAAAGTTGAAAGCCATGGGAAATAAAGTTATCATAGTTGACAAGAAGGGCATATAGGAAGAAATAATGGATCACCAGAGGGCAGCACATATGGCACTAAGTGAAGACCTGATTAACAAGCCTAATACTCAGCTGTGTCCAATATAGGCCCTCCCCTATTTAAAGAACAAAAAGAAATTACAGGAACTTCTCTGGTACACCCGAGGCCATCAAGTTCAAAGAGTTCATTAAAGGGTGTACACAGTATCTTGTAATGTGACAACCCTCCCAAAATATTTGTTGACAGGATATTACTAGTTAATTGACAAATGGACATGTCTGATGGCTTATATAATTCATGTGTGTGGAAACATATATAAAGGCAAGATGAACACACAAACGCATACACACACAGTGTTGAGTGGTATCCATGCATAACTCTATTGTATCTGGCTTGTAATAATATGAAATTATACTAATGCACAAAAAACAATCTTCTGGAGTGAATGCACATACATGGTGTCTAAGACAAGTATTAACTGTAAATTCATGGTGACCGTGCATACATTTTCTTTTACTTACTTGATATGATTAAGATTAGTTATACATATAATCAGCTACAAAAATTTAAAATTCCCAGCATCCCTCGTTCGTGCACATATGTAGTCACACCGACATAACAAATTTAGTCTGATAAAGTTCTAAAGAACAAAACGCGTCACAAGAAAACTTTTCCATACCTTTTTCTCCAATATTATACATATAAACAAAAAAAAGGCAAAATAAGCACTGCTCAGATTTAAGGACATTACATTGCTTTGTGGAACCAACTCCCAAGAGCATGCTTCCCCAATCACTATAATTTTAACCTGTGCAAGTCTAGGTTCAACTCTTATCTTCCCCATTCTAATCATTTATGTATATCTATGCTGATGATACAACAGTATATTGGTTCACCTGCAAAATTCTAGATGATCTGAGCTTGGCTGCTGATCTCTTATCTAGCTCTAACAGCTTAATGGAGGAAAAACTGGCTAGTCACATTCAATGCCTTGAAAACCAAATTAGTGATGTTCCATCATGATATCAGATTCAGAACTTTCACCGATTACAATGAACAGGTGTTCCCGCAGGGAGGCCCTATACCTTGAGTGCCTATTAGAACTTACTCAACCCAGTTCTCAAATGGAACTTGTTCATGTGATATATTGCTAAAGATACTGGAAAAATAGTTGAATAGTTGATTCCCTGTACTGCCCCAATAAGTACCTGACTCCTCCTGCTATCCTCTAAATTTTACAAGAGCCAGATCAGGCTGAAAATGGAGTACTTCTGCCATGCATGGACAGGAGCTGCCCAGTTTTTCACTGTCCAAAAGCATCTTTGCATCCTTGTTGGTGACAAATTAT
Organism: Acanthosepion esculentum; assembly: GCA_964036315.1. Classification (NCBI taxonomy): domain Eukaryota; kingdom Metazoa; phylum Mollusca; class Cephalopoda; order Sepiida; family Sepiidae; genus Acanthosepion; species Acanthosepion esculentum. Next base: position 99,762,072 of record OZ038476.1, on the reverse strand, counting down.
TTTCAATTTATAAATCCCTTTCCCAAAGATGAAATGTCACAAGCCCCTCACTAATGTATCACTATTTTCATGGAAAGTGTTCTGACAAACTACATTGCTTAGTTCCACCAATTTTAACCTTCACAGCTAAGACTCATCATACCAATACACATTGTAGTAAACCACAGTCATTCTATTCATATTCCATTGGTGAGATATAAGTTCCACTCAAGAAGTTTCTTCCCACAAACTGCTGCTTTGTGGAAAAGACTCCCAAGAGCATGCTTCTCCAAACACTACAATCTTAACCTATTTAAGTCTAGGGTCAACTGTTATCTTCCCCACATATTGGCTTTCTACCTTGAGTGGCTCTTGGGCTTTGTGCACCGTAACCATCACTGGAAAAAAAAAATCATATCTCCATAAACTGCGTCTCTTACTTTCTAACGCACTTTCTTGAGTGGCTCTTGGCCTTTGTACAAGGTGAGCATCATTAATAAAATTAAAAAATACAAAATTCTGATACGCATTAATTCTGTTTGCCAATATATAGACATTAAATGCTTATATAGTCAATATCTGATGCTTCATGATGACTTGATATTACCAATAAGAACATATATACCAGTATGCCCATAATTTCTATAAAAATGTCTATGAGATTGGACCTTAAATAAAATGGGAAGATATGAACCCTAATTTTTCTGATGCCAAATTTAGAGCCAGTTTTTTTGGTTTGGTTATTTGAGTATCGGGAAGAAAAGTGCAAGAATGCTGCTGTCCCAATTTATTGTTAAAGATGAATTGTCAGAAACGATTCCTGCAGAATTTTCTGCCATTTTATAAGACCAAATATTTTAACATTTATTTTTTAGTGACTGGAATTTTTATTTTATGCTTTTTTACAAGAAGAAAATCAAATTTCCTTAATATCTCGTCTATTACTTTTCTTTGTAAAAATTTTATTCTTCCAACTAAAACTGGTTTCACTTGTACAAAAGGAAACCAGAAGAGAATTTTTCCTATTTTGAACCAGATTAGTAAGTGTTGGGATTTTATTATTTTGATGAATATACATTAAAAGTGGACAATATCACTGTATGGATTCATAAATGACATGGATTCACAGACTTCCATGATATTGATATCCATAATGTTTTATAGGATGGCTTGGAATTGGAAATCGGAGGGCCGAGTTCCAAGTCCAGTCAGATTCATTATATTCACTTATGTGCAAATACACCTTTTATCCCAACCAGCTATGGGTTAATTAGTAGGACTTGTATCAGTAAATCATTATTATCTCCCCCAAAACTTTGACAATCTAAAAATAGTTTCTATGATTTAGCAACTTTTTGCAGTTTATTTAAAATAAACTGCAAAAAGTTGCTAAATCATAAAAAAAGAATTAATCAACATTTATACGAGCAAAAGTAACACCAACATTTATCTTAGATAAGCAAATTTCAAATGTATAAAATTTTTAATAAATAATAAAATTTAATATTGTTTCTGGAGGAAATCTACTTTCCCTGGCTCTTAATTAGGTGGGAGGGTGTCACATTCTCTGTCATCTCTGGATCCCCATGATACCACATAAAATGGTATCAATGAAAAATATATTTTTTTTCTTTTAGTTAAGAGGTGAGCAGATGTGGCAGCTTTTCTAAGAGGCAGTGGGAGGAATGGCATCAGGCAAATGCATGTTGGCTCAGTCTCTCTCTGCAGGTGGTCTTAGTTGATCTCTCAACCTGGGTGTGAGAAGTGTATTGACACTTCAAAATTATTGTGGCCCTCTGTTGAATTTGCACTGTTTTGGACTTATATCCAAAACTCAGAAAAAAGCAATCCATCACTGTCAGAATACCATGCCTACCAGGCACTCCGGCCAATCACTGATTATTCTGGCTCTGGCCTTCACATTTTGTGACCAGGGTCATAGTGACTTTCATTGGTGATCACTGATCTCATATGTCTCAACTCTGTTTTTACTGTATTAAGCATTTACTCAACAATATGCATTTCTTTATCTCCAAATATCTTATGAGTCATTCTAAACATATGCCTCTTTTTTTGTTGCTTTTATACTAGCAATCTTTTGTGAGATATACAAAAGCTAGGGGTCTTGGAATTGGGGTCAAATACAAAACATAATAGTGAAGTTCAAAGAATACATTCAAGATTTAAAATGAAAAAATATAGTTTAATATTGCCCACTTTTTATTATAAAAATGTTTGTTCTTTTCTCAAGTGAAATGTTGTCCTTGACGGAGTGAAACTGTCCTACTTGGAGCAAACTTAATCTAGATTAACCTATTTATTACCAACCCCTTCCGACTTCTACAAAAAAAAAAAAAATGGAATCACAAGAATGTTCTGTTTCTCTCATTCTTCTTCTGCTGTTGACTGCTTCTTCTTTTATGTGCTATGTCCCTTCAGAACGTAGGCGATCATGGCCCTCCACATCCTCCTGTCCCTTGTAACTCTTAATAAGTTTTGTCTTTTTGTTATTTCGCCCAAACCCTGTTCTGCCATCCATTTGCTCAAACCCATCAAGTATATATGCACCATTTTCCTCTGTTCACCTTTCCCTCAGTCTGTCCCATGAGTATCAGCTTTTCCAAGCCCTCTTGTGCCCCAGAAATTTCAACTACCTCTTCCTGATGTTAAGCTTAAATTTCCTTTTTGTTTCCATTCCCTCCAAAACCTCATTGTTGCTCACATGTTTGGCCCATTGTATCATCAGCATCTTTCTGTAGAACATTTCTATTGCATGAAGTCTCTTCTTCATCTTTAAGGGGATTGTCCAGCATTTGCTGTCATACAGGAGGACAGATATCATATAACAGTTCAGTACTCTTTTCTTTGTTTTCAACAAATTTTTTCTGTCTTTTAATACACTGTCACTTCCCAGATATTTAAATTTTTGTATCTGCTTGTTTTTAGTATCCCTGACCTGTAATTTGCATTTTGGGCTCATCCTTTTGCTGATGACCATGCATTCTGTCTTCTTGTAGTTTATGCTTAGTCCTTTCTTGTTACTTTCCTTTGCTACCTTCTGTAGGAGGTTTTGTAGTTTCCTTTCTATGTCTGCAATCAGCACTGTCTCATATTGTGTCTAAAAAGATATTCTGCCAAATACAAACCTTCCCAATAGTTATGCCTTTTTTTTCACTGTGTAGCTCTTCAAAAACATGGATGATATGTCTCTTGCCGTTTATAAATGTGAATAAGTTCCTCTCCAATAACATGGAGAAGTACAGGAATTGAAATCTGAGAAAAGTGAATAAATGCATGCTGTTTATTGTGATATTACACTTTGCAGCCAATGCAATCTCACCTCAGAATTCATAGGAAAACATCTATGTTGATTGTGAGATTCATTTATGAAACAATTTAGTTTGGTTTATCTCACTGACTTTTGTAATAAAAATGATACAGTTTACCACATTGTCTATAGAATCTAGAGAAAAGCCTTTTTTTTAAATTGATAAAGCATAGTTCTATTCAGCTGATAAGTGTTTTTTGTTGGTCTTTTTCAATGCAGAGGTTTCACTTTATACTCTATAAAAAAAAATTAACTGGAAAAGATTAACCTTACTACTTTATTGATTTACAATTGTAGCGAGTTTCAGAAAATTCTGACAACAGGAACTTACAAGCAAACAGTATTCCTAGAATGTTGAACTGAACTTTACCTGTATAGTTTATCTGAACCTAAATTATTAAATTCCCGGTTGGGATTATTCCAATTATAGCTGAGATTCTGTTAATTTAATTCTCACTATTAACCATTTTATTTGTGTGCTTTTAAGAACATTCCTAAAATATTCATGAAGAGAAAAAACTAATGCAGATTAATTAAAATAATTAATTTGTGGAGCAAGAAAACTGACAAATGTTTGGAATTATAATCTTTTCTTTCCCACTTGTAAATGCTAATTTATAATTTTCCATTGAGGCCTTGACAGATAATATTCTTATTTGTGTGTGTGTGTGTGTGTGTGTGTGTGTGTGTGTGTGTGTGTGCACACACACATGCATGAACTTTCTCTCAATCAATTATATATATATATATATATAGAGAGAGAGAGAGAGAATGAGAAAGAAATACATGCATACACACACACACACACACACACACACACACACACACACACACACATATATAATAATAATATTATTATTTAAAATGTTTTCATTGCGACACAGAAATTACTGTGTTTCAGAACTAAAAATTAAAATTTTTGTTCTATTCTCAAGTGATGTTGAATAACTTCAGGAAAAATGATTTGCTTTTTTAAGCAAAGAAGTATTATATTTAAGTAACTTCAAAATTGACAAGATTAGAAAACTAATATATAGAGAAGTTAAGAGCCTAAATTTAAAAGTTACTATTAATACAAAATTAAAAAAGGTAAACTTCCTCGATGTAACATTAGACTTAATGAAAAATATATACCAACCTTATAAGAAACCAAATAACAATTCCTTATATGTCCACCCTAAGTCAAATCACCCTCCCATCTATAATAAAATATGTATCTTCATCCTTAGAGAAACGAATTGGTATAAATTCTGCTAATGAAGAGATATTCTATGAACATTGAATTTTTATAATAAAGCTTTAAAGAATAGTGGCTATAAATGCCCTGACATTAAATATAAAAATAATAATAAAAATAACCAGAGAAGAAATAGAAATAGAAAAATCATTTGGTACCCTTCCCCCCATTTAACCAAATGATTAGTAGTAAGTTAGGACAAAAATTTCTTGCTTTGATTGAAAAACATTTTCCAAGGAATAATCCTGTTAGCAAGATTTTTTTTAATAAAAATACCTTAAAATTAGGTTATAGTTATACTGAAAATGTAGAAAAAATTATAAAAAACACAATAATAAAATTTTAAATAAATATTTTTACCAGAATAAAAAAAACAGTGGTTCAGAAATGAGAATAAATAATAGTAATGAAAAATTATGTAACTGTAGGAATCCCATAAATTGTCCATTGAATAATAAATGTTTTACAGAATCTATAGTTTACCAGTGTATTATTTCATCTATTGAAAATCCAGATAATAAAAAATTTTATATTGGTAGCACTAAAACGATTTTAAATTAAGATCGTACCAGCAACTGTCTTCCTTCAAAAACAATGAATATCATAACCAAACATCCTGATCTAAATATTTTTGGCATTTAAAAGAAACAAATAAAACCACCACAATTAAATGGAAATTATTACAAAAAAACAAAACAAGAACTTGTAGGTCTTGAAATGACCCATGTCCTTTGTGCCTACATCAAAAGTTATGTTATTAAGTTTCTTAAAAATAAAGATTTATTAAATCAATGAAAAGAAATAACTGTTTTTAGTAGGCACTGCATTATATTCACTTTAAAACATAATAAATAAAACTTTCATAATTATATATCTATTATTTGATTACAAATATAAAAATGTGTACTTAATTCCTAAATTTAAATTTTAACAATGCCAAATCTAATGTACCATTAAATATAATAAATATACCATTTACATATACCATTACTATACACAGTGCACCAGGTCTTTGTATTCGGCTCTTCAAAAAGTGTGGTTGGTTCTGCACAAAAGCTTTACCACTATAATCAAATCATATATGCAGGTTGTCTGGCTGTCGGTTCCTTGGAAATGAGTTGCCTGACCCTCATATATCTTAAAAGAGTCCCTGGTAGGTGTGGGTCAACAGCCCCTATCGATCAAGGACAGGAGAATTCATGATATAATATGTATGCACATACACACACACATGCACACACCTCATATATAAGGTACGCTGGTGCAGGCAATGCGATTCCCCTATTGGAGAATGTTAGTTGAATGATGGGATTATGAATCCAGATTATACCTACAGTGTTCAAGATCCTGTTGCTGAGTCTCAGCACCCTTGAGAAATTCCAAGCAAGCCGAGAATCCAGTGGCCCAAAGGCAATCAGACACCTACTTGGTCGAATCTTGATCAAGAACTTTCATTAATACTTATCAACCATCTAAAGCCCCTATTAGCCAGCAGATCAGGTCTTTCTGCATAGTTGTGCACAAGGTATATCTTGAGTGATTTGGTGTGGACCTTGCAAAAGTGGACAGGAAAGAAGATAAGCAACCAAATAGACAACATATTCAGAAGGGTAAACTAAGTGCAGAGCAGAAAGTTGTGAAGTGCCAACTCAAATTCATGAGAGTAGGCCTTAAGGACCTGCTTAATGATATTAAAGAAAGGACCTTATTGACCTCTATAGCTGACAACTAAAGAAAATGTCAGACAAAAAAGAGTCTCAGAGATCATTTTACAATAATCCTTATGCTTTTATTGAAAAGCTGTTCACCGAGATTAAGTGCGTAAAACTCAGCATGCCACAGGAGGAGCTTGAGATTCATCTTAGGATAACTTATTCTGATGGTTGCAAAGATGTTGCAATCCCTTCTATAAATGACCTTCTTAGGAACAAAGATCCAGAGGTCATGTTTAATGACTGGATTAAAGCTGAGGGAAATACAGGAATTAATCTGCAATATAAGAATAAATAGAATATAAATATATCGCTTCTAATTATCTACCTACCTCCCTACCTCCCTCTCTCTCTCTCTCTCTCTATATATATATATATATATATATATATATATATATATATATATAAACACACACACACACACACAGACATAAGTCTTAAGTCCTTGCATGCATATTAGAAAATTTCTCTTAAGCACATATGAGGCTGGATGAAAAAAAATATTGTACATTTAAATTAGCCCACCACTGCTACATTTTTTACAATAGCCTTGCTTCTCTTCTCCTTCTTTTTTTTTCTTTACATCTTTCTTCTCCCTTTCTATTATACAATATTTCTATTACATGCAACTGTTTATTTATTTCTAAAAATAATAATGTAGCATTTATTATTATTATTATTTTTTTACAAATAAAGTATTAAGAGGTCATTTGATAAAAATTGCTGGAGGATAGGATAAGTTTGAAACCAAGGTAGTGGATTCAATTGACCTGATTTTTAAAGTTAAAAGCTCTACATGTTATTTTTACTGTTTATTTTATTTTTTCACACATGTATTGAGCAATTTTTAATACTACTGTTTCCTGGTCTGTTTCAACTCTGACATCATTAACCTTTTATATATTTCATATATACATATCATGAAATGGTTTGACAATTATTTTAAGACATTTTTTATGTTTATACTTTCTTTTTATAGATACAAATATTTAAGTAAATGCTTTGTTTATTATAAACAGTATTAACAACATTTATTGGCCTGAATGTACGAGAGAAAATCATGGAGAATTGTTGTTTAAAAACAGTAAAATCGACCTTGCTAACTGAAACGCTCCTCTGTGGCTAAATTGGTAAAGCACGTCAGGCTATATGACGGTTCCATATAGGATACAGGTTTGATTCCTGTCGGAAGATGCATATTTTCTATGAAAATTTCTCAGACATTTAGGCCGGTAAATGTTGTTAATACTGTTTATTATAAACAGAGCTTTTACTTAAATATTTGTACCTATAAAGAGAACATATAAACATAAAAATGTCTTAACATATACATATATACCTATATATATATATATATATATATATATATATATATATATATACCTATGCAAATAAATATACATACACATATACCCATATACATATATATATATACACATATACATACACACATACATACACACACATATATATATGTGCATGTATATATATATATATATATATATATATATATATATATATATATGTGCATATACATATCCACACATATATATATATATATATATATATATATATGTATATATATATATGCATGCATGCATGCATGCAAGTACAACAGTAATTCACATTCTGTAGCTTAATGATGAAAAAGTATATATTTGGCATAATAATCATTTTTCAACCTGACCTCCTTCCTTGTGCACTTAATTCACTGTAGAATATTAAACATATTAAGTGAATATTATACAGTGAATATTTCAGATCAGAATTCAGGTAATAAGTCAGGCTGAAGACTTTTGATTCACTCTTTGTTTCTATATACATATATTTATGTATTGTATGCATGTATTGTCCTTGTATGCCAAGATCAGACACACACACAAATTTTATTTTGCTCTATATAAAGTGTTTCTTTCACAACATTATAAAAATAGTGCCTATAATATTGTACAGCTAATACCTCTTTAATATCTACAATAGAAAAGAAATATAGTAAAGAGTCTTTACATTTTTTCTAATATTTTAAATTGTGATAATGATTTTTTCAATTGCAATTATTGTTAATAATAATGATTTTTCAGTTTATATTTTATATTTTTTTTATACGTCCAAGATGAAAATATTTTTTTTTCTAAAAAGTAGTTGTAATTATTTTTCTTTATCATAATACTATAAAAAAATAGGCAAAATTCTTTGTGGATAAACAAAGGAATTGATGGCATATAATGAATCATTTTTTCTTTTGTAAATTCTTTAAAAAATAGACTTTACAAGACAAGTTCAAAGTCTGATCTGTAGCATTCACTTTGCACAAAAGCCCTTCAGAAAAGCATGAATCTGTCTTTTCACCCCACCAGCCATGGATTAAATTAAACTGTGTTCTCTAGCCTTGAGTGGCAACCAGTCTAAGAGAAGAAAAACTGAATTCCAAGCCATGGAGTAGACAGTACCACCTAACTATTTTTCCCAAGAATGTATGGTAGTTCATGGTAATAAAGAAAAGGAATCTGTGAAGAGTGATGATTGGCTATGTCCTGAAAAGTCATGGCATGAAAAAAACAATTTTCAGTAATTCAATCTTTAAAGTCAAAAGTTATTTTATGGAAATTTTAAAAGTTTTAAGGAAAGGATTAAACTTGATTTATTGTGATCAGTACTTCATCTCTGCTTTTTCAACCTCACAGCAGCATAACAACCATAGCAAGAGAGACTTCTCTTCTCATCCATTAGAAACCACCTTTCAAACTTGAAATCCACGGAATTTCTTGATCTATTTCAAAGCACAAAGTCATACACCATTTGGTGAGTACTCCAGGGCTGAAACATTCCAAACCTTATCAGAAGTATGACGAGGAGGAAATGAGAGCCCTAATCTATTTCATCTCTTCCTAGATTATGCTCTGTACATATACAAGTACAGATGTAAAGAGACTGACACTAATCACTTAAACATTCCATACCACATATTAAATAAATCTAGCAATAAAAAACAACGCTCTTGCTTCCCTTCCTTAAGAAATGTATAGAGGATGAGGAATATTGATGACACGGGATTATTTCTAATCATTTCACCTCAAGCAAGGCAATAATACCACTAGGACACAAGGGGTTACTTGGAGTGAAAGAGAACGAGAAGACTTTAGTGAGGAGAAATGGCAATAAAAAAACAGGATTCAGTAAGACCGAAGATGACAGTTGATATTGCATTTAAATTTTTGAAGACAGTAGATGAAAGGGAAGCAAAAAGCAGGAAGAGAGTTCCACAGATGAGAAGTGAGAGAAAAGAGACTTTTAGAATAGAACTTATGCTTACATCTATTTCAACAGTAAAGTTGCGAGACCTAGTCGTCAATCTAGTATTACACTTAAATTCATGCAGTTGAAGTGCCAAAGAGGAAAGCTCATTAGAACAATTGCCATGAAAATATTTATAGAAAAGACAGAGGGAAGCCATATTATGGTGATGAGGAAGTGACTTAAGTCAAGATGCCTGGGCAGGCTCAGTTACATTACAAACTTTTCTTTCGATTTTGTCAAGAATCTCGAGATTTACAGCAGGAGCACCAGACCAAATAAGGTAGCAATATTTAATGCACGGAAGAATGGTAGATATATTGTCTGGCATGATGCAGACCTTCTTAGCAGCAGACCTAGAAATTGAATCAGTATGGTCGTTCCACTTCATGTCAGTGGAAAATGTTAGCCTAAGAAGATGTAAAGAATTGCTCTTCTTGAAGTTAGCATCGGCCATGCTCATGGAAAGCAGAAAAGGTTGTGGTGATTAAATGAAGCAATTTTGTTTTTGAGGTGTTAAAATTTGCAAGCCATTCTTTGTCCCACTGATTGAAATTCATTTTTGACAGCATTTGCCAGTTTTACTTGTCAGACATATTGAACTTACTACTAATACAGGAGTAAATTGTTGTGTCATCAGCATAAATACCTAGTTGGGAACTGATGACCTTGGAAAGGTCGTTGATGAAGATAAGAAACAATGTAGATCCAATGATAGAGCTCTGGGGGATCCCTGCATTTATGTGAAAGGATCTAGAAGCGTGTCCATTCATTACACAATGTATTAAGAACAATTGGATTAAGCCGAATATTTGGCCAAATACATCATAGCCCTTGAGCTTGTGGAGAAGGCCAGCATTCTAAACCCTGTCGAACACCTTTCAGATATCTAAGCTTGAGTCTTGTCATTCTTAGCTAAAGCCTGATAGACAAATTCAGTAATAGTTAACACATCAGAAGTAGAAATGAAAATCATATTGTTTATCTGAAAGAAAGCCATGTGAAGTGAGATGCTTAACCAATTTTTGGCATTGATCAGAGCTTCCTAGTACTTTACCAAATAGAAGTAAAAGACTGATAGGGTGATAACTCAAGGAGTCAGAAGGTTCACCAAAATTCTTAAAGACAGGAACTGCAGAGGAGGATTTCCAACAAGCTGGAAATCAAGAAGTAAAGTATTCTTAGTTAGAATAAGCATGATCTTGAACAAAAAAAATCAACATCCTCTACCAAGTGTTCCAAGAAATATGACTCAAGGTAGACCTTTTCCAAAACAGAATCTGGAATTGAAATGAAAGTGATGGCACCAACCTTGAATCTGTCATAAAAATTCAGGATTTGTAATTAGTAAATACTAAACACTTCAAATACCTGGGTGAATGGATCAGTTATAACAAATATATAATATTATATATGGATATCATAAATAATATCAAACTCATTCAGAAATACATAAACTGTCAGCTAGTATACAAATGCTTTCTTAGATTGATGGTTAAAAATAGCTTCAAGTGAGTGAAGCATGTAGGTCTCTGTGAGGACAATCCTTCATCAACCATTATTGACTGACACTACAGAAACACAAAGAACTGCACCAAATAACAGAAACCACATCACTTGAGGACTTTCAACAGCAGCAACAACGAAAATGGATAGTACATGTAACTCAGAGAGAATAATGACATAATCAAGATGTTGACGGTCTACACTCCTTCAAGCAAAAAGTAAGGAATGAAGCAGTAACAATTACTGGACATGAGAAACCTATTTTCTTGTTTTAATAAAAAGATTTTATAAATTTCATCTGAAATCAGTACTGGCTGATCAGTCAATGAATGCCAAATGTTTCCTTGTAAGGAAACAGTTAATAGTACCATTCATAAGTCCCATAACCCATTAAGGTCATTGTAGCACTATATGTACTGCAGCAGCAGTGGTGTTTTTTTGACAAGATAGGCCGACATAGACCAATCCTCCCCAGGCTGGTTTGAATTTAGTTTTCCTTCTTCTAAATTTGTTGTCAATCAAGGATCCTATTTCCCCATAACTGATGGGAGAAGAGATGGATTAATACCTTTTGCAAGGGTATTTGTATCTAAGTGACTGTAACAAACTTGACTGTAATTTGAACTCAGTTCTCTGGTATCTAATTCTGAGCCTCCATCCACACACCACAATATATTCACCATCTGTTAATTTAATGTCTATTCATTGACTTAGTCAGTTATGTGCCATGCATGATACACGCTTAGGTGGTCATGTATCTTTCAATACATGATTGATGAGGCAGATTTTTATTTCCCTCAGTAGGTTGCCATTTCTTTCTGCAGTAGACCAGTTGCCATACAAGGCTATAGAACCCGGCCTGTCTTGCAATTTACCCATAGCTGCAGGAAGAAGAGGAGATCTCATACCTTTCCCAAGGGTATTAGCATGTAAGTGAATGTAATAGATTCGATTAGAATTTGAACTCAGCTCTCCAATTCCTCAATCCGAGCTGCTATCCATTACTCCTTTATTGACTAAACAAGTATTTTTCATTACTTTCTAATTAAAATAGAAAAATGAGCCAATATTTCTCTTTGTAGTTCTTCTATGTGCTATGTCCCTTCAGAACTTGGGCAATCATGGCTCTCTAGAATTATCTACCTTTTGTCACATTTTGTAATTTTTATCTTTTTCCTATCTCTCCTAATCTCTGTTCTACCAACCAATTACACAAACTCATTAGGTAGTTTATGTGCTGCTTTCCTCTGTCCCATTTGTCTTCTTTATGTCCTGTGAGTGTTAAAATTTCTAAGCCCTCTTTCTACATGATGTGCTGTAGAAATTTCAACTGTCTCTTTCTGATGTAAGCTTTTCAGTTCAGTAAGGAAATAAAAAAATCAGGAGAGAATATATTTTTGATAAGGACACAGCAAAATAGAACTGCTGTTATGTTGCACTGAATATCGTCGTTGCTTTTGATGACGCACAACAGTGTTGCATCTTCAAAAGGTAAATTCTAAGGGTTTAGATAGATCTGAAGAAAATGGCTGTGAACAAAAAAAACATGCAGAATTCTCCACTCGTAATAGAAGAAAAGATGATGGATAGAAAAATATAACCTCTTATTTATTCTTTACTAGCTTAAAAGCTGCACTCCATGCAGACTTTTAAGGTAGCTACTGTGGAGAGCTAAGTGGCCCTCAGGCCCCAATCTAAAGGGACCTTAGGTCCAGCCTAGAAAACAGCAATGATAATTTTGAAGAAATAACTTTGAATTGCTCAATTCACTCCATGGAATTTTAAAGTCTCACATTAACTGTGATTCCGGTCAAAAGACCAATTTGGGCTGAGAGTCCAATTCAGATTGAAAACAGAGTTCTTCAATTGACAAACTCTATGGGACTTCAAAACCTTATGTCATGAAACCTTTTACTTTAACTCTGATTCCTTGACATTTTGAAGAAATAAAATGGATTTCCTCAATTCACAAATTTTTGGAGATATTTTAAACTGAATACTCAATATAAATTTTAAAATCATTAATTTTTTTCAGTTATTTTAAAATTTGAATTTTTAACTGTTCCCTCCTCACCCGGGGACAAATCCTAATGCTGGATGTTCAACCACCAGATGAAGGGCAGATTTTCAATCCTGAGATCATCCTGATTCCCCAAAAAATACAGGTAGAGCACATGTGGACCAAGTTAGATGGGTTTCACATGCACACACACACACGGACAGAGGGACAGATAAAATTTTCTGTTTATTTATTTATAAAAGAAGATGTGAAGATCAACAGACTGTCCTATTTCCAAAGTATAAAATAGTACTGAGACAAAAAGCCTTGTATGTAAGGTGAGGAAATGTTTTCATCTTATATTTTTGTAATCACTGACTATATCATATACCAGATAAAAAGATATCAATTTTGAGATGAATATCTATTTTAGTAGCCATCTTGGGAAATCTGACTCTATCTATTCCTGCAGAAAATCATGCAAATTTTGTAAAGGAATTGCTAATCAAAGCAATGACAATATGCCAGTCAAGTAGGAGGGATAATCTTCTGTTTGAATGCATTGTAAAGACATAAAACATTTGAATAGAATTTGTAATTTCTTTATCACAATTCAGACAGTTTTCCATGGTCATGATGAACTGTTGCACTTTAAATGAGTTTCCATGATTTGAATGTCTGTTGGGTTTCAAGTTCACTCCAGATCTCAAGTGGCTTATGGCCATATCATGTTGAAATACCAGTTCTCATATGATCACCAAAGTTAAGCAACATGGAGCCTGGTTAGTACCTGGATTCTTGGGTATACCAGTTGCAGTAAGCTTGGATGTGTGTTTAGTGTTATGGATAAAGGCTTGGAAATGGAAATCAGAGAACTGAATTTCAGTTCCCATTGAGTTCATTATATTCATTTATGTTCAAATACTCTTGGGAAAGTTATAAATCCACTTCTTCTTCTCAGCTATGGGTTAAGTAGTAGGACTTGTATCAGTAAATCATTAAAAAACTTCAAAAGGATTCTTATATTATAAAAATATTTTCTAGCTTTAAATAACCTACAAAAGGTTGATAAACTGTATAAGGCAAATCAAACCAGATGTCAAGTGGAACTCATATATACCACCCATTACTAATGAAGATGGGAAAATGGTAAACTAATTCTATCACTGAAGGAAGTACCTGATTCATACCATGATGTATCTTTTACAAGAGTCAAATTAAAACACTATAGCTGTTACATCTTGACTCTAGCAACTCAATCCTTACTTTCACAGCCTTGTTAGGGAAGACTTATTCTTCAGCCTAGAACTTTCATTCCCACAGTTACAATATTGCAGGCCTATTGCTACACTATCGCTATTTCCATGGCAAATGTTCAAATGACCTTTGCACTCTTGTACTCTTTATATCCTTGTTCATCTTTAGAATCTGAAACACTTTTCTTTCTGTAGCCAAGTTGGATTGTTTTTATCTTCTTGTAAAACCTGAAATCTCTCATGAATGCAAGTTTTGTTCATCCAACTACAGCTTAGGACATACCATGCTACTTCCATGGAGGTGAGACATATTCCAAATGTCAGAAGGATCTTCCATTAAGACAGCTTTTCCCCCAAAACTGACCCTTTGTGGCACAAACTCCTGCCTGGGTGCTTCCTTAAACACAACAACCTTAACCTCTTCAAGGCTATCCTCATGATCTTCACTTCCTACCAGCATCTCTTCTATTCATATTATGATTTTAACAATAATTCTCTGCCTTGAGTGGCTCTCGAGTTTTGTATTAGGTGAATTCCTTTCTGTCAAGAATCTCCTTTATTAGCACCAATTAGCTTATTGCTTATCTATCATTTTATATGAAAGTTTAAAAGTTTTAATTATAAAGATATAAAATTTGTTTATTTTTACAGATGAAGCATCCAAATTTATAGCTGATGTAATGATTTCAATTAAATAATTGTTTTTTTCTTTAAGGGTCATCTGTTGGCTGGCCATGCTTTTTAAAATCTCAATCCCTAAAGAATGAATTATGTGCAATGTCAAATTGGAATTTCCAAGTCACTTTCATATGATATCAGTTGTAATCCATTTGCCTCTATTAACACAAAAAACAAAACAAATGAAACTGAAATAAATTTCTTCAATTGCACCACATAATTTTTAAATCAGCATTTTATCGATCTGTTTGACAAATGACTTTTGCAGCCAAACACTTTTCCTTAATTCAATTAGCAAAAATAAATTAGATTCTTATTGGTGTTTAGTACTGGGCATTTATTGTTATTAATATTATTATAATTATTATAAATATGATTATTATCATGATATCACCTCATGCAAGGCATTAAAGCCACTAAAACACTAGGGGTTACAGGGTGTGGAAGAATTCGGAACAGAAACATTAATAATGATTGGGAAGAGAAAAGAGTAATCAGGAGGACAGTAGATAGCAATTGACATTGCATTTAAATTTTTGCAGATTAAAGTTGGCTGGAAAGGATGGAGCCAGAAGGGAGTTCCACAGGTGTGAGAAAAGAACCTGTTAGCATAAAACAGTTACATCTAGCCAGCCCAACTGTAAATTGATGAGATCTTGATGCCAGTCTTGTACTGTGCTTAAATTCAAAAAGTCTAGGTATCATAGTGAAGAGCTCATCCAAACAATTACCATGAAAGTATCTATAGAAAAGACACAGAGAGGCAACCCTGTGGTGGTGGGAAAGTGAGTGAAGCTGAGCCCCCAGATATTATTATTATCAATATAATCTTGTGCTACTTGGCATGTTTATCTTTGTGTATACTTTTGATAATATTTATAATTATAAAGAAATAAACATTTATTTCATAACTTGAACCTTTTGCTTGAATTATTTGCAAGGAAGATTTATTCATTTTATAAATATCATTGACTCAACTGCTTCAGGGTTTGTTGCCGACTGGTAGAGAAAAAAGTTTCTAGTCCAAAAACCTATGCTGTGTTTGCATGAATTCACTGACTTGGAAGCAATGCTTAACAGACATCTGTTTTGTCCTAAGTTTTGTCATAAGTTAATATTCACTATTTTATATTTTTTCCTTTCCCTGTCGCTATCATGACAGCACATGCCTGTCCTGTATTATTGTCATCAGTGAGTAGAACTGGAACAACTTCTTAGATTTTCATTCAAAATACCAGAACCAGGGAGAATTTTTAAAATTTTCCGTCTAATCCATTATTTAGCTGTTTTTCAGATTAATTTATCTAATACAAAGTTTTGCTTTTGCTGTTATTATTGTTCCAATCCAAGCCGTGGGCTATATTCTATTGTTATTGTTCATTTTGGTGACTCATTCAGTGGCACTGCTTTTATTAACATCAGTGTGTTTTTCTTTACTTTTCCCTCTCTTCTTCTTTGTTGTTTCATGTTCACCACTATATAGTCATTCCATATTTTTTTTTTACCTTCTTGTCCATGATAACCCATGTTTACTAGTCTCCAATAGGAACAGCCCTGCATTTTAAGACATTCTCCTTTTATATGCTGTGTTCCTTCAAGATATAAGAGATCATGGCTATCCACATCTTCCTGTCTCTTGTAGCTCTCAATAAGTTTTATCTTTTTGTTATTTCTCCCAGACCCTGTTCTGCCATCCAATTAAGCCCATTAAGTATGTCACATGTTGCTTTCTCTTGTCTCTCTTTCACTCTATCTGCCCTGTGAGTATCAGATTTTCCAAGCCTTCCTTTCTCATTACATGTCCCATAAATTTCAGCTGCCTCTTCTTGATGTAGAGTATAAATTTCCTCTTTGCATCTTCTCCAAAACTACATCATTGCTCACATGTTCAGTCTATGGTATCCTTAGCATCCTTCTGTAGAACCATAACTCTGTTGCCTCGAGTCTCTTCATCTTTGAGGAGATCATCCAACTTTTGCTGCCATAAAGGAGAACAGATATCATATTGCAGTTCAGTACACTTTTCTTTGTTACCAACAAAACCCTCTTGTCTCTTAATACTCTGCTTAGCTTTTGGAATGTATCTTTGGTCATCCCAATATGTCTTCAGATTTCAGTGTCGCAGTTTCCATCCTCTGTCAAAACACTACCCAGATATTTAAATTTCCCCACCTGCTTTATTTTAGTGTCCCCAACCTGTTAATTACAATTTGGGCTCATCTTTTTGCTGATGACCATGCATTCTGTTTTCTTGTAATTTATGCTTAGTCCCTTCTTCTCACTCTCCTTTGCTACCTTCTGTAGGAGATTTTGTAGTTTCCTATCTGTGTCTGCTATCAGCACTGTGTCATCTGCATATTTTATGTTATGAAGATTGTGGCTGCCAGTGATGAACCCTGGTAGGCTTTCCAATTCTCTCAGAATCGCCTCACTGTATAGGTTGAATAAGTCCGGTGAGAATAAACATGATTTTTCTTACACCCCTTTTTATTTTTGTATATCTGCTGAACTCATTTTTTATTCATATGCAAGCTGTTTGCTGCCAGTAGATGTTTTGGATTATTCTAATGTCTTTCCCGAATATGTCAAGGTAGCTGAGCAGCTCTAAGAGATCTTTGTGACATATTTTGTTGAATACCTTGGTGTAGTCTGTAAAACACAGGTGCATGTCCATCTGCATTTGTATTGCTTTTTCTGATAACATTCTGAGCATGAATATCGCATTCTTTGTTCCGGTGTCTTTAATGAACCTGCACTGTTCTTGTCCTTATCTCTGACCTGATTCTGCTGCATGCACCATTCATCAGAATATACAGGATGAGTTTTGTTATGTGGCTCATCAGGCTGATTGTTCGGTGGAGTTCACATTTGTTTGTGCCTGGTTTCTTAGGAAGTGCCATGAAAATAGATCCGCTTAGATCTTCCAGTATATCCCCACTGTTGTAGATTTCATTTATTATTTCCATAATCTTATCTACGCCAAAATCATTGACGGCTGTCAGCATCTGTTACAATTCCGTCTGGCCCAGCCGCCTTGTTTCTGTTCAATTTGGCCAGTGTAGCTTCTACTTCAGTTTTTAAAATTTCAGGCCTGTCAGTAATTCTGTGTATTACCAATTGTTCTCTTTCATGATGGTAAAGTTCTCCAATATATTCGTTCAGTGCTGAAGAAATTTTCCTTCTCTAATATGAGTGTTCCATCCTTGGATTTTATGCAGCCTGTTCACAAACATGTTTTCTATCCTGTTAGTTCCCTTATTTTTTTATGCATTTGTAGTACCCAGTCTCTCTATTTCTGCACATTTTTTGTTAGCCTGCTTGCATTTGGTCCTTATTTCATCTATAGTTATCTGTATTCTGTTCCGTATCTTGGCAAAATTTTCTGTCTCCTTTGCATCATGTTGAAAATTTCATCAGTGATCCACTTGTTTTTTCTTCTTCACCCATTCTCCTTTGGGATGATATCGTTTGCTAATGTCACTAAAGCTTCTCTTATTATGTCCCATTTTGAGTTTCCATTTTGCCCCTTGTATCTTCTTTTCACACTGTTCGTATATTTTTCCTTCAGGTTCAGGTCACTCAGGAGTTGTATTGCAATTTGGGTGCTGTATTAGGCTTCTTCAGTTTGCCTAGTTTCAATCTTAGTTTACATATAACAGGGAGATGGTCGCTTCCACAGTTGGCACTTGGGTAGATTTAGCAGTGAACCAGTGCATCAATGTTGTTCTAACTGATGAATATTTGATCTGAAAAAATAATTTGCCATTCTGTTTGTAGTCCAAGGTTGGTGATGCTTACCTACGAAAGACTTATCGTTAATAAGATGTTTCAGATAACCTGGCATATTTAGCAGTATATCAGGGAAATTAAAATTGAATCACTGAGGTACTCCTATTTCTCCTATAAAAAATCCAACAAAAAATATCTTCTCTTTGGAAAGGTCAAATGACAGACTAAGGAGCACTAAAATGTTGGAAAGGTCCGATAGATTTGTTTCAGTAAAAACAAAGATTCACTATATAGGTAAACTGTATAGATTACAATATGTAGATAATAAAAACGGACTTGCACATGAATATTTAAAGAGGGTTATCAATATCAGCATGTGGCAACTCACTGAAGAAGCGGTCTTTAAAAAGTGCCTTTGGCTTAAGGTTAACAACCAAGAAATTACAAATTTGGATTGAATTTCCTCACAAGAGTCAGTGGGCCTCAAAATTACTTAAATATCAGGCAGATGAAATAAGATGGAAAGTGAGATTGATTTTGAAAAACTTAACACCATACCAATCAAATATTATCTGGGTAGCACTTACATATCCAAAGAGATGAAAATACTGTAGTAGTGCCTTGCAGTAATGGACTGATGAATGTATAAACAAAGACCTGCATTCATAAGAAATTCTGGGTGTTACAAGAAGATAATGAAACCTAAAATTTCTACAGAGAGAAAAGTGTTTCCGGTTCGAAGGAAGAACGATGATCATTTTTCTTTTAAAGAATATATACAGCGCAACAGTATAGGAAATCTTTATTTATATTCTTCACAGGATTCAGATATGTCTTTTAAAACCAGTTGTTAAAATTGTCTTGGCACAATGTATTATTCTTGGCTAACATTCTTTGACCACTTTTGTACAAGACATCTTCCTATGTGAGGTACTTGGCTCATTTCATGAAACTTATCTATCACAACATCTATCTATATACTAATAGTGAGGTTTTAATAAAGTACTTATAGGAAGGACGTACAGTGTGGAATAATGGATAATGGTTTGGAATGAGAAATTGGAGAGCCAGGTTCAAATTCCTGTTGGGTTTGTTACATTCCCTTATGCACCTTGAGAAAGGTATGAATCCATCCTTTCTCTACCCAGCTATGGGTTCAATAGCAGGACAGACTGGGTCCTGTAGTTTGTATTCACTTGTGAGAGAATTAGTTTCACTGTTTTTCTCATTGGTTCTTTAATGTTCACTTTGACAACAATAAATCTCTTCTTTACTTTTCTCTCTTGTGCTTTTAACATTTGTCCACCACTGAAAACCCACACTCGACTATGTGACGATCATAGAACCTAAAACAATTTAAAAAAAACTTTTCCTTCAGTTCTCCAACCACAGGTCCTATAGCCTTGGTTGGCAACTAGTCTGCTGCAGAAAGAAATGGCAACCTACTGCAGGAAAATCTTCTGCCTAGTCAGTCACGAATCAAAAGAGACATGATTGCTCAATTGTGTATCATTTATCATAACTGACCGACTGATAGAGGAAGCCATGCCTATCTATGACAAACTGGTAAATGAGACTAATCTGAAAAAAAACTGTATAAGCATCTTAGTTAATAACAATGATGATATTAGAATTTTGTGTCAGAATGACAACTTAGAGTCAAAAAGTAAATTGGCTATGAGGTTTCCACTTTGCCCAGTACTTTCTAATGTTCTACTCTGTTGAAACTGTCAGTATGTTTTAAGTACTTTTATCCTATAGCATCGGCTGGTAGCATCACTGGGTTCTGTGGGATCATATGAACAGAATTAGATCTACATAGAGTTTTAGATCTCATTGTGCTTACTTCCTGACTTTTTACATTATACCTTTCATTTGCAAGATGACATGCTCCCTGTTGAATGCTTGAATTCAATAAAGAAAATTAAAATTTCTCACATAATTATTTCTTTGGGTAAGAACATTAACATTACAGATAATACTAAGAGGGCAACCACCAGCTGAACAACATCATTCCAATCATTACACTATATTGACAGTTATTAATTTTTGAGGACAAAGAGTTTTCTCAAGATAATAGACATTGTAACCTTAATTAATAACAGAACAATTATCTAAAGTATATAGTTATATGCTTTGTCTGTAAACATAAATCAATTTTATATCTTTAAAATTAATTTTGAATTTAATATCAAATGATCGATCATTATCGTTTTTTCCCAGGGTGATGACTGCTATGAAAAGAGGTTCTTGATAGGAGTGAAATTGCAAGCTCTGATGAGATGGCATGCATTTTGTTAATTGTTATGCATTGTCCTTAATTTCTGCTATGTTAGTTTGTCATCCTTCCAGCTATGAACTAATTAGTAAGACTTTTATCACTAAACATTTATCTCAAAAAATAAAAATTCTTACAATCTAAAAGTATTTTCTGGCTTTAAATAATCTGCAAAGGGTTGATAAGCTGTAGAAAACAAATCAATCAAATCATAGCTTATCAGATGTTGGATACATGACAAAGATAATGTGCACAAACCCCAATTCTCACAGAGTAAATTCACTCTGGCTTTTGAAACTTTGAGTAATATCAACAAGTTGTTACTTTTTTTTGTAGATGGTCCAATTTACCAACACCCATTTGTTGCTATTTTAACTGAAGTGGAAAAAAACCTAGAGAAGTTGCCACCTAAGAGATAGTGCATTCCACCTTTCTGGCTCCAAAAACTCATTCAATAGTAAATCCTGTCACTGTTTCATGATTGTCACAACTACACTACCTCTTTACCTATTACAGCATGCATCATACAGAAAAATACACAGCAGTACATTTGATTGTTTTTCTTTCATCTGGACTATGATGTAGTAAGTAAAGAGATAGTGTAGTTGTGGCAGCCATGAGACAGTGACAAGATTGACTATTGAATGATTTTTTGGAGCCAGAAAGGTGGAATGCACTATCTCTGAAGTTGGAACTGTTCTAGGTTTTTTTTTCCAATTCTGTTAAAATAACAACAAAATGAGTCATTGATAGGTTTGTGCCTCATGGGGCTGGCATGTTGTTGCCACATATCTTTTGGGGCAAACAGTTGAGTTTTTGTGATAAAGAGACTGTATGGGGCTGGGTTCAGCCTGTCAGCAAATTGTTGTGTAAGCTAGTAGTGTTTCTTTACTGGTGTAGAGTATGTGAACTCAAGTCCGCAAGGGTCACTACTGAAAATGGAATCTTGTTGCTCAACATTTGCACCTCTTTAATACAACCCTCCTATCATATTTAGTTGGTATGACATTGGTTCCAAGAATATTTGCCTGACTTCCAGGTACTCTATTAGACCCCATTGAGCATGTATTGGATTTGCTGCAGACAAAACTTTGTGAAGAAGTCCCCAATAAACACAACTCAGTTATGGATAACCCTGCAGTGTGTGTTTTTTTTTATTTTTATTTTTTATTACAGTAAGGTTCACTCTGTACAAGGCACTGGAGTGACTTTAGGTAGAGGGAGTAGTTTATTTTATATGAATAAGAGAGGAAGATAACAGTTAGCTCTAGACTTGAACATGTTAAGATTGTAGCGATTGTGGAAACACTCTCTTGGGAGTCTGTTCCACAGGGCAGTGTGTCGCAAGAAGAAGCTATTTGTGTAGTTCTTTCTCTCTGTATTCCATCAGTGAGAAGTATATGGGTGGTTTGCTATGTAAGTGGCATGGCGGGTCCTAGCTGTGAAGACTAGACCTGGCAGAACCAATGAATGTAGTTCATCTGAGCATCTTCCATGGCAATAGTGATAGAGCAGTGAGAGACTTGTCACATCGCGCCTGTGAGAAAGAGGTTGGAGGGTGGAAAATAATTCTTCTCCAATTTTGAACTCTATCAAGACTGGAAAGTGAGGACTGGGCAGCTCTCACTCAAATATGGTATTATCGTATTCCATTTTCAGCCTGATCTAGCTCATAAAGGCAGAGGATAGCATGAGGAGTCAGGTACTTACTGTTGTGC
This sequence comes from Acanthosepion esculentum, assembly GCA_964036315.1. Lineage (NCBI taxonomy): Eukaryota > Metazoa > Mollusca > Cephalopoda > Sepiida > Sepiidae > Acanthosepion > Acanthosepion esculentum. Next base: position 99,739,358 of record OZ038476.1, on the reverse strand, counting down.
TACAGGTAGCTGATCATTTTACCTCCATCTTTAGCGATGGATTGTATATATGAGTTCTACTTTGGGTTGGGTGTGAGTTTGAGGTTCAGTATATTCTCTCAAGTCATGAAACCTCAAAGGGACATCCATTCATCATGATTGGTGGTATTTCAGGGTCTGATTGGCAGTGATGGAAGGTAACCAGTTTGATTTTCAAAGCATTGAATTTAACCAGCCAGTTTTTTCCCCACTTGGAAGTTAGTGTTCAATTGGAAAAGAGGTTATCTACCAATCTCTGATCGTCAAGAATTTTAGATGTGCGCCTGTATATGATATCATCGGCATAGATGTTCATAATGACATCAGCTTTCATACCAGGTGAACAGAGGAATGATATATTATTCGGTAACTGTCCCAAATTTTTTGTCAATTCAGGTTATTTCAAAATTCCAACGTGTATAACTAACTTGCTTTCCATGTAATTTATTTTGCATATTCTCACAAGTTACTTCATGAATCTTTATTTGTGTAAATTTGACAATATGAAGTTGTGATAGAACAATGAAACAAAGATTCCATAATACAATTTAACCTTGTAAATAAATAGTATTATGATGTAGAGGCTAATGTAATATAACATTCATCAACATGAATAAATGAAATTAGCAATCTGAGTATAAAACTACTTGTTTTCACTTAGCTCTAATACATTTTTGAAAAGCATGACTTCACTTTTCCCTTTACACTAACTATATATCTTGGTAAAAAATGTCTTGTTGTTGGTATGCTATGAGATTTAGGTAGAGAATATATTAGCTGAGTCAACATTTACCCAAAATATTCTCTTATAACTATTTACAACTAATTTATTTCCAGATTATAAAACGTTATTACCTTTGTTGGTAACTTTGACAACAGTCATTGTGAGTTACGACGTTTCATAGATTAAAAGAAGTGACAATATTTGTGGTTCCATAACTGAAAAATATTTTGGAAGCAAATTCTGATTCAGACAAAGAATAGTTGGTCGAAGACTATGTCTAGTTCTTACCCTTAGTTCTAGCACTTTCAAGCATTCTCTGATCATTGACAGAAACAAAATATATCTGTGTTTGTCTTGAACCAATCATTGATTTCCTTGTATAAAAACAAGATAAATTACATCAAAATTTAACAATGTACACCTTGCAGTTGTAGTTAATAATCATAATAAATTTTATATAATTGTTTAAAATTTATGAGATTTATGAGGGAAGAGTTCTCAATATTGAAATAGAGCAGTTGTTGATATAAAGTGTGGACATAAAAATCAATACTGAATTGTGACTGTCAGTTTCACATGGGCTGTCACTATATGGTGTTGATTTCTTTTTTAATCAATTCATCCCAAGCAAGTCAATAAAGCCACTAAGATGCAAGTGCTTACTTGGAGTGAAAGAGAATAAGAAGACTTTAGAAAGAACTGGAAGCACAATCCTAAACAGGAAATGAAAAAATAACCCTCCACACTTGTTCAAAAAACTGAAGAAGAGTACTGTTTATCTCTCTCTCTCTCTCTCTCTCTCTCTCTCTCTCTCTCTCTCTGTATATATATATATATATATATATATATATATATATACATATATATATATATAAAGTGTGTGTGTGTGTGTGTAAAGAGAGAGAAAGATATCACAATCTTAGCTAAGTCTAGCAGAAAGCTAAATATGGGCAATTAAAAGTAGGAAGATCATGCTGCACCAACAAGTGTGTTTGGGCCTACTTTATTGATGACAAATATAAAAATGTTTGAACTATAAAGCATGCTTTAAACTATAGTTCAACTGTTTTGGTTAATACTTAAGCTTAGCATTTTACATCAATAAGTTTAATGAGAAATGGAGATAGGAAGATTTTGTTGTCCCACTTGTTCATATTGGAAGCGTTTTCTTTTATGTGCTGTGTCTCTTCAGGACATGGGCGATCATGGCTCTTCACAACTTCCTATCTTTTGTAGTTCTTAGCAAATTTTGTCTTTTCAATATCTCTTCCACACTCTCTTCTGCTATCCATTAACACAAGTCTGTTAGGTAGATTACTCCTGTTTTCACACTGCCCCTTTTGCCTTCCATATGTCCAGTGAGTGTCAAATACTTCAAACCCTCTTTCCTTGTTTTATGTTCCAGAAATTTCAAAGTTCTCTGATTCTAAGTATAAATATCCTTTTTATTTTCATTCACATATTCCATTCATGGCATTCTCAGCATCTTTCTGTAGAACCATGTCTCTGTTGTTCAAGTTTCCTCTTCATCTCTTAGGAAATTGTCTAGAATTCACTGCCATATAGAATTGTAACAATATTTAACATGGCATATGGACGAAAAGGGTTAAAAAACGATTTTATTTTTTTTACCAGAAAGGGGCTCATTTTCCCAGAATATTGAGAACAGGTGTACAAATTCTGTGGAAAAAATACAAAATACGATTGTTACTGTTCAGTGAGATACAGCTGGCAGGTTCAGGGGCCAGAGGTTAAAGTCGACTGTTGAAAAGTGTCAATGTCTGCGTACTGGGAAAATTATTAACCAAAATTTTTCTGAGAAAGAAAATTATAATTGTGAAGACAGAATGAGCAATTGAGGGAGACGTCAGGAAGACTGACGTCATACAATGGCTCCTCCCAGAGAAGGAGGGATCTTCCAAAATTGGAAGTGTGAAACAGAGAACGAAAGGAGGAGACTGGTTGAATTTTAGGATATTTGCATAAAACCCCCCTTCTGCACCCTCACCATACCAGTTGGAATGGACACCCATAAACACAAGTGCCCACAGGGGCTAAAGTAGTTAGAGTTGTGGTCTGGAGTTGCAGCGAATTACACGGATGGGGAGTTAAGAGATTTTTGCCATTACGCTGTTTTGCCAACCTAATGATAATAACAATAATAATTATCTGCTGAAGAAAGATTCCGACGATATACTTGTGCCGTCCTTGGAAGTACAATCAACAGTACTTGAAGAAATCCAGTGGTCAAGTCTGGCCATCTTTAGAGGAGTTAGCCAAAATTTTCATTCCATTGCCAAATATTAGAAACGGTTGGGAAAAGAAAGAAAAAGAAAAAAGAACTGTAAATATTTTTTTTTGATATTTTGATATAAATATCATCTAGTGACTTATTCAGGCATCGCTTGTTTTATTTTCAATTTTGTGTGCATATTCAATTACTTGGTTTAGCTTGGTTGAGATACCCCAGTGATAATTCAGCTTGACCCTCTTAAGATCAAAAATCACAATGTGGGTAAGAGAGGTCATAGTTGAAGAGGTCAACTTAAAGAGCAGCTGCAGTGTCAAATGCCACCAACAACCGATGAGTGTGGGCTGATGGCTTGTTCTCTGATACTAGGATTGATCCTGACCAAAGACACATCAGGCTGTGGCCTCGGCCGCGCCACATAAAAGTTCTGCATGCTTTCTTTTGTTTCTAACAACATTTTCCTGTTTCTCAGGTTTTTTTTAATCTTTGGAAGACGTCTTTGTTATTCCAATGTGCCTTTGGATTTTGATTTCGCATTTTCCGTCTTCTGCTAAAACACAGATATTTAAATTTCTGTACTTGCATTATTGTGACATCTCTAATTTGTAGCTCCACATTTTGGTCTGTTTGTCTTAATGACAACTGTTGTCTTCCATCATGTTTTACTTGAGTTTGAATTGTAACAACAGGTGGTGTGAAATACGTAGCTATTTAATCAATCAAGCAGACACTCATTAACATAAATGCGTGTTTTATTTATTATAATGATCCAAAGATTCTTAGATATTTTTTTAATCATTTCACCTCAAGCAAGGCAGTAAAACCACTAAGACTTAAGGGTTTACTGAGTATTGAGACTATGAGAGAGAAAAAAAACTTTATTAAGGATAGAGAACAAGAAAAGAACTTGAATTAAGAAGACAAAACATAACAATTGACATTAATTTTAAATTTTTGAAGATCAAAGTTGACTGGAAAGCAAGAAGCAGGAAGATATTTCTGCAAGTGAGAAGTGCAAGAGAAGAAACTGTTAGCCGAGAACTTCTGGTTGCATCTAGCCATTTCAACTGTTAAATGATGAGACTTTGCTGCTTATCATGTACTGCATTTAAATTCATAAAGTCTAAGTACCAAAGAGGAAATCTCATCGGAACAATTACCATGAAAATATCTATAGAAAAGTCACAGGGATGCTGTGTTATGGCAGTGGAAAAGTAACTGAAGTAGAGATTCCAGATGTTGACTGATAGCATTGCAGATTCTGCTTTGGATTTAAATTTGTTCTTCCTTGGATCTCTAAATATAGAGCAGAAGGACCAGACCAGATGTGGATGCATGGATGAATGGTAGACTTATAAATGTGTAAGACAGATATTTTGAGTGCCTGTTAACATACCTTTCTGTATAACCTGTTTTTTCATGTTCTGTTAAAAAAAACAGCTGATATGTTTGAAAGCATGGGTTAAGCTTGGGCAAGTCATATCATCTGCTGAATTATAACTCTGTAAAGAGTAAATAAAAAAGAATGGTCAACTTTACTTAGATACAAAAATATGTTGTTAAAGAAAAGGGAAATAACTGTTTTATAATGGTTCATATTGATAGATTATCTGAATCAAAAAAGACTTTAGAGCTGTGCTTCTTAACCTGTAAGAAATGAAATTTGTTGAATTGAATCTCAACTTTTTCAAAGAGTCTAACAAATAATAATTCCTAATAAGATAAACTGACTTCAAAAGAGAAAACTAGTTTACTTCAGATGATAGTTTTCTACTTATCGCATCAACAAAATTCAAATATATGTAAGTTTATTATGAGTCAACATTTTTGTCTTATGTTTTATAATTTAACTTGTGCAGTCACAACTTATTCTTTTCTACTAATTCTTTTGAAACTTTCAGGAATCTGGATTGTCTGTGAACTTGTGTTGGAACTTTTGCATGTTGTGAAAATCATAGCTGTATTATATCTAGCCTTTCAGGGTTTGTAATCCTTCTTATTGTTGTCATTGGTTGAGGCAGGGCATAAAATTAATGTAGATGCACTTGTTTCCTGGCGATTCCAAATCCAGGTTGACATTTCTAGATTTGCATTAAGAATGAGTGTCAGTTGACTAGGTGTCTTTGCAGGACAGACAAGAGGAACTCGGCAGTTTTTACTACTAATCATGCTTGCACATGGTACATCATCTTCCTTGTGTCAGATACCAGCTCTACAAAATGAATGAATAGATTGTGTAGGAATTGTAAAATCATGTTCCCAAGTTGAGAAATGATGTTTCTTGGATTTGAACATGGGTCAATCATAAAATTTCATCAGAAAAACAATTTTTTCCATGGCAGATATCATGATGTGACCAAGACTCATTAGCAAACAACACTGGTCATGTTTTGCTTTCGTATTCAGCAAAATTTGGAAATTTTCTAAGAATCAGTGAAATGAAAGGAGGACAAAAGAAGGAGAAAAAAATGAAATTAGCTTTGTTGTTGTTTTGCAAAGATCTTAATAGTTGAAGTTTCTTGGATTATTTATTTCCCTTCCTCATTTCTTTTCTAAAGCAAAAAATCTTAAAAAATCAAAAGGGAAATGAACAAAGGAAATCCTATAGTAGTTTTAATTATGAAATTCTTTGCTGTTTTCTTTGAAATTAAATATTTATTTTCTTTGTTTGACATAAGCAGATGATTCTTTTATCACTTTTCATAGGAATTGTTAAAAACATGTTCAAAGGATTTTATTTTCTTGAAGACATTATTTTCTTTTGTGAATATAAAAATTCAAAATTATAATGAACATTACCTGCAGTTCTTAGAAAATATAAACCTGTATTAATGAAATATTTGGGTAGAGCACTAATATCCTCATCATTTTTATTGTAAATTTTGAGAAAGTGATTAAGTCTGTTCACTTTTTAAAAGTATAAGTTGTTTTATCTTAAATTTTTAATTTTACTTATTTTGGTAATATATTTTATTAGATTTATTTGCACTTTTTTTTTGCCTATTACTCGGTTCACACACCTCACTGGTCTTTTGAACTGGAGTAGAGGTCTATCTCTTGTTTCCTATTTACACTATTTGCATTGTTCAGACTGTTGTCCTCATCTTTGTGGTCATATTCAGAATGTTTTGGCCGTTGTACACTTCACCCTTTTTCAGGTGATTGGAATTTCGAACTGAAGCCTTTATTTCATCCACTGGGGTAGACTGTGATCGTTCCACGTGCCATGCCTCTTCCATTTATCTCAGTTTCAGTCATTTCATTTTAGTAACTCAACTCTCCAAGATTTTGTTCACCTCAACTGTGACCAGGCATTGAACTCACAACTCTTTGGGTCAAGTCACTGGATTATTTCAGCCAACACATTTATCCATTGGGCCATGGGTTCTTGTTTCCTGTTACAATAGCTTATAAAAACTTCTAAATTGTTTTTTTTTTCTTTGCTAACACAGTGATACTTTGATTCTGGAATGATAATCTGTGGTGTTCCACTTCTGGTGCTTGTCAGCTGATAACTCATGTGAACATTAAGGAATAAGCATCATGGAGAATTGGCAAGAGTGTCATGGAAATGAATATACTTGATTGATAATAAGATATAGTTGCAATAATTAATTATTTGCTTTATTATAAAATATCCTTTCAAAGTTGAAGTACGATTCAATTAGTTATGCATTGCCAAAATGGTTGCGTTGGTTATATAACGATTAGCAGTCTGGGAAGAGAAATCAGCGAGGTGAGTTTGAATTTTGGTTGAGTTCCTTATGTTAACTTTTGGGCAAATACCCTTGCGGGAATTATGAATCTATCTCTTCTTCCTCCAGATATGGGTTAAATAACAGGGTAGACTAGGCTTTCTAGCCTTTTTTGGCAACCAGTTTAAGAAAAGGACAACTCTGAATTCAAAACTGGTTGGTATGTCAATATAGACACCTATCACTCAGTAGCCTGGGAGATTTGTGAAGATGTAACAACCTGAAAAATTCACAGGGACTGAAATTCTTAAGCCATGGAAGTTTCACAATTTGATGCAGCTTGAGATATTCATGCTTTGCCAGAAAAAGAGAAATGTGTTATGGCACCGCTTCTCAACCTTTTTACCCTTGTGGAACCCCCTTGGAATAGTTATCCTGTCTGAGGGGACTGATGCATAAAGATTATTATATACCAATATTAATATTGATTGCTATTATTTACACTATTTACATTGTTTGGACTGTTGTCCTCATGTTTATTGTCACATTCACAATTCAAACAAATGTCACCTGAAGAAAGCCGGACTGTACAATGGCTGAAACATTGTGAATGTGACAATAAAGATGAGGACAACAGATTGAACCATGCAGATAGTTACAATACCTCATCTCACAAATATAGATAGATATCTCTTTTATATTTTATTATAATAACCAAGGATTTTTTAAAAATATGCCTTTTGTATATAGTAAATTACTCAAAAATGTAATAGTCTATTTATCACTGTTTTTTGCAGAACCACTGGTGAGATATCTTGAAAAATCCTAAAGTTCCAGGGAACACCGGTTTAGAAACACTGGATTAAGGGGTTTCACTTTATGGAAGTGTTCCATCTCTTTCTATGAAATTGTTGGTGGTTCTGTTTTACAAATAATCGTCATTTTATATATGGTTAAATATAAATAATAGAAAAATAATATACATTCTGTATTGAGTCAGATGGATGTGCAGGTGGTGTAATGGATACCTGCTCAGAATAGGCAACTGGAGAGCCAAATTCAAATTTCAGTTCATTTGTTACATTGATTTATATGTTGAAAAAGGTATGAATTCATTTCTCTCCCAGATATGGATTAAATAGTAAAAATTGTACCTTAAAAAATCTTTTTATCATCAAAAAAATTGTTAATGCAATATTCATTTGAAATAAAAGAATTATTTTTAATATCCAAAATCCAATTCTTGGCTTTGAATAATCGACAAAGGGTTGATAAGCCATAAAAAAAGTGTTGATTCAGGTTAACCTCTTAAATGCATTATTCATTTATTTTGTTTTTCAATTGTTTTTTTTTCTTTGCATTTCTCTTCCTGAAAGTATAATTCATGTTTATTTACTCCTGACTTTTTAAATAGTTCTTAGATGATTCACTTAACAGACTGTTTCTCCATTGCCCTTCCTCATTAATTACATGTAAAGCAGAATCATCACCAATATGGCCATTTAGTTATCAGCCGCAAGAAAGGAAAGAAGATCGAGCGGAAAGTAAATCACTGGTCACAAGTGAATGAGTGAGTGAACACTATTAGTTATTGATTATTCTTCACCCCCTGCCTTTCATTGCCAACATGTCGATACTCATTTGCCAAGTGAATGTATTTCTCTCCTCCCTTGCATATTGTTTGCAGCCTGAATGTTTCTTATAAGTATATCCTGAAGGAAATTAAGGCCTACCAATAATAGCCGTTCCCAGAGATGGTTACTGGAAACACAAATTCCATTTGGATTTTGCTGGACCAGCTAATCATATAGAGCTCGGGTTATTCCTATCTAAAAGGATTATGTGTGTTCAGAAATAGCGAAGTAAGTTTGTTGGTGAAAGGTTATTAAATATTCACAAAAATATGGTTACTTCGTCTTCTTCCTGCGTAATTTTTTTTTCTCATTCATAGACTTAGGAACGAGCAATCTTAATGATGTGGGAAGGGCAATATGTATCAAAAGACAGACGGAGAGTTTCAGATCAAGTAATTGAGGAGAACATCTGTTAAATAAAAATCAAATCTTGGTATTTGATGTTAGATGTGTTTGATAATTTCTCAGAAACATGGAGAAACAATATTGGTGCTTATATATATATATATATATATATATATATATATATATATATATATATATATATATATATATATAAGTGATCATTGATGTCAACACTCAGTGCTGACAGTCTGTTTCAAGTTTAAATCAATCATCATCAGGTAATGTTATACATGAAACAGACTGTCACTGCTGGTTGTTGATCTCAATGTCTATTTTTATATTTACATACACTCTATCTCTGATATTGAACACTTTAACCTATAAATATAGCATAAAAAAAACTATATTTTTATCCTATATATATATATATATATATATATATAGGGTGCAATGGATAAATTGACACCATTTTATATTTTGTGCACGCACATTGGTTGTTTTTGATTTTCTCGACTGCACAGTATAGTAGGGTCAGTTGGGCACCATATGTAAGAAAATGACCAATATAATATAATTCATTCCACTAGAAATTTAGAAATAGCATGATGTAATGTTTGGCATTCATGCCAGAAGCTCCTAAACAAAATTTTCAAAATGTTTGGCTGTCAATCTGAGGACAGTGCAGAGCATTCGGAAAGAGTTGGATGAATATAATGAAAATGCACTCTGATTGTTCTGATGAGAAAATAACTCCATTCATTTTCTCACAAGTGCCTTGAGGAGATAGTGCTACCTTGGGACAAGTGGGTGTCTGTCTGCTGGAAGACCCTATGTCTTTCACTACAGGACTCTTCACCATGCCACACAAGCAGGAGAACCCAGTCATGGCTGTCAGGCAATTTTTGTCAGTACATTAGCCCTTATATCTGGCCCACTAAATCCCCAGATTATTATGTATGGGGCGCAATTGAGCGAGAGACACACAAAACTCCTTGTAAGACCAAAAGATGAACTGAAGGCAAGGATTATGGCAGCATTTACCAACTTAAACAAGGAGGCCGTCCAGAAGAGTTGCAGGAGATTCCAAAGTCATTTCGAGGCTGGAGTTGAAGCCAGTGCAAATTAAATTGAATAAATTTACTCTTTAATATTTCAAGATATTAATGGGAAATTTTGGTAAATATATCTGTTAAAAATTCATGCTGTGTGTGTGTGTATAAATATATATATATATATATATATAAAACAAACAAATAATAACATTTTTGAACACAGAAAATTTATTTACTAATAGACGGTATTGCGATGGGATCTCCTTTAGGTCCCTTTTTTCTAATTATTATAGGGCACATTTAGAAAATAAAATACTTATTGACACTAATCAAATTACACAACTTAAAAACAAATTTGAAAGTCAGTCCATCCTCAAATTTTCTTTAGAACTTAATAATAAAATGCTATTCCTTGATGTATTTATTAATTCAAGTACACATAAATTTTCTACTTCTGTATATAGGAAACCCACTCACGAACTCATGTCTTAATTATAATAGTGAATGCCGCCAATGAAATAAGTTAGGTGCTATAAAAGCTTAATCCAATGCACACAAATGATATCTTCTTCCAAAACCATATTCTATAAAAAATTATATCACATTAAACAAACACTTGTTAATAATGGATTCCCTAATTCCGTCATTGATCAACAAATTAAAATGTATCTCAATAAACTTCTAGCAAAATTAATAATATTAATAATAATAGTGTACGTCATAATAAGCATAACACTATTAACTTATACTATTGTAACCAAATGCATAATAATTACAAACATGATAAAATAACACTCAAAAACATAATAGATAGAAATGTTAATCCCATTAATAATAATAATAAACAAGTTAAGCTCATCATATATTATAAAAGATTTAAAACAATTAATATTATAGTCTGTAATAACCCTACAACCACACAACTAAATCCTCTACAAAAAAACCAATGTAGTATATCAATTTACACGCCCGTTCAGAGATTGTATCTCTGATATCAATAATAAACCCACTACTTACATTGGTTTTACTACAACTACACTCTACTATAGACTTACCTGTCACCTTTCTCATCTTAGTTCTATTAAACAACATTTCTTAGAAAAACATAACAATGTACTTAATATTAGACAGATATTAGTAGATAACAACAATACTCACACATACACACCTTCAGATATTGGAGCCTATCTACATTAAAGCAAAGCTATCCACACAACAAAATTACATTTCAAACTAGTCACAACACATTACTTTGCATCAAGACAAATGGTTCTGTTAATAGTTCAGAATCTCATGTGATATGACATCATAGAACCGCATCTTGAACTTATGAACTGCGTTAGCTATTCTGCAGGCATTATTGTCGCATAAGCAATCATCTATGTCAACATAACAAAATATTATCTTCATTGGTGAATATCTATTAAAATGTCCATACAACCACTCTGAAGATGGCTCATGTGAGTCAGAAACATAGATGAAGGACCAACTTAATAAAAAAATATCCAAATGTTGCACAATTTTCGTCTTTATTTTTACCCCAAATTAAAGCAAATATATGAACATTAGAACAGCTCATGATCAGATATAATAGACATTCATTGTCTGTTATATTTAACAATATATGTTTGTGTGTGCGCGTGTGGGTGTGTGTATATATATATATATATATATATATATATATATTAAATTGATTATAATTATATTTTAAAAAGATGATTCCATCACTACATATATTTTTGTATTGAGCTCTAATTCTATATTGAACACTTGTTTTTAAAAATAAAAACAAAAATACTAAAGAACTTCGGTTTATTAATCTAACGTGTTCTTACCTATTTTTCTATATATTTGCACACACACATCTATCTATCTATATATATATATATATATATATATATATATATATATATATATATATATATATAAAAGTGAACATAGAAGTCAACACTTAGAGGCGACAGCCTGTTTCATGCTAGATGCAATCGTCGGACCACGAGTGCTGTTATTTTTCTCGGCTATTTATATATACAGGTCAGTAGTGCATTGTGGGTAGTCTATTTTGACAGATATTTTACCGGAAGTCGTTTATTTGTGTCAAATTATTTTGCTTGTTTTTATTTAATTTATTTTTGTTTTTTTATCCTTTATATTTATTTTATTTTTATTTTTTATTTTGATCGGTGTTTTTATTAATGTAGTAAAAATTGGTTTATATAGCTTATTGTGGGTAGTCTATTATGGTGGCTATTTTACCGGAAGTCATTTATTTGTTTATTTATTTGGGTCAAATTATTTTGTTTGTTTTTATTTATTTTTATTTTTATCTTATATATTTATTTATTATTTTTATTTTGATCAGTGTTTTTATTAACGTAATAAAAGTTTGTTTATATAGCTTATTTAATAGTTTTGTTTTTGTTTGGGAAGATAAAGCTGTTTGTTGAATTTTGGGGTTGATTGTTGTGGTTTGTTCTGACTATTATTTTGGCAGGAACAGTTTTTAATTTATTTATTTGGATTGATTATTTTTATTTGTTTTTTCTAAACAGCTGTATTTAGATCAATTTATTATACTTGTCATTATTTATTTATTACACTGTATATTTTCTCTTTTTGGTTTTCAATTTTTAAGTAACGCAGTATATTATTTTTTATTCATTTTTTTATCATTATATAACAGTTATAGCTATTTTTCGTTTGATTTTTTTGTTTTGATTTTTATTAGTCTAATATTTTGGTCATAAGAGTTTACTAATTTGTTTATTATTTACTTTATTTATTGACTTGTTCCTTATTTTTTATTCTATTTCGTCTATTCTAACAGGTGTGATTTGGTAATTTGTTTGGATTAATTTATTTTGCTTATTTTATTGTCATTTTGTTTGTTTATGTATTTATTTATTTTTTCCGTTTTCGATTTTTAAGTTACGTAGTAAAAATTTGTTTTCATGTCTGCATTTTGAGATTAGCTCAGATCTTTTATTTAATAATTTATTTTGGTCTGGGAAGGTAATGATAGCTATTTTTTCCTCCAAGCAAAGTTTGCAAGTTTTTGATAGGTTGTTGTAGGCTGATGATTTTTTCCTTATTTTCCAAGATATTTTTGGTGTGGTGTGCGTATTGGCCAGCATGAGAGACAACAGCTGACTGATACGAATGTTAACTAGCATGCAAAAAAAATCGATAGCTGCATTTGCCACAAGTGGGAAAAATTTAAATCTGCATGGCACTTTGCTCCAATTGGCTCATTCGCTTGCTTAAACTCAACGTTGATTCTGATTCCACAGAACTGGGTTGGGTGTGAAAAAATATTTGTTGTTAACATTCTTTTTTCATTCGGTTTTTCCAGTTACGAGTCCTTTTTTAAAGCTGATTGTTTTGTGTTCATTTTGTTTAGTTCTTTTTTCGTAACAGATTTAATGTTTAGTATAGAGCTTAGAAAAAATTTGCAGTGTGAGATAGGCAAGAAGTAAGGCATGTAGCAACATCAGCATGGCAAACGGCACTCCTTTAAAGGCAAGGAAGGGCAAAAATATTTTAAGTCAACTGATAGCGATTGCTGTATGAGTCGTACGATTTTTGAATCAAGCACGGTCCATGTTGCTAGTATATTATATATATAATATATATTTTATTTATATATATATATATATATATATATATATATATATGTGTGTGTATGTATGTATATATAGTTCTTACTCCTACAAATGTTATTTTGTGTATACCCATAATTGAGTAATTGTTTTTAATTCTCTCACTGCAATCCCGGGGGTAATGCCACTAGGATATAGGGGGGTTACAGCGTGTTACAGTGTGTGAACGAAAAAGAGAAGTGTTTAGTGTGGAGAGGACCATAAATAACAGTGTTTAATGAGGCAAAAGATGGCAGTCGATGTTGCATTTAAATTGTTGCACATTGTATGTTGCAGGAAAGCAAGAAATCGGAAGGAATTTCCCCGGTTAGATGGATGAGAAAAAAGTATCTTAGAAAAGAAGAGACATTTGAATCTCCTTCATTTGACATTAAAATGTCATGACCTAGTTAAATTCATGCAGTCAAGGATACTAAGGAAAAAATCTCATCAGAACTGTTTTCATGAAAATATTTGTTATAATGATATAGGGATTCCACATCATGTCAGTGATATCCTGCCTTTATAAACAGTGTGAATTATGTCTTCTGGCCTTCACATTCAAGAAACTTAATAAAAAAGATGTTCTTTCTGGCTGGGGTTGTACTTGTGTTACCCTTTGTTGCATAAAACATCATCTGACTCCTTGTGCTTTAAACTGCTCAGCCACAGAGTGCATTCCAGACCAACAAGCTTCAGCTACCCTTTTGATGAATATACATCCTATCATTCATTTTCTAAAACCCCTTGTCTGCTCATTGTTTTCTCTAATCTGAAATGTAAACAAACTAATTTCTATTGGGTCAAATTCATCTGACATTTTTTCTTAATTCTGTAAAAAAAAACAAACAGTATGTCTAGTCAAATATGGACAATATTTAAAAAATAAGATTTGGAGAAATAAGAAATAAAGCTGAATACAGAATTCATTGATTCCTTATATATATTGTTTAAAATTAACTAACTTCTTTAGTAGTCTTTATATATAGTCGGTTGTGTATTTAGGTCATAAAACATTCCTTTTGTGCTACCTACAACCACATCATGCCAATAGACACTGAATAAAATTAAAATCCCGTGACCTTATTCTAATAAAATTTACTCCAAAACTGAAAATACGAAAAGAATAATACGTAAATAAAAATATACTGAACAAATAAATTGATAATATAAATTAATAAAATAATAAAAAAAGTAATTCATACATATCTTTCTCTCTGTCTCTCTCTCTCTCTATATATATATATATAGTGACCATCAATAAATCTCTCCTATTTACATACATACTTCCTCCTCTTAGTATAAATAAGCAATTTAGAGGTCATGATTATAAATAACAATTTAAAAAAAAAAATTTTGTTTTGGTATTTTGAATAAAGTTTATTCAAATTATCTTATGGGATTTGATTTTATTCAGTCATTTTGATCATAAGGTGGCTGTTTGTAGTACAAATAAATTCTTTAGTTACTTAAATATACAGCCCCCTTTATATAAGCCTCACTAGCACCACTTGGTCTGAAAATCTTACTGAAGCATGGAATTGACAGTCACCATGCAGTATAGATGCCTATGTCTACATTATTTCGTCAGACTTTATCCATTCATTTTATAGGCTTACAGCCATATCACACTGAAATGCTAGTTCATGTATGACCACCAAAGTTAAGCAACATAGAGCCTGGTCAGTACCAAAATGGATGAATGCTTGGGAATACAAGGTGCTAGGTCATTCTATATCACTTCAACCAAAAAAATGGAAAATGTAACCCCGAAAAATAGATTTTGTTCATTTTGATATATCTTGTAAAAAATTCCTGAAAATTTTATGTGAAAATTCCTGAATTCTCAAGATATCACAAATTGAAATTTTGCTGAATCAGTATTTTCCATCAATGGACATTTCCATTTGCAAACTCAGTAATCTCACAAAAACCCTTATATCTTCTGAGTCACTGGCCAGAAATTAATAAAATTTGATACTTTTATAGATTTTTACTCAAGGAATCCAAATATCCCTTTAGAATTTTCATAGCATAACCAAATAGTAGATATTAGCAGTTTTCTGGTAAACAAATTAAATTTTTTAGGTGGTCAACCATATAAAAAAATTGAGAAATATAATCTTCAACCCCTAAAAGTAACAAAAAGTAGCCCAACATTTGAAAACTAGCGTATTTGGGGAATAAATCCCAACAAGTTTCATTGTCTCTCAATTCTAGACATCTTAATACTTTTTCTCAAAAATTCTGGTTCATGGCAATTTTGCAATTATCCTCTGATATTGACTCATTCTGGTAAAGATGATGAAATCCATAGGTAACAAAACATTACATAGTATTTGGGGAATTTGGCAACTCACACAAAATCCCTTCAATTTTTGAAAACAATCTGCAACGTCCTTTTTCAAGCTCTACTTGACTGTTAATCTCATCAATATTGAATGTAGTTTTGGGAAAAGACTGGGAGTCAAAGCAAGAATTGATACACCTGAGTGATGCAATGTTTTGTCAGAAACTTTGCTGGAGATCTCACTGCTGAAAGTTATCCGCATGACGACATATTGTTTCACCTATGCTCAGTAAAGTCCTCTTTGCAAAGTGACATTAAGTAGCCCTCAAGAAATTCTGGATGGCTGGATACTTTCCGGACAGATTTTGTATGATCTGTTTGGAAAGGTGGATCAATAAATCCACAGCTTAAATTAAGAAATTTTCACTTTGCAATGTTTGATCCAAATTATTGATAGTCGTCATTGAATTAAGTGCATAGACAAGGAAACTGACCATGTTGAAAATGAATATTTTTTTTAAAGTAAATTGTTAAGCGATATTGATGCCCCTGCTTACATATCTCCATGATCCTAAGGCACAAATTTGGGTTGCAAGTTCACTCCCAAACTCAGTTGGGATACATGTATACAATCTATTTCTAATGAAGCTGTAAAAGCAGTCAGCTCACAATATCACTCCAGGAAGTGTCTGACTCCTTTTTGACATGTTTTATTTTTACAAGTTTCAGACGTGGCCAAAAATGGAGCATTACTTCCATATCTGGGCTGGAGCTGCTCAGTTCTCATAGAGTTCAAAGTTGTTTACACATTTTTGTGGGAGGAAGACTTATTCCCCACTCTGTAACTTGTATCCCCCAGACACAACATTACAGGCTTATCACTAATCAATTTCCGCAAAAAATGTTCAGATGAGCTCCATACTTTAATTCTATCAGTTCAGGCTCTTATAGGCTATTTCCAGGGAATTCAATCACCTTCGTTATCAATGTGTTTCATACGTAAAAAGTAAAAAAGGATGTTCCACTCAGCTTTTTCCAGAGAATTGCCACTTTGTGGAAGAGACTCCCACAGAAGTGCTTCCTTGAACATTTCAATCTTCGTCTCTTCAAGTCAAGTGTCACTCATTATCTATCCTCTTTATTCTTGTAATCTGCACATCTGATAACCGTCTCTCTTCTATTCATATTGCACGTCTCATTTATCATTTTGACTGCAATCCTCTACTTTAAGTGACTCACAAGCCTTATATTGGGTAATATATATATGTGCATGTGTGTCAGAAAATTTTATTTTTTAATTTCTCAATATTTTCTATTGTTCAAAACATACATATATATATATATATATATATATATATATATATATATATATTTCACATTATTCATTTTAAGAATGAAAACAAAGAATGTGATTCTGAGTGGTTTAAAACAAAAATATTTCTCAGGGTCATATTTATTTTTCTTATATGGAGACGAATACAAACATATAATAATGGTAATATTTGTTTCCTTACAAGGAAATATTTAGCATTCATTGACTGAGTGAGCCAGTACTACTTTCTGTTGAAATTTCTCTTAAAACAATTTTTCAGGTCCAGTAGCTATTATTTCTCTTTCCAGTAATGATGAGGATTTCCTTACTAACCTTTTTTTGAAGTACTTTGAAATATCAAAATCTAGATTATGTTATTATTTTTTCTTTATGTGCTATCCATTTTAGTTGTTGCTATATGAATTCCCTAATATGAACATCTGCTAATTTTAGACAGTATTATGAGATTAAAATATCCCCGTCTACAAATAGAAATGTAAAATATGTTTTTTGCATTTCTGTACACATATCTGCTAATGCATATACACAAAGGCATTAAAAAAATTACCTTCCTGTCTTTTTGTATCCTCAATATATTAAATTATAAGGCTGGACTTAAAACTTGTAAATACTTTTTAAGTGATCAGATTAACCTTTTAGAACAGGTAAATCAGACAGGTAGCTGGTAGAAATAATCTTGTTTCTGGTGTAAAGCCGTCTTTTTCATCTTTTAGGATGTGTTTGAAACTCATCCTAATTTTATGTAGATTCTGTTTATTTTCACTCAAGATGTCTAGAAAACTCATCTTCGTCATCAGTTTCTTTTCTTCCTGTTTGTTTATTTTTCTCACAATATTCTCCACATTTTCTTTGATTCTGTCTTGCTCAATCCCATTCTAGTTAAGCATAGCCGTGACTATTCCAACTTATAAATTCTTTTTTTATCCCCACATTAACTGCTGTTACAAACCGTGGACGCTAGTATCAGTGCCCATTGCTTCCTCCTTTAGGCTCATGCTTGTACACACCCCTGTGAATCAGCACGTCTTTTACTCACTTTGCTCTCAGTTCAATACCTTTCAAAGTTGTACACACTGATGTCTCAGCTTATGGCAGGTGCTAAGAGATGATGAATCTCTAAGAAAACCCTGACTGAAATCAGTGGAAAGCAACCCATCAAGCTGACCAGACATTAGTGGTTATAGGTGGGCTCAGTTAGTCATCATCTTCCTAAAACCAAAATGACATCAAACCACTATATATATACTATAATGTTCCTGTTGGATCATCAACTAACAAAGGCATTCTGCTACTAACGGTGATCAGATTCTGTCCAAGCAAAATAAACATTTGAACATTAAACAATATAAAGAATAGGAAAATATTTAATGTTCTAAACTGGACCAACTAAGGAAGGAACTGATCAACTGGTACATGTTAGGTATGGATTGAATTGATTTGTTTAACTGCATATCAATTCCTTATGGGTTATTTAATGCTGAAATTTAAATTTCTTGGGAGTTCTGAAATAAAAAAAATAAAAAAATGATATGTTATTCTGCTTTCACAGTTGAATGCATGGTAAATGATACTCAGCTTTTGTGAATATGCATGTTTGTGTGGACATAATTACTACAGGTGGGGATACGCGTGGTTTATGTTGAATGCTTTGTGGATGTTATATTTTGGAATATGGTTTGATTTCAATAAAAAATTGTAAGATATTATAATTTTCATAAAAGAGTTATTTCATGTTGGGGGTTTGGTAGTATTTTAAATGGATTTGGATGAAGTTGCTACAATTTGTAAGTATGTGTTTTATTGTGTATAGTTATTCGCATGCCATACAGATTGGAGGCCATTCTCGTTTTAGAATATAAGATTGGTTGGCTGGTTTTGTATAACAACATATCAACCTCTATAGGTTATTTAATGTCAAAATCTAAATATTTGTTGGTGATTTTGCTATAAAATGTATTGTTAGTCATTTTGCTTTAAAAATGTATTGCTGGTAATTTTACTATAAATATGTTTTGTTGGTGATTTTTTATATAAAAATGTATTTATATACTTTCATAGTGTTTTGGTTTTATTCTGGGGTTCACTATTTGCCAATATCTGGGACCCTAACAGGTGCTACCACCCTGGGTCAGAGTGGACCTGGGAACAACAGCAATTAAGAAGTAGTTCCCTGCTCCTCAAAGGCCTTGCTGTTGGATGTATTTTATTGTCATACCCAGGACTAACATGATAGGCACTAGCAAGACTCCCAGGCAAAGTAAAGTGACCATGCTCTTTATTATAAAAGAAAGGAGAATAACAAATTTACTAGCATGGAGTTTTTATTCAACCGTGTAGAAAGTTGCTAGGATAGTAATTAGAATTTAAAAAAAAAATAATTTCACCCCAAGCAAGGCAATAAAAGCCACTATGGTTTAAGGGGTTAATGAGAAGGAAAGAAACAGAGAGCTAATAATGTTCTGCACTTAAATTCATAAAGTTGAGGTACCAAAGAGGAAAGCTCATTAGAACAGTTGCCATGTAAATATTTATAAAAAATGGCACAAGAAAGCTATGTTATGGCAGTGGGAAAGTGACTAAAGCCAAGATGCTGGGTCAGGACTGATATCATTGCAGATTCTTCTTTTGATTTTGTCAGGATTCTCTAGATATGTAGCTGAACATCCAAAAGATGCTGTAAAAATAATCCAAATGAATACACCAATTTCAAATAAGCAACTTGAAGGTTTTTACGACATTATTAATAATGTTAGAGATGGGAGAAAACAAATAGCATTATTTATAAAGGCATCTTGAATGCTAAAGTAGGGACAAGTGAAGAGGAAAAATCTAGTGTCAGAAAATTTTGAAATAGGGGAGAGAAATTAGAGAGGCAAAAATGTTAGAAAACTATTGAAATACAAAATGATAATGATATATCTTCTTGAAAGCAGGGAGTCTCTAAATGTCTTGGAAAAAGACCAAGTAGAGAAACCAGAAACAAAATTGACTTCATAATTGTTGACAAAGCTATTACCATTAAAGATGTAATCATCATAAAATACGTTCATATAGAAAATGATGTTAGAATGATAGCTTGCAGAGTCAAATTTGAATTTAAAAACAGAAAAAAAAATTCTCAGAAAGAAAATCATCCTGATAAGACTGGAGAGAACATCATCAAATTTACAGTTGAAGTCAAGACTGGATTCCAAGCTTTGTGGAATAATGAAAATAACATAGAAGTTATCGATAGCAAATTGACGCCTATAATTAAGGAAGCATCTGAGATAACAGGGGAAATAAATGGAAATATTAATAACAAAGGGAGATAATCAATGTCAACATGAAAACTTCTGAAAAAGAGAAAAAATGTTGTCATCAATATTTAGAGAAATAAAACTGAAATTTCAGAATTATACAAACTAATTAACAAAAAATAAGATTAAAAAAAAAACTGTAGCTGCATTTGAAAAGAGTAGAAGCAGCTTTTAAAAATGGTTGGCTTGTAATATTCTAACTTTGTTACATAAATAAACAGCAATTACCTGCACTGAAAGACAGACACAAGAAGGAATACTTGTACAAATTTGTATGCTTCAAAAATAATAAAAATATATTGCTAATCATTCTGGCAGATATTAGGGATGCTCCTGAGGTAATAACAGATAAAATAAGGTTGGCACTTCAAAATGTGAAACACAGAAAAGCACCAGGTGAAGATGGCATAAAAGATGCAAAAGAAGAATTCTGCAAAGGATTGGTGCATAAAGTAAAGTACCTAAAAACTTCCCTCTAGGTAAAGTTATGCCTAATTTATAAAAAAAAAGGAACTAATAAAGAACTTGTCAGCTATTGCTTTATCATATTTCTATTGAACATCTACAAATTATTCTCAAAGTTATTTACAGACTCTCAAATATACTAAGATGATAATGGCACAGAATTGGAAATCAGAGAGCCAAGTCAGGTCCATTATTTTCACTTACACGCAAATATACTTGAGAAAGGTATGAATCCACCTCTTCTTCCCCCGGCTATGGGTTAATTAGTAGAACATATATCAATAAATCATTATTATCTTCAAAAAATTCTTACAATCTAAAAATATTTAGTGGTTTTCAATAACTTGCAAAAGGTTGATAAACCGTAAAAAAACAAGTCATTCAATCAAAATCTAGATGAAAATCAGATATGAAAACAGGCAGCTCTTTGGAGTCATTACTCAACAATGGCCTATCTACAAAAAACTATAAATTGTGGCATACAAGTTGACTCCCAGATTTTTAGAGGTAAAAAACAGTTAAGCCTATACCTACCGTATAGGTCAGGGTTCAACAACTCCCAGGCCACATCTGGTCCATGAAGGATTTTTGTGCAGCCTGCCAAATTAACAACTGGACACTAATTATCTAATTAATTTGCAGAGAAAATGGCAGAAAAATATCCGTTGGACTTAATTGACTTACAATGTGACAAATTTTTTAAATCATAATTTAATTCCAAATCCAGAGCTGACTTCTACAAGAAATATATTTTGCCAAGCAGAAAATATAAAAAGCCTAGTGAATAATATGAAAATGAACAGTACCATTATTTGGAAGTACATATGCTTGTGAACAACATTTTGTGAAAATGAAATATATTAAAAGTCACTTAACAAGAAGGTTGGGTGATGACATTATGATATTTTGCCACAGTCATCGACAAATATTTCACCTGAAGTGCAGAAGTTATCAAACAATAAGCAGAAACAAGTGTCTCATTAAATAATTTGCCATTTATAACTGTATTTTGTTTGTAGTAAATAATAAATTTAAATAATATGACATTTACTTTTTTCTTCTTTAAAGCTCTAGACCAAGGCAGTCTCTTAGACAGAGCGATCTGAGGTTGAGACAATTTATTATAGCACGTTTGATATCATGGCCCTCTTTCGAGGCATCGCATAGCTTTCTGGCCCACTCTTTCCAAAAAGTTGCCGACTCCTGGTATAGGTTAAAACAAAAAACATATAGTAGACTTCCAATGGCGCAAAACTTAGGCCTACCAGTGAATGAAGTTAGGCTACAGTATATGATAACCTGTGTCAAAGTGATATATGGTCACACCACTTACCTGTATATTGAGACACTAACCATAATATCTTTCTATATGCATTGTATAGCAAACAACTTGCAACACACATTGGTAGGTGCCATATATAGAAATGATATAATTTAGTGAACATTTACAATTCATTAGGTCTACTGATAAACACATAAAAGTTGACATCAACTGCAAAAAATATTAATACCATAGATTACACATCATAGTAGATAGTTTTTTTTTTTTTAATAATACTGCTATATTTTTGTAAAACATAGTATCACTCATCTGCCATTTACGTCAATGATAAAAAACAAACAACCAGTGACACCACCAACCTCATGCAGAAGACTGCAAAACTGTGTGTCCATTACACTATCAACACTCAGTTCATTAAACTGTCATTACTGTCATGAAATTGTGCAGATGACATGCATACCATACGTAGTTATCTAAATGGCCACCTGAGTTAAACAATGCTTCAGTCAGCATTTACAATTAATATATCAGCTGTTGGATATAATATGTAATGTAGCATTTATAGAATACTGAAATTGTGCTAGTATGTTATTATTTTATGTTAATTTCTGTGTTAATATGCCAAATATGTTCACCAAACACAATTTTTAGTGGAATATATTTGTGGCAGCCTGCTGTGGAGTAGTTATGGAAAGAGTTTTTTAGGCTTGAAAACTTGACTTGTATATAACATTAGCTGGAACAATAGCATAATATAACTTTGTTTAGCTTGTGTTGAGTGTGAAATGCATTTGACTTTGTAGAATGTACAGCAGGTTATTAATGAAAATCATAAAATTTAATGTGAAGAGATACAATGACAATACAGTAGTAATTTCATTACACAAGGATAAAGATTCAAAAAGGAATTAGGGGAGTGGATATGATTTCAACTTAACTATTTACAGCAAGATTTGAATTCTTCAAGAGTCAATCATCATCTTTCCTCCTTATCCTCATAATTTTAATTACTTATCTCCTTTTATTCCATCCATATCACACACTGCATTCAGTGTTGCCATTTTGACTGTAACTCTCTACCTTTAGTGACTCTCGAGCCTTGTAGTGTGGGGAAATATATATGATTAATACAAATAAATGTAAAGTGTTACTTAGCTGATGATGTTACATTCAGTTTCATCCACACCTTTATTCTAGAATTGCATTGATGGACTTTTTAGTAATTGTTTGGTCCACTTTTCAGTGGGGCTTTCAGCAGTTAACTTTCATTTTCTGTTTTCTTTATCTTAATTGTAATGATGTTACCAGTTTATGCGTGATTTGGGATGATTTTATTATTGTTGTTAGGTTGATTTCTTTTTCTCTCTTCTTATAGGTGCATGTGTCAAATGTTGTAGTCATTTCTTGTTTTCACCAATTTCTTGCTTTTTTTATTTAATTTCTTGTTTCCTAATATTCTCTCTCTCTCCCTTTTCTCTCTTTTTCTCTTTTTAGCTCTGAGTGTCAAACTGTTATATACCATACATATGAACACTAATGGGTATGTCCCAATTCTCATAAATATGTTGGACACTATTGTAAGTGGGGGTAATATGCTGTCTATGTAGTCCACCACTAGCAGTGGTTTACCCATTTCACACCGCTGACGAGTATTGTATTTTGTTGATGTTATAAAGATTACCATTTCATTTCCAAACTCCATTTTGGTTATTCCCCATTCCATAACCCTTTCTAGGTTACAACACAAACATAATGTAACAATGTTACTTCCAGTATCACAGTCAGAAACTTTTTTTAGCTTTTATAGGGCAACTTGTTTTCTCGAATGTTCTGGTGTTTTCTTAAGTTAGGGTTATTTGGGAAATATAGATATATTCCTTATGTAAGAAAATATGTGTAATTTATATTTTCTTTTCTCTCCTTCATATTTCAATTTCTGATGAAGATTAAATAAAAAAAGCAATAGATGTTAAATTTATAAATGTTTCTTATTTGTTCTTTATCCTATGATTCTCTTGGATTCTAATCTATATTTGATCCATATTCCTGCACACATATACATATATATTTTAATATATTTTCCAAATATACATTATTCTTATAGATATAATTTATTTTAGCAAATGCTCTGTTTTTCTAATTAAAAAAAAACTGAGCATTTACTTAAAAGAAATTATATCTCTAAAAATAACATATAAATGGAAAATGTATTAAAATAATTGTTGGACTTAATCCATTTCATTATATATATATATATATATATATATATATAATATATATAAACTTGAAAGTATTTTCCAAAAAATGAAACAAGTAGGAATGGAATTAAGCATAAAGTGAAAACCATTTATAATTTGCTGACAATATTTTACTAATATCAATCATTTGATGAATTATGAGAAATGCTGAATTGGTAAATTTTTAATATTGTTTTAAAATGAATAGAAATAAAACAAAAATAATTTTCAATTGTAGCATTCTGCAAATATAAGAGAAAAGAAAAAGGTAGAGGAAGTCCAGGCGTACATATACTTAAAACAGGTAATAACATTAAAAAAAAGACCATAAAAAGGACTTCTTCTACGTACCCTTTCCGAAAAGGTCATGGTCAATCATGGCTCTCTACAATTTCCTGTTGTTTGTAGCTCTTGTATTTTTGCTATCTCTCCTAATCCCTATTCTGCCTACTATCCACACAAGCTCACTAGGTAGGTTATGCTCAGATTTCTTCTGTCACTCTTGCCTTCAAGATGTCCTGTGAGTGTCAAATTTTCTAAACCCGCTTTCTGCATTATGTACCATAGAGATTTCAACTTTCTTTTTCTGATATTAAGTATGGTATCCTTTTCATTTTCTCTTAAACTTTGTCTGTTCAGTGCATGGTATTCTCAGCATCCTTCTGTAGAACCACGTTTCTATTGCTTCAAGCCTCTACTTCATCTGTGAGGAGATTGTCCAGCATTCACTGCCATATACGAGGACTGATATTACATAACAGTTCAATACTCTTTTCATTGTTACTTACAAAATTTCCCTGTTCCTTTATACTTTGCTTAACTTATCCCAATGTGACTTTGGGATTTGGTGTTGCATTTTCTATCCTTTGTTAAAACACTTTCTAAATATTAAAATTTTTGTATTTTCTTCATTTTGGTAATCAACATGTAATGTTGAACATTTAAGAAGATTATAGAGATTTTTTTTTTTAATCGGTATCACTCCATGCAAGGCAGTAAAGCCACTAAGACACAAGAGGTTATAGGGTGTGGTAGAATTAGGAACAGAAACATTAATAATGAGCAGGAAGAGTAATCAGAAGGACTGTACATAAACGATTGACATTGCATTTAAATTTTTGAAGATTAAAGTTGGCTAGAAAGCAGGGAGCTGAAAAGGAGTTCCACAAAGGCGAAGTGTGAGAAAAGAAACTTTTAGCATAGAATTTATGGTTACATCTTGCCAGCTCAACTGTAAATTGATGAGATCTCAATGCCAGTCTAGTACTGCGCTTAAATTCAAAATTCTAGGTACCATAGCGAAAAGCTCATCTGAACAATTACTATCAAAGTATTTATAGAAAAGGCATAGAGAGGCAACTTTACAGCAGTGAGAAAGTGACTGAAGCCAAGCTGCTAGATGAGGACCAATAATATTGCTGATTCTTCTTTTGAATTTGGTCAAGGAGCTCAAGGTAAATAGCAATAGAACCAGACCATATGTGGCAGCAATATTCTAAGCATGGACGAATGGTAGACTTATAGATAGTTTCTAGAGAGAAAAATTGTCTTGCACATTTTTTTCTCTCTAGAAATATAATGGATAACATCTTGTTAATATACTTAAAGCATAACTATATGAATAATAACAGCTATGATGTATGGTGCAAAACTGAAATTAACAAAATTGCTTAACAGAAAGAAAATTGCAATTGATAATTCTAAGAAACAGATTAATATGAATCAGGAACATACCTTGATATGAGGCATGAAAAGAGGAATAAATAACAAAACAAAAAAACAAACAAACAAGGTGGTGTGTAGGATGCATAAAGAAAAAAAGATGGTAATTGAGTAAAAGATTTGCTTGATTGGTACCCAGTGAGTACCAATACCAGGCAGAAAATGGTAAGATGTGATATGGTAGATGACTAGCAATGTCAGGGTGTTTGTCTTGCAGTAGACTAGTGAGGATTTATGGGCATGTGGCCAAGTGGTTAGAACATTTGCTTTCTGACCATGAGACCCAGGTTTGAATCTCATCATGGTCGATTTTTCAGGAAGGAGACTTCCTGATATTGTTGATCTGGAGAGGGTGATGCAGAACCTTTGGAAAGTGCCTGAAAACCATACTGCGTGTTGATCCAAGCCTTGTGATGAAATTGGGTAGATGGTACCCTTGAGGGTCACCGATAGCTGTGCTAGCACAAAGTCACAAGTCATTGTGACTGAGGGTTTGAGCATTTTGGGCTTGATCAGATTGTAGATCATGCTAGATAACACACTCTTTCCCAGAAACTGTAATTAAGGTCTGCTCAGCATAGTTGCAGTATAAACCACAGCTGGGCTCTGTGGTTGTTGAACAAATGCAAATGTGCCTGATCAAGTGACTGCAATAGGGATTGGCTAGCCACCCTAGTAGATGAGTATCCTCAAATACGAGTGGCCTGCTATAGATAGATAGACTAGTGATGATACAATACAAATGATTAAATGTTTAAATAAATACGCTGGTGCTCATGTGATATTTGAAGTTTGGTGTATTGACATGTCGTTTACATTTCATAATAGATTCTAGAAAGATTACAATTTCAAATTCTGTCCTTGTGATTGTGAGTTTTTGCTTTATTTGAAGTGTTGGTTGGAGAAAAGACACGAGAGATCAAATGAGGAATGAGGTTTCTTTATTTCAAACCCTCTGAGCATTCTTGACTGCATCATGCATAGGACATGATGCAGTCAAGAGTGGTCAGATGAGAAATCTGATTCCACCTTCTTCCATTTGCTTCTTGCTCATTCCTGCTGCTTCCATTGATAATGATTACTGTATTACTTTTTATCTCTTTTCTTGGTTAAAGCCTCATAATCATACATTTACATAAATCATGTGAACTGATTATCTGCTCTTCATGTCAAGACACATTTCAATATATTACCATATGCAAGTAAGTATATATACAAGTATGTATGTTGTGGTGGCCAGGTTGCATCTAAATATATAATATGTAAGCAATATACCTATAGCTATATGCAGAGACATCCGCATTTAATTGTCTTAATTCCGTTTACTGTATATACTCGTGTAACATGTGACCCGCAGATTTTCACTTATAAAATATGATTCTATCATTTATCTCATGTAATCATGCGAGTTCTTTTTTTGAGAAACCAGATTACAATAGACTAACCTCTTTTCTGCTTATCTCCTCTTCTAGTTAAAAAAAGTAAAAGAGAATTATAAAAGTATCGTTAGTAACTCTATACTCGTTGCATAAATGCATACAACCATAAATAACTGAACAAGAAACAGCTAAACATCTTATAAACATAAATAATGGAAAAGACACTTATTCGCTATGTTTGTATTTTATAATACGATACTAATATGTGAATATTACATGAATTATTATTGGATGCAGTTAAGTAAAACATCAGTTTTATAAAAATCATGTTTATTTTAAATACTGCTGTACTTTTTGACTACAGTAAATTGATATATAGTTCAGTCAACCGCATAAACAGGGCCAGCAGTGCATATGCTAATTTTATATGCAACTTCCCCCCCCCACACTTAAAAATTTGCTTCAAAATATGCGAGTATACACATTATATTTGTATTTGTAACAAAACAACTTCCTCACTGATTTTGGATATCTTTTCACGTCTTTATCTTTTCAAGCTGTTTTTCTTTTTGCCTAATTGCAAAAAGACAATTTTAATTTCCCAATTTGTTCTGCAAATTTTTGTTCTCAGAAGACCAGATAACAACAGTTTGGAAGCATTATCAATTATTAATTTTTGTCTGTTGTTTTTTTTTTTTATCTCAATTTCTGTTGCTTTCATTGCAATTCTCAGACCATGAGTAAGCAGTGTGAATAAGAAATAACAAATATGTCTGCGTGGGTCAGCTGCTTCACCAGTTGCACCATGAAAACTGTGCAAGTTTTAAAAAGATCCAAAGCAAGACACCGTAAATCTTTACAAATTAAATATTTTTTTCATTAAGTGTAGTACTAGAAAAGCAACTATGTAGTCTCCTTTTACTGTTGAAAATTGCTAATTATAAATGTAAGTGTTATGTATAGTTTTTCTCTTGCACTTCTGGCTTTCTTATCAGCTACAATCTTCAAAAATTTAAATTTAAAACACCAATCATTTTCTATTTGCTTGAAACCTGTTCTTTTATTATCTTCTCTCTCTCTTCAGTAACATTTTCTCAGTTTCTTTTGCTCTCTCAGTAACTTCTTGTGTCTTAGTGGCTTTATTGCTGTGCCTGGGGTCAAATGATTAAGAAAAAAAAACTAGTAAGGAATGACAACAAAGAACAATCTTGTTCAATTTAAAATAATAGCTTGTTAACATTTATTCTATTCTTTGACATATGGTTTCATTATCTCATATGAGAAAGTAATATTTAAAGGTAAATGAAACGAATTGATCAAAAAGCACAAAATAAGTAATTTCACAAAGTAAAATAAAAAAGAAAGTAATTTCTGGTAAGATTTGAATTTTTGATCCACTCCTTGGGAGCCATCATTTCATGGGTGTTACCTTAACCATTTCAGCCACAGGAGCTTTGTTGATTAAGTGAATCATCTATTTATAGTAATTCTGCTACTTGCCCATCTCTCATTCTGTACACCATCTTTGTTTTACTATCAAGTAATATCAGACTTCTTAACAACATAACATATGCAGATGACACAGTGTTGATAACAGACTCAGAAAGAAAACTACAGAAACTCTTACATAAGGTAGTAAGGGAAAGTTAGAAGAAATGACTAAACATTAATTATAAGAGTGAATGTAGAATTGTCAGCAAAAAGGAATTGACTAAGATGCAAACTATAAATTGAAAACATCAAAATGAAGTATAAAAATTTAAATATGTAGCAACATAAAGGAGGAAAATTTAATTAAAAACAAAGAGAAGTGTAGTAAATTATCATGTCATATCAGTAATGAAAGCTGGACAGTCTCCTCACAGATGAAGAAAAGATTTGAGCCAACAGATATGTGGTTCTACAGAAGGATGCCAAACAGATGGATTGAACATGTAAAAAAAAAAAAAAGTTTTTGAGAAAATATAAACCAAAAAGACACTTAGCATCAGAAAGAGTTGAAATTTCTAAGGTATATATTGAGGAAAGAGGGCTTGCAAAATTTGACTCTCATAAGATATATTGAAGGCAAGAGAGATAAAGTGTGTAACCTACCTAGGTAGATTGTATGGTTGATTGGCAGAACAGGGATTAGGAGAGATAACAAAAAGACAAATCTTCCTAAGAGCTGCAAAGTTGTGCAGTGCTAGGATCACCCATATTCTGACGGGATATAGCACATAAAAAAAACTAAAAGGGACCCTGTTCTCTCTAAACTTTATAATAAATACCTTACTGCTTCTTGCTTTCCTGCTTGTTGGAAATCCTCATCTTCAGAGAAACAGTGTGATCCTTCTAACTAATGGCCTATCAGGCTTTTAGTTCTTTTCAGCAAATTACTAGATGCTGTAATCAACTCTGAATTGGTTAAGCATCTCACTTCACTTTCAGACAAGAAATATAGTTTTTGCTTCTCTAGCTTAACTGTTGAGCTTTAGGATGGTGAAGCTTAGGTTGTTGCTTTAGATATCTCAAAGTCATTTGACAGGGCTTGGCATGCTGATCTTGATAAACTGAGAGGTTATGGTATTTCAGAATTTTTGATCTGATTCTATCTTTCTTATCAAATCACAATGAATGTCAATTGAATGGCCACTCTTCTAGATCTTTTTGCATTAATGTGAGTGTCCTCCTGAGCTCTATCCTTGGACCCACATTGTTCCTACTTTTCATCAGAAACCTTCTCAATGTCATCAGTTCTCAACTCCTTATCTATGCCGATGCTACATCTAATGTTAAGTCTGATCGATTTGATAAGGTCAAATTGATAGTTGTTATGGTGAAACACACCTATTCTATAGTTATTAGACTCTCTCACCTAATATAAGTAGGAGTAGTAAGAGGAACGAGGGTCAGTCGATGTCGGATGACAGTAGTCGACAGTTAGTCGAATATGAAAGTAGTCAGTGACCACAACAAGATTACTCTGCGTAATACCTATTATATCAAGTTCCTAACGTTTGGTACGTTGAACTTATTTAGGACTGATTTTAGTACAAATACAAGCCTCCACTGCGAAAAAACTCCATAACACATTTTAGCTTTAATTGAAAGCTAAAGGATTAAATTTACTATTTCCAGTAAGCAAAATAGTCTGGTGTATTTGAAACAGAAATTACAAGGTAACCAAAAAAGTTCTGTCCGTTTTTTGATTAGTCATTGAATGAAGTTGAAATATATACAAAATGCGTGTAGCAATTGTTTTCAAATTCGGACAGCCGGAAGTAGGAACATCAGACATTATAAAAAACATGCACATCATGCCCAGCCATCAGTTATAAGCCGGACAGCTGTGAGAAGGATGGAAGTGTCTAGAGATCTTGTTCAGGGCTGTTTGCTTTATGACTTCAAAGTGGGCTTATCAGCAGCTGCATCAAGTCGCTGCATATGTCAAGCATTTGGGGATAGTGCTGTGGATGAACGTACTGCAAGGCATTGGTTTCGAAAATTCAAGTCGGGAGATTTGTCTCTCCATGATGACCCTTGCAGTGGATGACCACAGATCTTGAATGACGGAGTCCTGAAGTCGGCCATCGAAGAGGACAGTAGTCTAACATGTGGTGAACTTGCAAGACAGTTCAACGTTTCTGATAAAACAGTTTGACTTCACCTGCACTGCCTAGGTGAGATGTACAAACTGAGCAAGTGGGTTCCACAAACACTGTTGGAGGTCCACAAGGGACAATGAGTGGCAGCCTGCATATCGCTGCATTCTCGCCACCATACCGCATCCTTATTCAATCAAGTGCTTACCAGTGTTCCAGACATTGGTTGTCTCCTCAGGATGCTGTCCCTCACACCGCAAGACCGCCTATGCACCCATGCAAGATTATGCTTTGTGTCTGGTGGACAGGTCGTCAAGTGTTTCATTATGAACTGCTACCAATGGGCCAAACGGTCACTGGAGACCTATACTCGCAGCAATTGAAACGTGTGCAACAGGCATTGTGCCAGAAGGAGCCAGCACTGGTGAATCGCAAAGGTGTGCTTTTCCTCCATGACAACACCAGGCCACATGTCGTGCGAGTGGTCAGGGATACAGCAACTTGGGTGGGAGACTTTGTGCCATCCACCTTATTCACCTGACCTATCGCCATCCAATTACCACCTCTTCCACTCCCTGGATAATCATCTTCGTGGGAAATCCTTCACCAATGAAGCAGACTTGTGCAAAGCCCTCACGGACTTCTTTGCATCAAACCCCCCCCTGAGTTCTACCGCAAGGGCATTGAACAGCTGGAGACATGTTGGCAGAAGGTGCTGGATGCCAATGGCGATTACTTTGAAGACTAAATATAAGTTACACATACTGTGAAGCATTTTCTTTTTTTCCTTTAAAAACGGACAGAACTTTTTTGGTTACCTTGTATATTGATTGGAATCAATGTTTTCAAAGTTTTTTTAAAAATTGCTGATTAGTGTCCTTTTTTAGTTGCCTTTCATCACAATCTAATTCTCTGTATTAAAAAAATCTTCCAACAATAAAATATACTTTTCTGTAACTCTATTTGAGGAATATTAGCTGATTTAAAAAAAATATTATTTACTTTAAGTTTAAAATAACAGAGGAATGGATTTTTAAAACAAACAGTAGCAGTGATTTTTAACCTACAGCAGTCATTCTTACATAATTAACGAGTGATGACATGCTGACAGAGTATTGAAATGTTTATTGTTCTAAAGAGACTTTATCTGTAAAACATAATTTAAGAAAATGACAGGTGAGACACATTTTTTAGATAATTTTTTAAGTAGTCAGTAATCTTAAAAATGTTGGAAAATATTCTCTGTAATCTAATTTTAAGTATGTTGACTGCTAGAAAGTATTAAAAAATTTAATAAAATAATAAAAATACTTTGGTCTTTCCTCTTAATAATAACAAATATTTTGATAAAAAACTTTGTTTTTATTAAGTTTCACGCATTTTTTCATCATGCTATGCTGTTTTTGCAGGGAAAATGTCAAGGTACCTAAAACCAAGCAGTAAAAGCCAAATAAGTTTTAATATTCCATAATTGTTCTCACACGTACAACAAAAACTAGAGATATACATCATCATTAGCCTGCAAACTTTAAAAATAACTTTCTTTTATTTTATCCTATCCTAAGATACAGGTTACTCCACAAAGTTTTGTCATTCAAATGTTTATGTTATTATTAAGAGGAAAGACCAAAGTATTTTTTAATTATATTTTAAATTCTTTTATTCTTTTCTAACACGTACAAAATTTTGGTTAAAAATCTTGTTTTTTTATGCATTAACAGTGTAACTGAGCTGGTAATGGACATTTTTGCACCTGTTTTCCAGTAAAATAATGCATTAACTTGGAAAGTCTTTCAAAAATCAAATAATTGTTGGATTTTGATGAAACTTTCAGGACTTTTTCACAAATGAATGAATTTAGTTTTGAAATTATTACTTTTAGAAAAAATGGTAAAAATATTTTTTTCCCATCCGTTACCCCCCACTTACTTAATTTCATGAAATTTCTAGAAATTAAATTCCGTAGTCCAAATTTTTCTTTATTAGTTAAAAGTAGGAATCATTAGAGAATGTAAATCATCAATTTTTTTTTCAAAATACTGCTACTTTCCCTAAAATCTGCTCTGAATCATAAAATAAAACAGCAATAAAGCTATCTAATTATTTAATTAGATAAGCTTTTAACTGCTTTTATAAATAATATATATTAAGGACATTAAAGTCTGAAGAAAAAAAAAAATTTCATGAATAATGAATTTTTACAAGAATTATTTTTCATTTTTTTTAATTATAATAATTTATAACATTTGAAAAAATGTTTTAAAAATTCTTCCAAACTTTGTACTCATCAGGTTAAGTTATTAAGTGAAGACTATATTTATTAAGTCAAAATTGAAAAGCTTAATACAAAACATAATGCTGTTATTTTTTAAAATAATTTTGAATTTTTTTTATGTGTATAAATGTGCTGATATTGAAAGTATGGATGACAATACACAACATTATCAGAAAATAAGATCAATCATGATAGTAAATTTAAAGTCAACATTCATAAAATTAGATTACAGAGAACAACATTTTTCTAGAAAAGGCATGGCACATGGAACTATAACAATATACCCTGGTGTACAAAATAAAGGGTTCAGTTTGAAATTCCAAAGCATATCACCCGAAGAAGGCCAGAGCATACATTGGCCGAAACATTGTGAATATGATAATTAAGATGAGGACAACAGTCCAAACAATGTAAATAGTTACAATGCCTCATCTCAGAAATACAAGTTGACTTGAGCTATACACTGTACATTTTTTTTGAGACACCCTGTATTTAGACTATTTTATTTCTCAAGAATCCTTATTTAAAGAATTCTCTTTGCAAAAAGACTTTCACTTCGTAATCACATTGTAATGTATTTATATATTATGTAATCTAGAGGCCTCCATGCATTTACACATGCACTGAAAAGATTAGCTTTCCTTCCAACAGAACACTTAGAGGTTAATATGCCGCAAAATAAAATCAACCAAATCATTCCAACAGAACACAGTCAGAATGTAAGCATGGTCAATATCCAAAAATGTCCATTGAAAATCATTTAGATAAATGTCCTCTCATCTCTGTTGTGTCCTTAAAATGTTCCAGTTCTAAGGCCAACTTATATCAACCATCTCTGTCTCTTTACAAACATCAATCCAGTTGTACTTCAATTTCTTTGGCTCTCTCTTTCAACTCTTCTTTTGTTATAAAGAATTAGCAAGAATTTTATTTACCTTTTATATAGATATGCTTTCTCAAATACTTTAAAAAAGAGTTGCACTTAATGACCTATGCACATCCGCCAATTGTTCCTCTCTCTGTTTCCATCACAATGTCACCTCCTCTCTCTTAATCATGAACAATTGACATTTTAACATGTAGTCAAATGTCACTAATAGCTTTTATTTTTTTGAAGTATGAAACAATTTTTTTGTTTACTTTGCTATATATTACGTATTTTCTGTCATTACTGATCATTTCTGCAGCCATATTTATCATAAGAAAACTCATATCACAATTTCCAACAAATGATGATGTTTTATCCTTCAAATATAAAGCTATCCAAAATTCTCAAACCTTTTTCCACTTCATAATCATTAGCAATTTCTTTTTGATATAATTGTAGAACAGTGGGTTTGTACAATTTTCTACATACGTGTGAAAGTATGTGTGATACCTTGTCCTCATCAGACACCAACCAGGGGAGGTAATACAGTTTTAGTGGCTAAAGCAGTATTGCCACCCTTAGCACCACCAGCAGCTTTTGCCACTAAACAAAACAACATGCTTGTAGCGACCATCATTAATGACACAGAATGGAAGGTAAACATATGTGTTTCACGTTGGAAGTAGCATTGTGTCGTAAGCATGGTTTTAATTAACTTTATTTTGGATCTTGACCCGATCCAACTTGATGCCTGTTGAGCTGTGCTCTGGAGATGATGTGAAGCAGTCTTCAGGCACTATCACAATAGAGCCAAACAGACATACATAGTTTTTTAACCTCCATTAAGAAACTGCTTAATGTTATTTGTACTTAAGAGGACAATTAAAATGAAACGTTCACATTTATAATTAAAATATACAATTAAAAGAATAGGTTTTTAGGTTGAGAAAATCTGTTCATCAGTGAAGAGCCAAAATTTCTGAAAAGAGTTTAAACTTTGCATTCAATCAATTTAAACAGTTCTTTTTATTTCATTTCATGGAATGGTTTTCTCGGTGTCAAAAATGGATCAGCATCACCAGACACAGAGGTCTAGATTTATGTCAAAATTTGATATTTGGTAGCCGGCATATGATGCTAAAAGCATGTAATGACCAATGTAATGTACTTGTATGAAAGGAACTGAGTACATTTTAAATATCTTCCAAAGAGCAATTTTGTTCCATTTTGCAGATTTAAATTCTTCTAATATTTGGAAATTTACACTAAAAATGAGAAAAAAAAAATGTTAGCGTTATTCATAGTTGGGGTGTTAGAGAAGAAAAATGCAAGCAAAATATGGCAAATAATTGTGTTAAACTGACTGAATTTTATTTACATTGTTCAGACTGTTGTCCCCGTCTTTAGAGACCATTTTTGAGATCAACTATTGTTGTGGAGTTATTTCGCAGTGGAGGCTTGTATTTGTACTAAAATCGGTATTAAATAAGTTCGACGTACCAAACGTTAGGAACTTGATATAATAGGTATTATGCAGAGTAATCTTGTTGTGGTCGCTGACTACTTTCGTATTCGACTAACTGTCGACTACTGTCATCCGACATCGACTGACCCTCGTTCCTCTTACTACTCCTACTTATATTAGGTGAGAGAGTCTAATAACTATAGAATAGGTGTGTTTCACCATAACAAAATGAAAGCTTCAAGAAAGACTTTTCATTTATAAAAATTAATTTTAAATGAAGATATCAAAAATTAGTGGCGGTACTTAAGTTCAGTCCGGCAACCCTGTCCCTTTACTTTTGTATTTCTGCCAGAGATGGCTAGAAAATATTTCTGCCAGAGATGGCTAGAAAATATACAAATATGTGAAGGACTCCTAGACATTTGGCCAGATGCCATCAAATTTGTGAACTTAATTAAAAAAGAGAAAAATATCTGCAGACCATGTCATCCTCTGCAGTGCTGTCAAATATGAATGATGTTTTATTTCCAGTGAAACTGCAGATTATTTTTGTCTGTTTCAAAAGACATTGAACTGTTTCTGATAAAATATCAGAGCAATAAATTGTTGCTTCCTTTCCTTGCAGATGATCTAAAGGAAGAGGACACTAAAAAGATAATTACATTTTCCAAATTGAATGAATTTGTAAGAAATTTGTCAAACCCAAACATGCATAAAGATGCTGCACAGATTGAGTGGAGATTTCTGTCAGATAGGGCTAGGAAAAATTTATCCCAAAAAGGAAATGTGTCAACAAAAGATTTATTTGCATGTAGAATTGCAACAAGGACAATATTCATCACCATCATTGTCAAATTCTCCACTTAGATACCCTCATTTAAGGTCACTTGCATAGCTGAGGCCTGGCTTCATTTGTGAAAAAATTGCCATAGAAGACAGTCTAAAAAGATGTCTTTCTCTCATGATGGACAGAAAACAAGTCAGCATGTCTGATTGTGATGACATCATCAGTCAGTACAAAGAAAAAAAAATATTGCTTTCAAGAATTTCAGCAAGAATGAAGACTGTACACTTTGTTCTACTCTTCTTCTATCAATAAGGAATATAAAAAACTGTGGAAAGTTGTTTGCAGATTGCTGGTACTTTCTCATAGACAGGCCTCAGTGGAAAGAGGCTTCTCAGTCAATAAGGGAATTTTCACTGAAAATATGAAACTGCAGGCTCTGGTTGCACAGCACATTATCAAAGACTATTTGTACACAATTGGTGGTACTGGGAATGTTCCCATGACTAAAGCTCTTCTCTGCAGTGCTTCCAATGCCAGAACAGCATGCAACCTATACCTTGAAGCTAAGAGGAAAAAAAGGCAGGAACAAACAGCTGGACAAAAACTGAAGTCCATACTTATGGAAATTGAAGAACTGAAGACCAAAATAACACAAGCTTGAAAGCTGCACACAAGATTTGCTCAATTCAGCTGACAGCTATGCAGAGAAAGCTGAGAAAACTTAGAACTTCACACTTATTGCAAAGTCCAATGCCATGCAAAGATCTGTAAAGGACAAATCCATAGATATCCAAATTAGAAGAGGAGCTGAATGCAAAACTAGATGAACTGAAAAAAGGTAACGCCATTGTATTCTGTACCATGTGCAACAAAAACCATGATTAGTAGGGGTAGCTAAAATGTATAGTCTTTTTGCAAAAATTTCTATTTTTAGTTTTGTTCATCAAAATACTTAATACTTAACTTCACAGGAAATGTGCAGCAGTCAATAACTTTTGACATTCACAAACCATGAGTAGTTGAGAGAGCTGAAATGTGTAGAAGTAAGAATTAAAGTAATAAAAAATTTTCAAGTGTAGAAGAACTCTAAACTGTGTAGAATGCTACACAAAATGTGGAACAGGTCTGCATTCAGTTGTGTTTAAGCCTTCAAAACTTTAATTTCTTCACTGTTTTCAACTGATCCATGTGACATTAATTATTGGAAGCTGTAGCTTTTCTTTGAACATCTCATCTGTCAAACTATTAAAAGATAAATCACAAAGTTTGGTTTTTGAAATTGATGACTATACACTTGGTGTGGGTGTATCAGTTTCAGTCCTTGAAACTTATTAACATAGTCCTGAAAAAGTCCTTGAAAAGTCTTGGAATTTTTTTTACACTGATCTATGCGAACCCTGCAGCAATATCTGAATCATAACAGACATCTATTTGAAAACATATAATGACAAAATCTTAAAAGTATGCATTTATACTAAATACTGTCTTCATATGTATTATTTAAATTAGATATAATTGGTTCTAGTTGCTTGAATTATTTCTCCAGAAAGCTTCAAAATGTGTATACATTTTTTGAGACGCCCTGTCTCTTGCTGTGGTTGTAAAAACTGAATACACACTTAGCATATTGATTCTCTCAGTTGTACAATTTGTTCGCCTTCTTTTACTAGGTAGCTTTTAATGTTTCCTTTCTTTTAACATATTTCTTTTTAACCATCTGGGTCCCTCAAAATGCTCTGTTGTAAGTCATTGTTCCGAATTAGTTGAAAACTTTTTACCCTAATTTCGCTTTTTGAAATGATAATAAGATTTTATAGCTTGGAAGGAAAAATAATACCAACTACTACTATACTGAATTTAATTCTCACTGAGTATCTATATTAGTCATTTTGTACCGTATCAAATATCAATAATACATTAATTTCTGTATATAAAACTTAGAAGTTCATTATGCAACCAACCATATTGGCAATATCCCCAAACTCAAATTACTTCTTTTATTTCTTTTACAAAGTATTTTCTATGGCTGATATTTGTCTGGCACTCATTCAGTTTTTGTCATCATGGAAATTAAATTTGATCCTCATTGGGCATTTACAAAATATTGCTGATTACTACACTGCAGGTAATTTTTCTTCAATGTGAAAATTTTGTATTTCCTTGTTTCATTATTGCTTTCAACTGATTGACAATAAAGACATATTTTTGATGTTCTTTCCCTTCAAGGATTATATTGTAATGTTTATTTCCTACTTAAATGGCCTTTGGTATTTTTGCATACTTAAAATATGTGTTAAATCCTTTGCTTGGAAAGATGTAAGGCCAAAAAATAAAAAGCATAATTCTTGGTGTTGTCAATTATTTTTTTTCTCTGGAAATTTATTCAAGATATTTTCATGTTATCTTCACAATTTGAATCTTCCAAGTTTAATTCTTATTTGGGAATGGAGCAAAACCTAAAAAGGAGTGTGAAAAAATCAGAAAGAGAACTTTTCCTACCAGTTCAGAATTACAAAAGAAATTCCTTTATAAAACAACTGAAAAAAATGAGTTGTTTCCTTTTGAATTTACAAATTTAAACTTCAGTATCATATTTTGATGTACAAGATTTTAATTAACTTAATTTACAAATAATTTTTTCATGCAAATATTCTGGACATTTTAGAATTTGGTTTATGAATGATAAAATATAGAATATTTTATCTATGATTAATTTTTTTGTTCTGTTTATGATAATTTTGTTTATGATGATTTTGTTTCTTTATTCACAAATAATTTAAGAAGTAAAATGGTGTAGTGGTTCCCAACTGAGGAAATAGAAATGACAATTGGGGTTCATATTACAGTTGCAATTACTTATATTTGCAATGACACCCTTAGGAAAGGCATGAATCCAATTCTCCTTCTGCTATGTCCCATTGTAGTGTGTAACAGCTCAGATGATGTTGGGTTGACTTTGAAACCCTCGTGCAGATTCACACCTCACAGGAAAGGTAGACACATGCACCAGAAATGTTAACATGTGGAGGAAAGAACTGCATGATACTAAGCCCAGCGAAGAGTTTCTCTTACATCGATATGAGAATGTATAGTCCAGTTTTGGAAAAGACCATAGGGCCATGCAACTACTGGCTGATGTTAATTGACAGAGTTGAATAGAATTTAATATTATATATGAGAAATTAACTGTTATGTTTTCATAAAACTGAACAATAAATAATATTACACCATAATCTTAACCAGTCTTCACTGGCTCTGTGTATTAGTTTACAGAGAGAAGTGTGGATAAGGGACAATCAGCTCTCCCATTATTGCATCTACTTGCTGAGACAGTGGCAGTAAAATAACTTCTGTATCCATAGTCAACAGATGGAGACCAAATTTGTTACTTGTTTTCTTTATGTCCATTAAATGTCAGGTCATTAATTTCTGGTTGCCATTTTCTTCTTTTTTTAAAATTGTAATTCAATAAAATTATTATTTAATTTCTTTTGGTTGTTTAAGATAAGAGTTTTGTTTAAGAATGGTCTAACTGACCTTGGCGCATATTGTATCATTGTATATTTGTTAAAAACATTTACTTGACATTTCATTTGTTTTGGTATATCCCATAATTTAATTTTCTGAACCTTGAGGTTTTGCACAATAATGTTTAGTCTTTGTTTTATTTATATCTGACTTTGTTAAATCCACAATGGAAGAAAAACTTAGCAGTTATTTTAGAATCTTCTTAAAACAAAGAATGTTCCTTTTTCTTCATTCTTGCAAATTCTAAGATACTTCATGAGAATATTTTCATTTATGTCAATTTATTATTATTTGTATTTCATGTTAACCCTTTATTTCCAAGAGATACTTTTAATAGGAACATTGAATTTCTGTCTGAATTTCTCAGATGAGGAATTATCATTATTTACACTATTTATATTTGAACTATTATCACGATATTTCAGCTGTTGTGCCCTCTGGCCTTCTTCAGTTGTATATCAGTCTGGGTAACCTTCTGAACTGAATTTTTGTTCATTTAATGTTATATTATTATAGATTTCCAGTTACTATTTCTTGTTCCATTTCCATGTGGACAATGGCCTACTGGATTAAAGTGTTGGTTTATGAATTTGGTGACAAAGTGATTGTGAGTTCAGTTTCTAGGTCAGGTAATGTTTACTTGTACACATTGGAAATGGGCAAGTAATAACTGAGTAGTACTAAAAATAAGAACTAGGTGATATCCCTGGACATGAGCAGTAAAACAAGAACAGTCTACTTCTGTAGATTGAATAAAATGTTTATTTCAGAATTCCCTGTAGGTTATCCTGATCAATATAAACTTGATGAAGGGCAGTGGGAACAATGGCCAAAATGTTGGGATAACAACAACAAAGATGGGGACAGTAGTTCGAATAAAAATAGCGTAAATAAGGAACATTAAACAGAATAATTTATAATTATATTATGACAGTTAATTTAATTGAATATTAATTCATTAAATGGATTAAATGGACAGCCAGCAGCTGTCAACTGAGGCTTTATCCATGCATAAAATAGAAGGGATTAACCAGAAACCATTGACTAAACCTTTTGTCTACGAACTCACAAACACATTAGGCTGACCATCATAAAGTGTGTCCACACATCTTACACTACAACAAGAACACTTAACTGCTTTATTAAACAAACTTCACTGCAAGGAAAATTGAACATTTTATTGTTATTGTATATTTCTGAAAAGATTGTGTTATTTCAACTGACATTCTGCACCTACTTTTCTTTCAGAAAATAACCTTTTTATGATTCATTTAAAAGATGTGTTGTTGTTGGTAAATGTTTGGAATCTTGGCACTCAGCTAACAACAAAAACCTGGGTAGATGGATCCCAACAAACTAATACTTTTTACCTTACTTAATATTGTAAATATACTTTTTCAGAATAATAGTCTGCTGGAAAATTAAAAAAAAACAATACAGATGAGTTTTAATAAGACTAAATTATAGGTTACAAGACAAAAAAAAACAAGTAAATACTTCTGTTAAATGCACATCTTTGCAACAAAGTAGTACTGTGACCGTACTTAAACAGAACTCTTATATGAAATACGTC
Source organism: Acanthosepion esculentum (assembly GCA_964036315.1). Lineage (NCBI taxonomy): Eukaryota > Metazoa > Mollusca > Cephalopoda > Sepiida > Sepiidae > Acanthosepion > Acanthosepion esculentum. The sequence continues at coordinate 99,697,914 of OZ038476.1, read as the reverse complement.
CAAATATTTCTTGAATTTATAAATTATAAATAATTATGAGCTGTGCTTTGTTGCTGTAATTTGTATTGCTACATAAAAATAAATTATTTTTGAAGAATCATACACCTAAAAATAATGTCAATAAAACATACTCAAAAAAACATTCATAAAATTTTCAAATAAAATATTTTAGCTCAAATAATTAACACTTTAGATGCAATCAAGTTTGTAAAAAATGTGCAGGTAGTGTAACAGTTACTGGTGCAAAAAGTGAAATTGGCAGGCCAAGTTCAAATTGTAGCCTAGCTATACACATTCATGTATGAATCCAGCTCTTCTCCCTCCAGCTATGGTTCGAACAGCAGGTTTGACTGGATTCTCTAGCTTTCCATGGCAACCAATCTATGAGAAGGAATATGCAGAATTCCCAACCATGGAGAAGGTAATAGAAAACTACTCCACTATTTTTCCAAATATTGCATGGCAAATGCAAAAGAAATGGATCTGCATTATCTGTAATGGGATTCAAAATCTAATTTCATATAGAGGTGTGAACTTTTTGAATATAAGATTTTCATTAGTTAGAAAATAATTTCACACAATCTTATAAAAAATCTTTTCTCAAATTTGCAGGAGTGGTGAAACAAGTTTTTGTTATTTGCTAAATGTTCCAAAAATAACAAATGTTATTTCTACGACTACATTTGTCAAGTATTTTGGCAGTATTTGCCCTTGTAATGATTGTTTATCAAAGAAACCTTCTGAAGGGATCTTTATTGGTTGAAAAATATATATAGAATTTTAATTCCTATATGTTAATCTGAGAATCATTTTAATATTTTATATTAAAGAAAGACTTAAAAGTAACTGGCAATGAATATTTCTATTTTTTGATTTTAATTTTGATATGATTTCAATAAATCTATTTACAAAAATATATTTTACTGTTTTAGAATCATTCTGAAGCAAGAGATGTTTTTCATTCTCTAAATCCTTGTATATTTTCAGAGAATTATTCATCTATTAGAAACATTTCTATGTGAAGCTGTTTGTTCTGCATTTTGATTGAAACAATTCAATCTATGACAAGATGAATGATTCAACAGAATTGTAATTGTGTTTTATGCTGAGATTTTTTTTTGTTATAAAATTTTGCATGTGCTGCAAAATGTTGAAGATTTGAAAATGAATATTTGACAAACACTTTTTCTTTCCTTTTACACTCAGATTTTTGGATTAGATGCTGTGCTTTGAAAAGAAAATTTCATTATTTTAAAAAAAGTAATTTAAGAAAAAATAATAAATTTACAGTTTATAATTTTAATTCTTTTTTTCATTTTTATAAGAAAGTGAAAAATGTTCTCTCTCTCTCTCTCTCTCTCTATATATATATATATATATATATATATATATATATATATATTTAAAATTTACGGTGTCATTTATTTTATTTTAATACTTAAACAAATAATGAAATTAGGCAAGATTATTTTCTACTCTACCATATTTTTTTGTTACCAAAACCTAACTGGTCCTTCCCTTAATTATTCTTGTATATAAAAATGATTATCTGTATCTGACAAAAATCTTTTAGGTTTTTCCCTAAATTAACCATATTTTGTGACAAATATAAAGTAGCCAAATTTGATGTTGTTTTTATAAGTTTGTAGTTCATATTTTGCAAGTAGAAAAACTGAATGCAGGAATAATAATAAAGTTTTTTTCAAATCATTTTTAAACCATTTTTTTGAATTATTGTACAAAAAATATAATACAAAGAAGAATCTGCCATGATATTGGTCCTGACCTGGCATCCCAGCTTCAGTCACTTTCCCATCACCGTAACATAGCTTCCCTGTGCCTTTTCTATGAATACTTTCATGGTAATTGTCTTGATGAACTTTTCTCTATGGTACCTAGACTTTATGAATTTAAGTGCAGTACTAGATTGGGGGCAAAGTCTCATCCTTTTACTGTTGAACATGCTATTTATAAGCGTAATTTCTATGCTAATAGTTTCTTCTCTTTCACTTCTTGCTTGTGGAACTCTCCTCTGGCTTCTTGCTTTCTAGTCAAGTTTGATCTTGAAAAATCTAAATGCAATGTCAATAGTTACCTTTTGTCTTATTGTTTTTTATTTTCAGATATTCTTTCACACTCAGTAACCCCTTGCATGTTAGTAGCTTTATTGCTTTGTTTGTGGTAAAATGATTTTTAAAAAATAAGCATACTGACAAAATCTGAAACATAACTCTAAAACATGGGACAAGGAATAATTGCGAATTTTGTGTTTAATAGGCTTATAGTTTAAATCTGACTAGTATTTTTTGTTTTTTCTTTTCTAAAAAAACTCCAGTCTTTTCTGAATGCAGGGAATTTGGAGAATGCAAAGATCAATGGGCCTACAAATAAATGTAAATTGATTATCAAAGATGAAAAGTGATTTTTAAAAGAAAGCAAAATGTCAAGCAGTGCCAAAGTTTAATGCTGTGTTGTATTAATTTTTTTTTTTTCTTTTTTCCAGAGGGTCGTTGTTGTGGATGACTTGGTGAGAATAAAAGCTAAACTGGAAGAGAACAAAAGCAACACAGTACTGCTTGAATGTTTAAATACTCTCAATGAAAAGATCCCTTCTAGAAAAATTTTGATTGAAACAAAAATTGGTATGTATTTATTTTGATTATTACTTTCATAAAAAACAAAACTTGTTAAAGGGTGGATGAGCTTCTTATAGAAGCCAACATACATAAATATAAAATATATATATATATATATTTTCAAACTTATTTGGTTATATAATGTTGACAATGTTGATATTATATAACTAAACATGTTTGAAATAATTATTCTTGCTTCTCCTTATATATATATAATATTTTTTTACAGCAAAAAAATGAAAATTACCTCAACATATTTCAAGCCATTCTGTGCGCAGCTATCATCAGTCCTTAAGTGTTTGTCTTGGAGCATTGTTTTAAATTTATTTTCAATGTCAGTCCACCTCTGGTAGACGCCTCGTTAATGAGAATGGGTTTGTGTTAGTGATTGGTAGGGGCATAAGCTATCTTATCCCAGGTGAAGTGATCTGGGGTTGAAGTTTATTTATGGCCAGAACTTTTGTTGTTTGTAGTTTAATATCAGTTCCTACCATGGGGCATTTCTTATACAGGCCCTGAGTCTGTTTTTCTGGGATTCACAGTAAATAGTTTTTGTACTACAGGTGTCCAATATTATTGATAAGTGATGGGGGATTTAAACTTAAACCCATTAAGATTAATGTAAATTAATTGTGTTATAGATTGTGGGTAACACCCGAGCAATGATGCCAGAACAGATTTTGTACTCAATGTCTCATTAGACCATCAAAGAAGCCAGGTGCAGGGTTGACCTCCTAACTAGTGGCTGCCCAAACCTGTGGGCATATGATCAACCCAGTTGCACTTGTGATGTGTACACTTGAGAAAAAATGGTATGACAGATATAAACACCCACCCAAGAGACTATAGTCTCTTATATTAACACAAGAATGTAAAGTCTATATTCAGAGAAGGCCTCACTGCCACACGCATGGTAATTGACAAAATCTGGAGTAGAATAAAATGTAATGTTACATATGGGAGATTAAGTCTTGTGTTTTCTTTAGTAGAATACTACAATAATATTACAAGGTGTCTACTTTTGAAACCGTTATGATCCAGTAGAATCCAGGGTTCATATATTTGTGTTGTTACTCAAAGTGTAACATTAATAATGGTAGCAAAATGTTCAAGAGAATTTTATGTTGCATCAGAAAACTGAAAATTTTAATAAAGACAACTTTTTCTTCATTTAAGTAATTTTCATTTTGCAATGCAAAATCCTATTTGTCAAGGGTTCTTTGTTTTAAGGTGCATCTGGGATATCCATTTGCTCTTGAATGAACATGGAAATTATTATTTGCTTCCACTAAAAATATAAATATTCTCTAAATTTGTATAAAGAAAACCGTATTTTCCTCTTTTGTTTCTTTTCTGTTCTGTTCTTGTATTCATATCTCTTTGGTGCTTCTCACTCTCATTTCTTTAATATATTTCACTCTTCTGGAAAGCTATTATGGTATAATACTTCATTTCATAGTCTAGTAGAAGATCATGAGGAATGCTAGAAAGTAAAATAGTTATTTTATTTGTCACAAAGCGGTTAGAACATTAGTATTCAAATCATGAAACCTTGGTTCAAATCTTGCCATATTCAATTTATCAAGGAGGTGGCTTCTTGTTTATATTGGCAAGGGAAGACAATCCAAGCATGTGGCACTGTTGAGAAAACCAAAGCACTGTTGACTCAAGCATTGTGAATGAAATTGGATAGATGAAACTGTTCAGAAGCTGTAAATGCTAGCATGGTCACAAGCCATTGTGACTGAGGGTTTCAATGTACTGGGCTTGTTCAAAACTGGTGATCCCACCAGATAATGCGCTTTCTCCCAGAAACTGTAAGTACGGTTCACTCAGAATAGTTGCAGTATAAACCACAGCTTAGCTCTTCAGGTATGGAACAAGCCTAAATGTGCCTGAGCAGGTGCCTGTAATAGTAAACAGGCATACTTAGAAATGAGGAGTCATTCTTCTTCTTCATGTGCTGTGTCCCCTCAAGACATAGGCGATCATGGCTCTCCACAACTTCCTGTCCCTTGTAGCTCTTAATAAACTTTGTCTGTTATTTCTCCTAAGCCCTGTTCTGTCATCCATTTACTCAAGCTCACTAAGTAGGTTATGCATTGTTTTCCTCTGTCCCTCTTGCCCTCTATTTGTCTTGTGAGTATCAAATTCTCCAAGCCCTCCTTCCTTGTTATATGTCCCAGAAGCCTTAAATGTCTCTTCCTGATATTAAGTATTAGTTTCCTTTTGGTTTTCATTTTTTCCAAAAATCATCATTGCTCACATGTTTGGTCCATGGTATCCTCAGTATCTTTCTATTGAACCACATTTCAGTTGCTTCAAGTCTCCTCATCATCTTTGAGGAGATCATCGACTACTCACTGCCATACAGGAGGACAGTTATCACGTAGCAGTTTAGTATTTTTTTCCTTGTTTCTAGTGAATTTTTTCTATTTCTTAGTACCCTGCTTAGTTTTTGGAATGCTTCCTTGGCTATCCCAATATGCCTTTAGATTTCAGTGTTGCACTTTCTGTCCTCTGCTAAAACACTTTCCAGGTACTTAAATTTTTGTATTTGTTTGATTTTGGTATCTCTGATTTATCATTTGCACTTTGGCCTCAGCCTTTTGCTAATAATCATACATTCTGTCTTTTTGCAGTTGATGTTTAATCCTTTCTTTTTGCTTTCTTTCACTACCTTCTGTAGGAGATTTTGTAGCTTGCTTTCTGTATCTGCTATCAACACTGTGTCATCTGCATATCTTACGTTGCTAAGAGTGTGGCTACCAGTAATGAATCCTGGTAAAACTTATAGTTCTCTCAGAATTGCCTTGCTGTATAAGTTGAATAAGTCCAGTGAGTGTAAGACAAAGACACATCTTTGTCCTACACTCCTTTGAAAGGGAGCCAGCCATATATTAGTCATAATCTACCAAATTCACTGACATTTATTTTTGGTTCATAGACAGGTACTATCTTGACAAATTTCAAGTGCCAAGACTTTTGTTACTTTAACTATTGATTAAGAAAAACTTATTTTTATTAAACAAATCTATGAAAACATTCATTCTCTCTCTCAAAAAAAATGTCATGAACTGGGGTAACATGCTGGTGTGACACTATTTACCTATGATAATTGGCTAATTAATTAATCATAGAAATTAAAAACGGGAAATACTTAAGGTGAGAAAGAGCTAGATCGAAAGACATACCGAGCGACATTATTTTTTTTTTAACAAAAGAAAAATGGTTAAGAGATTTTATCCCAATGACAAAGAAAGATATTTTCTTTTCGCAAAGGATGAAGAAAAATTTGTGGGAGAAGCAGGTCGATTTCTGTCAGAATTAATTAACGCCATGGTAAGAGAGTAAACACGGGTAAAAGAATAACAATTTCACCACACATGTAGCAATAATAGAAATTTTGATTTTGGTCAGCTGCATGTGGGCGGAGGTGGTCGAAATCGGGTTATCTTGGACACCGATGAAGAAGCCGGCCGTATGAAAACAGATCTTGATATGGAAAAAAAGGAATCAGTGTTTTTGCCTGTTCAAACTGTTCGTGACAAGAATTTATGTCGCCTGAAATGGGCTTCTGGACATTAAGACACGAGAAAGACAAAGGATTTGGTCTTCAAATGAAACCAACGACCCAGTTAAAAGTTGACTGCAATCATTAATAATCAGCAAAGAAGAACCGCCAACAAATTCCAGGTGTACCAGGATAAGATAAAAAAATTTAATGACCTGCTATGTGTGGTCCGTAAGAATTCTGGCCGATAGAAAAGAAAGAAAGAAAAAGGAAGATAATTTTTTTTCTCGGGCAAAAATGTAAACTAATGCCAGTCTACCTACACCCACACTGTCAAGAGATCATTGGCTAAGTGGTAGCATGGGTGATAGGCAGAGGTGATTGTATGAGAAAGAAGGAGAAACTTGTTGACGCCCACAAAGAGGTTTGTATGAGATACCAATATGAGAAAGGAAGAGTTTAGGAGGATAATTCTCCTCTGACCTCTCCTCACAGAAGGGGGAGAACCCCTCTAAAACAGAAAGTAATTGACTTCCAAAAATGGGAAGTGATAAATTTTCCTGTCCGAAGACAAAGAGAATCCTTATTGGGGATTTGGAATTATTGAAGAACCCAAACCACGTCTGGCCCCACACTGGGTTTTGGTCGACGTCCATATAAATGAACATCCCCGAGTGTTCAGTAAAGAGTTCCAGGAAGTTTGAAGAAGTTTTTCAGTTAAGTTCCAGTTGAGTCAGAGAATAGCGCCTCGCAGAAGCTGACTGAAGATTTTCACGCCTTTTCGACTTTAGACTTCCCACCAAAAGCAAGTTTTATTGAAGATCGACTTAGATTTTTAACCAGAAGCAAGTTTTACTGAATATCAACCAGAAGCAAATTTTACTGAATATCAACTTAGATACCAAAAGCAGTTTTATTGAAAAACAACTTAAGATAGCAGAACTCACTTAAGAAAAGCAAAAAGTGTCACGAATCCATAGAAGCGGGCTGGGAGAGAGAGAGACGCACTCCTGTATTCAACAGACAGACATAAAGATAATTGTTATTTCTCAACACATTTGAACCGCTTGAGTTTGTATCATTTTTCTTTTACATACCCTTGTGCGGTATCACCTTCACCCTGGATTCAGCTTGCACTACAGCCCGATGCCTGATTGATTTCGTCTACCTAAGATCAAATCACAACATGGGTAGGTTAGACTAGAGATCAAAGCAGTCACTTTGGTGACCAGGCGTTGGAGGCAAGCTGAGAACGACAGAGTTGATACCGAATCTAACCCGACACAGGGAGGTCAGTGTCACACATTGGGGCAGTGATCGACGGTCGAGTGGTTGTGGGTGTCACACAATTAATGCTGCAACCAAGTCATCGACCATGATCACCCAACCAACCATAGGGGTTAGTGTCACAATTGGTGCTGCGACCAAGACATCGACCGTGACCACCCAAACCATCCAGGGGTTAGTGTCACACTGGTCCCTTTACGCCATTTCTTAGAGCAAAATATTTACTGGGAGATGTCCATTTCTTTCCAAGCAACATATGACAGGTTGTACATATTACATAGTACCAGCAGCACAAAGTAATCTCTGACTTAACACAGAGGGAGAAGTGATCCCATGCCTTTTTCAAGGGTATTAATACAAAGTGAATGTAAGCAGCTTCAGCCCGAATGTGTATTTGCTTCATACCAATTTTCTGTTCTGTTAACCTTTACATGAACTTTGAACTTTGAGGATTACCTAGAAAGTGACAGAAAATTCAGGTATTAGAGGGGAAAAAAAACAGTAATCACATTTGGATTTTGGTGCCAACTGCCGGCAAACTTTGCTCAGTTTTGAGTTTTCTTATTGTTGTTCGCTGACTCTATTGCTACTTCATCTCTTTTTGCCTTAGCTAGAACAATATTTTGCACTAAGAAACCAAATTTTTCTGGTGATTTTAAACACAGAAGTTTGCTAAAATTTGTTTGAACATCTTTTGATAGTAAATCCCTTTCTTCCCAATTTTCAATGAACATTGTTCATTGAAAAGCGAGAAGAAAGGGATTGTCAGTGGTCAGAAATGAATGCAAACAGTCCAAACAGAATACACTGAAAATGAAGAAGAAATTGATTGTTAGTGATTACAAATTAAAATGATAATTACTGACTGATTCAAAATAAATGTATTAAGATCTTTGAGAGTGAAAAAGACAATTGAAAAAATATAAAATAAAGTATTTAAAACTTAAAATTGTTTAAATTTTGAGAGATTCTTTAGATTTTATTTTCAGACATCTTTTAAAAATTCTATTTTCTCAGTTCCAAGATTATTTTTTTTTAACAATATAAATGAATGTAAAGCTGAAGTCGAATAAATGAAACATTATGGAAGTGATAAAAATTATGTTCTTAAAAATGTATAAGTAACATGGATATGAACTTAGTGTTATTTTAATAATTGTTTATTTTATGCATTATAAATCTTTAATATTGAAGTTGTTAGAATAATGGGAATAATTGACTTTCAAAAGAATCATTAATAAGAATAATATTTGGAGTAAAACAAAAATATTTTAATGCCAAACTATCAAAATCTTTTGTAGCTTAATTGATTTATGGCTGTTTTGAGGTGTAAGTTGATACATTTTAACAGTTCATGAATTAGACATACTAAATTTAGAGCGATTCTATGAAAAACTAAAGTTAGTAAAAATATGAAAAATTTTTTTGTATTTCGTTGTAGATGTGTAGATATTATTAATTCATAGCTTTTGGATCATAAACAAGCTTCCCAGTGTCATCAGTTCCCATCAAGGTATTTATGCAGATGACACAACTTTTTATTCATGTCTTATTAGAAAATCTGGTCTGACAAAGTAAAACTGGCAACTCTTCTCAAAAAGGATCTCCAATCAGTTGTTAACTCAGGCAAGGAATGGCTTATGAATTTTAACATCTCCAAAACAAAACTGCTTCCATTTAATCACCATAGAGAACCTATGGTTTTTAAAAGGGGCATGTTTGTGTGTGTTATATGTTCGGTGCATGTTCATATCTAAATAAAGAAGGTAGAAACATACAAAATTTTGTGTTTCAACCATGGACTGTTTATTCTCCTTTTTTATATAAACTCTAATTAAACAAAGTTCTTAATGTCTTGGGTATGTTCATTTTCCTTTTGGTCCAGGCATTAAGTAAGTAAGTGTAAGCATTGTATTGATAGTTGCAATCAAGTCAGCATTGTGCAGAATTGGTACAACCAAAGGAAAGTTTGTACTTATTTTATCTCTGGGAGGTTTAAATATGGTTAATGGAATGTCCTTTTTCTTTTTCTTGGTTCAGAATTTAGGGTAAGTGTAAGCATCATTACAATGGTTGTGTTCAAGTCAGGCTTGTGCTAAGTTGGAACAACCAAAGAGAAAGCTGAACTTACTTCATAGGTGGAGGTTTTGGAAGTTACATGCGAGTGCCAGGCATTAAAAGGTGAAAAGAATGTTCCCTGATTTAGAATGTAATTACCACATGGTTCTACCTTTTGGAGTAAAGAGGAGAAAGAGAGCAAGGTAGGAAAATGTTTGTTTTATTCTCAACTTCATCAGCGCCACCTAACGGCGTTTTATGAAGGCAAGTGTGATAGTTAGATTTCCAGTTCCTTTACTCTTAGCATCATGAGAAAATGTATTTAATTTTCCCACAAACCTTTCTACCTTCCATCAACATGACTGATGATATGCTCTAGGAGAGCAAAACTTGAATCAGTTCCAAGGATTACAGCTAGCAAAGTTGACTCACTGTGTCATGCCAGAAAATTTTTGTTGTCAGAATTCAGAATTCATCTCGCACATTTATAAATCTACTCTTCATCCATGCATTAAATATTGCTGCCATATCTGGTCTGGTGCTCCTACTATATATCTTGAGATTCTTGACAAATCTCAAAGATGGGTCTGTAATGTAATCAATCTGATCCAGGCATTTTGTTTTCAGTCACTTTCTCACTGACATGGCACGACTTCCCTCTGTCTTTTCTACAAATATTTTCATGGCCATTGTTCTGATGAGAATGCTATCGGATTGGCAACTAGACTTCACCATTTTTACTGTTGAATTAGCTCGATGCAATTATATATTCTGTTCTAATAGTTACTGTTCTTGCCTGTGGAGCTCTCTTCCAGTTTTTTGCTTCCTTGCCACCTACAACCTTGAAAAATCTAAATTTTAAATGCCAATTGCTAGTTTGTCTTCTTGAAACCTGTTCCTTTTCCTCACTTCTGCTCACTAAAATCTTCTCATTCTTTTTCTGTAACCCCTTGTATCTTAATAATATTATCACATTGTTTGAGGTGAAATGATATATACTTTATTATACAATATTATATTAAAAAATATGTAACTGCTACATAAATGCATTCATTTTTTGATGCATATCAGCACATCTCATCAGGCAGTGGTAAATGATGGTTATTACAATTCTTAAATTTATTTACAATCTCTTTTCCTGCAAAAAAAGAAAATAAGAAAAGAAAGAAAGAAAAGCATAAGATATAGTCTCATCTAAAAAGAAAAAGAAAGAAAAACACAAGATGTAGTCAAAAAAAGGAGAAAAGAAAGAAAGACAAGATACAATCTCTTTTAAAGAAAAAAGAAGGAAGAAAAATGAGAAGAGCGAGAAGGAAAAAAAGGCACCAGATATAATCTCTTCTAAGAAAAAGAAGAAGGAAAGATAAATATAAGGATGATGTAGAAATGTAAAGAAGCTAGACAAGATATGTTGAGAATCAGTTAACCAATCAAAAATAGTTTAAGTAAGATAATGTGACGGATAGATTCAAAACCAACAGATACATACAGTCTATTTGAAATAGAATTTTGATACAAGGTAATGATATGTAAATGGGTGACATTTATATTTAAACAAAAATTTTATACCACAGAATTTATATATTGTTTTAAAAATGATGGAGCGCATTCTTTTTTTTTTAAAAGGAACCTTTTTCAGCTAACACTTCAAAGTTTGGTTGAAAAAAAAACACAAACATACAATAAAATAATCATAACCAGCAAAACTGAAAAAGTGCATGGGGGGGGGGGAAGGGGGTAAATAAGAATCCCAGACTAAAATAAATTTATTACTAAAACAATGAATCAATGTAAATAAGCTCCTTGTGAGTATAAAATAAAAAAAAAATTGTACTCATAACTGACTCGTAAAACACAGAAGAAAGTCCTCCTTCTGCCTGCGCAAAGTCTGTTGATAAAGCTTGCAGACGCCTGCTCAAGCACATTTGTGTTTGTTCAACATCCACAGGGCCCACCTGTAGTTTATACTGCAACTATGCTGAGCAGACCTTACAGTTTCTGGGAGAGAGCGCATTATCAGGCCTGATCAACAGTCTGAACAGGGCCAGCACGCTCAAATCCTCAGTCACCGTGACTTGTGACTTTGTGCTACTGGCTACCCAATTTCACTCACATGGTTTAGGTCAACCCATGGCATGTTTTTCAGGCAATTTCCAAAGGTGCTGCATGCTGAGATCACCTTCTCCAGACCACTCATATCAAGAAGTTACCTTCTGGTGAGATTCGAACCCAGGTCTCATGGTCACAAAGTGAATGTTCTAACCACTCAGCCACGTGCCCATTATATATATATATATATATATATATATATATATATATATATATATATATATATATATATATATATATATATATATATATATATATATATATATATATATATACACACACACACACACACATCTGTAATGGCTAATTAAAATATAGCTAACACTTGTTTTTTGTAATAACCTCCACTGTTGTTATAAAACTATATCAGAACTGAATTTTCTTTCCTACTTCCATAGTCTGATGTCATAACCATTTAGCTATTTCAAACTTCCTGAAATAAATTTTCAAATTGAAGCCAACAAGACATCAAGTAGTTTTACCTCTCATAAACAAGAATCTTGAAACCTTAATTTGAGCTAATTTTGCTTGGTGCCTGTATTTGTGATTTATCATGAATTTTAAGGATATATATATATATATATATATATATATATATATATATATATATATATATATGTGTGTGTGTAACTGGCTTTCTATCTACGAATCATTGATACTCTTAATGGTGGGGGTTGACTCTATATGTTGTACTTTGCCAAAAAGTGACACAGAACTCTATCAGTGTACTTAATGTACCCCATATACTCAGCAATTACCACAGTTCTTTATGTGATGAAGACAGAAAATGTGTGTATAATTTAAAACTTAATGCATTATTAGATTTATTTGAAAAATGAATCTCTGTGTGTGCTTTTGCCAAAACCTATTGATTTTGTTTTATTTCACAAACCAAGTATATTCTATAGAGATTTGTCTTGCTTAATGCTATTCTAATAATAGTTTGTTTCTAATATATTTTTCCAAGGCAGAATCACCTTATCTGCTTTCTTTTTGCTATTATTGTGAAGGAAATGCTGAGGCTTTTTGAACTGAAACTAAGTAGCTTATTGGCAAGGGAATTGGGAGCTCATCATTTTCTCAGAACAGGATATCACTTCCTGCTTCTGGATTCCTGCTCCCTGAGACTTTCGGTAGGGATTTAGCAGATTAGGAACATTTCTTAAGAGTGTTCAAGGCTGTGACATGAGTCTCGGTTAATAAAACATTCAAAAGCAATAAGTTTCTTTGCATATTTCAGAGATGATTTTTTTTCTTTCTCTTTCATCTGTTTATACCACAGAGGAGCTTTTTTTTTTCTTTTTTTTTTTTTCTAAATTCTGGGTGGATTTTTATTTTGAGATTTATACTTTATTTGATTGACTATTTTTGATTGCAACTTTGGATATTAGATTTTTTTTTGTGTGCAAAAGGTTTCCTCATCCTTGACCTTTTTGATATGAAATGTTTATTTAATGTTCATTTTGTTTAATGAATAGTCTTCTTTGATCTTTGATTCTTTGGCTTTTTTCGCGTTGTTGCCTTTGTCAATGGAAATGTTATCTATGTGGAAAGTTACGACCCAAAAAATACCATATCATGCATAAGCAATCACAAGTTTTCTTTTTGTGTTCATGTCAACATAGTTGAAACACATGTGTGAAGAGCAATGGATTTTGTTATAAATTTAATCTATTAATTTGTAACAACATGTGCATGGTGCATAAATTTGTTGGCTGAATGAAAAAAAGAAAAGAAGATTATCTCTGTCTCACATACATATATATATAGACATTAGAAGAGAACAAATCTCCAGGAATATATAATTTACAGTGTTGTTAGGCAATTTATTAAATATGAGCTGGAGCTATTGAAATTCAAATAGTGGACAATTAAAATTATCCATTATCTCATGCCTCTGCTCTTCTCTCATTCTTTGCTTCGTATCTTCTCACTATCTGCCAATCTTCACTGTCCATTCTTGTTTTTATCGAGATATTATACAAACATGTATTGGTTTCATGTATGAAAAAAGATAAGGAATGCACACATATTTTCTGTTACATCCTCTTTTCATTTTTCTCCTTTACTTAATGAATTCAATGGACCTCAGTTTTTATGCCTTTCAATCTTTCCATTCCAACCATTAAATCTTTTCATAGCCTTTTTGATTTCTTTTGTCTCCACTAAGAAATAATATATATATATATATATATATATATATATATATATATATATATGTGTGTGTGTGTGTGTGTATCAGTTGATTTCAATAAAATGAATTTTGCTGCCTAAGTATATATATATATATATATATATATATATATATATATATATATATATATATATTTATAAAGTAAACATTGAAGTCAATCTCATATATATCCAAGTACTTTTTTTCCAAGTACTTTCAATCTCATCTAAGATTATCTTCAGGGGTGAATTGTTAAAACAAAAATGAATGTAATTGATAGTTGTGAATTTTTTTCTAAAAGTGCATGAAATGTACTCTGCTATTAGACACCAATAATAATATTTTTACTACCTCGCCATATAAAAAACTAACTAGCATAAACACTTGCAATCTCAACTATAAAAGTGAACATCCTGACTATTGCAAGAGGGGGATTATAAAAAAATTTAATAAACCATGCAAAAGTTAACTCTTCCACAAAAAACTTTCTACATGGAATTAAAAAACATTAAACTCTCATTTATAATGACATTCCTAATTACATTGTTAATGAACAACTTAGTCAAGCTATTAGAAATATTAATATAAACCAAAAAGAACATAATACTTCCTCAAATAACCCTAAACATATCAACCTACTATACCGCAATCAAATACACTCTAACTACAAAAAATAAAAAAATTTCTTAAAAAAACTCATAAGTATTAATATATTGCAGTAAAAAATAAAAATGATTATATACTATCCTAAATTTAATACAACCAACTTAATAATTCACAATAACTCTTCTCCATCAACTAATGTAAATATATATATATATATATATATATATATATATATATATATATATTGGTTTAACGATGATGGCACTATCAAGAAGGCTTACTTTACACATGTCAGATTCAAGTTCTATTGCACAACATTTAAAAGAACATTCCTGTCTATATTCAAATTTTAAAGGAATATTAATTGACAATGCAAGTATATTCCACCATGAAAATAAAGATAAAAACTTCAAATTCTAGAATTGCTCTATATAAAAAATGAAACCAACATTAAATAAAATTAATTATGCATATAGCAAAAATGTTTTGGGATGCTCAAATTATAAAAAATTTTTTTAAAAAACTACAGGAGTGAATGACTATCTCTGAAGAAAGTAAACTTTATCTGTAGTTTTCATTTGTTTTTTTATCGTTAATTTTGGTCAGTCCTTGTGTTGGTTAAACAGCCTCTTTCAAGTAGTTTTTAAGATAGAGGCTGAGAGATTACTGACTCTAAGAATTCCCTCCTTGGTCATTTTGACAGTTTTAGTGGTTGATGGGATGGGGAGGGGTGTGTTAAGTGTTTGCTATCTTTTAGTTTTTTGGGAGTATGTCTGATGTGTATATATTTGTGTGAGTTTCTGTATAAGTGTGAGGCCTCAATACTCTGCAAGCATGTCTGTCTTGTGCGGGTAAGAAATGTGGGTAGGGCTTGATTTATGGGGTTATATATTAATTCTATCTGTGTTGTTAAATTTGTGGTTAAGTATGTCTGGACAAAGTGTTTTGAGCTGCAAAATAATAATGTTTCTCTAGTATTTTTCTGAGGTTTTCTTTTCTGTCTATTTCTATTTTTTTCAATTATAGTGAATTTTATACAGCTTTTAAAATCATGTTTTTTCTTGGTGGGAATGTTGTTCTACAGGTAATAATCTTTCATGGGGAGCTGACTTGATCTGATTTCGATAATTATTAATTCTGTAGTGAAAGACCCATTCAGATTTTCCCACATACTGTTTCTGGCATAGTGTGCATTCTAATAGGTAAATTATGTTATGACTTCTGAAGTCAGAGTTGTGGTAGATTTTGAGAGTAGATTTAGTGACTGAGCTAGTGAACAGATTGGTATGTCTAATGTGGTTAGAACATAGGCTCCTTTTGTTGTTACGTGGTTGGGAAAACCCTGTTGTTTTTAATCTTGCACTATTATGGGTTATCTGAAATTTGGTTACTACCTATGATTTCCATAAGGTTCTTAGGTTTATGATTTACTAGAAGGATGTGTTCCTCAAACACAGTTTTTTTTGTCTGGTTTTAGATGTAGTAATTCCCAACGACTTTTGATTATCTGAGATTGTGGAGGAAGAGTGGTGTTGAAAGTGGTTACTAGAGGGGGGGGTCTGAATTTATTTTTAGTTTTATATATTAGTGAGTCTTCTCTAGGTGTGGAAATTACTTTCTTTATTTGTTCCCTAATTAGGCGTTGTTTACAGTCACATGTTGTGAATTGATTCTTGAGATTTTTAGTGTCTTTACTTAGACTCAGAAGGATATGCTCTAACAATGAAGAACTAAGTACTTGCGAATAGGGTAGCTTCTCCTTGAGATGTTTTGGGTGGGAAGACTTAAAGTGTAGATAGTTGTGGGTGTTGGTGATTTTAGTGTGTAGTGTTGTTTGTAGTTTTTTGTTGTTATCAATGTAGATACAGGTGTTTAAAAATGTTACTGATCTTGTTGATTTTTCATGGTCAAACTTGATGGAGTCGTGTACTGTGTTTAGGGTCATAAGGAATTCAGTGAGTTTCTCCTCACTGCTGTGTGTATGAATATATCGATATATCTTGCATAGAATATGTAGTCATTACCAATGAAGAGATAAATATGGGTCTCCTCAAATTTTCCCATGAAGATTGTGGCATATGATGGAGCTGCAACAGAGCCCATGATGCATCCTCTTACTTGTAGGCAGTGTTTTCCATTGAAATTGAAAGTATTCAATGTAAGAATATGAGTTTTATGATTACTTCCGTGGGGGGAGGCTGTTTTGTTCTTTTAGTAAGTGCTTCTTTAAGGGCAGCTAGTCCTTCTATGTGTTTGTTGTTTAAATAAAGTGATCTTATGCCTATGGTTGCTAGAGTTTCATTTTCTGGCACAGTTTATATATGATTAATTCTGTTTAGTAGGTCTGTTGTATCTCTGATGTAGGATTTTACTTCTTTAGTTAGGCGTTGTATGTAGTGGTCTACGAGTTTGGATATTTTGATCATATGGCAGTTAAATGATGACCAGCCTTCCTGGGTTGTTATTTTTGTGCATTTTAGGAAGGAGATAGAAGCGAATATGTGTGATGTTTGTAGGTGTAAGTGTTGTGCATGTCAAGGAGTTTGATTTTTTTGTATTTACATTTGGAAATGAATTTTAATATTTTAAGAGTTTATATGTAAAGATGATTATTGCTAGTTTTTCCTTTAACAAAAAGCAACATTGTTTTGGAGTCTGTTTTAAGCTGGTGCTGTTTTTCTTATTTTCCATGTTATTTTTGGTATGTTTTAGCTTGTGTTTTTGATAAATCATATGTGTTTTGAGAGTGTTGTGCTATTTGCACATTTTTTTTTTTGTTGTTAAATGATATTTTGCATGAATAACTCCCTTATTCCCATGGACATTGTATTATTCTGATATATTTTTTCTGGATTTTCTTTGGTTTTACAGTAACTTGGTATATTGCATTATAATTGAGAAAATTTTGTAATTGCAATTTTTCAGATTTTTACTGCTGTTAAATTGGATTCACTTGTCAAGTTTCTTTACTTTTCAATTTAGTTTAAATGTTTTGAAAATGTTGCATTGAAACTTTTAATTCTGAAGACATTTTCCAAATGCTTTAGCAAGAATTCTCTTCTATTATCTCTTTCAACTGATTATTTACAACTGTTAGAGGATGGCCATTTCTCTCCTTAAAAATCAGTAACATACTCTTTTTTTAAGTAGTAACTTGTGTAAATTCAGTGTAGAAACTTTGACTTGGTATTGCAACATGACCAAAAAGTGGCATAATAATATAAGCCATTATTTTACAGAAGTAGTTTTTTGTAGTTTTTAACTCCCAAATAATGACTCAGGAGTTTATCAGAAGGATATGTCTATGGGTCAGCATGTTCTGAATCTTAGCTACATCCATTGTCATAACAAATAAGTTATTATGTAGGAAAAAGTTTAACAGAACACTTTGTTTTCTTTTAAGCTTTTCCAGCATATAATAAAGTTAGAGAAATGTTTAGATACTTGGAAAATAATTTATATACTTCCATGACATACGATTACCTGGGAGGATTTACACTGGCAACAAGAGTGAAATTTGAGAATCTGAATGAAAAATATACACAACTGTTTAAAAAAGAAACCTTATATTTCCAGGGACTTTGTTATACTTTTATATATATTTTCCAGGGTTTCCTTTAGTTCTTATAGTGGTTTGGTATATTGCATTGTCTTGTAGTATTTACCATTTAGTGGGCATTCAAACTTGGTTCTGCAGTTACAGGCGGAGGTTGTTGGTATTTGTAATGTACTGGTAATTTTTTATATTGTGTTTTTTTTTTGTTTTGTAGTTTATTTTCAGTACAGCAATTGTTGAGTTTTAGAGTATGATCTGATGATTGCCTAGAGTGTGAAACATATTTGGCTACATAAATCGAACAACATGAATATTCATGTATAAGATATTTGTTTGTAATTCTTACTTAAAGATGTTTTTAATTTTTGTTCAGTTTTTTCTTTGCAAATAATATTCAAATTCTCAAGACTCCAGAGATGTCTCTAATGAATACATATCCGCAATGTTTACCATAAATTTCTGCTGGGATTCTAATCAGGGGATTGGTGAGGCCCCCTAGAGCAGATCTGCATTGTTCCTTACAAAATCATTCTCAAGTAACTTTTACTGTTTACCCCAGAAGATTTGTTTTGTTGGAAGAGCCAAGTTGTTTTCAATTGCTGTCTCAAAGACAATAGGTGGTCCTTGATTATATGTCTCTCTACATAGCTGTATTCATGGCACCTGTAAGAACACAAAGTACTGTACAGTAATACCTCGTTTATCGCGGTAGATTGGTTCTGAGACCGGCTGCGATAAATGAATTTCTGCAAAGTAGGGACGCCATATTTACAGTATTTATTTAACGTGTATTTGGACTTTTAAAACCCTCCCTGTACTGTTAACAACCCACCCATTACAGTACTCTCTTAATAATAAGGACAACAGTTAAGCAATAACACTTCTTCCGTTTCTTGCTGCGCTTCTTCTTTGCTGACCGACTTCGTCAAGTCTTCGAGGTCTACGTCGGTTAGCGGCTGGGAGTGGCAGTCTAATAACGCGTCGATGTCTCCCGTGGTCATGTCTGCAAAGCTGTCACCTCCAATGATCGTAGCCAACTGCAAAGCTTTCTGTACTGTGGAGGGTTGGATTTCGGCAGGTGTAAATCCCTTGTCGTCGCAAATAACCTTGGGCAACAAATTCTTCCAGCTCGCGTTAATGGTGACAGGCTTCATTTCTTGCAGTACCTCCTGGATATTTTGGAGGCATGTAGCAATTGTGTACTGCCGCCAGTATGCCTTCAAGTTAAAATTTTCGTCTTCCTCTTCTTGTGCGGCATCCACAGAAGCAACCAGGTTCGCCAGGACATTCCTCGTGTATAGGGCCTTGAACTCCCTGATAAACCCCTAGTCACATTGGCTGAATAAGTGAATAGTGTTGGGCTGCAGGAACTCAATCTGAATACCCTCATGCTAGAGATCAGTAGCATGGCCACCAGCGTTATACGTAAGGAGAAAGATTTCGAATGACAAGCCCTTCTCTAATAGATACACCTTGACTTGCGGGATAAAACACTGGTGTAATCAGTTGAAGGTTAGCATCTTCATTATCCACGCCTTTGGATTGTGCATCCAATGTACGGGTAGCAGATTCTTGTTTTTGCTTTTTAAAACCCTTGGGTTTTTAGACTTGTAAATAAATTCTGGCTTTAACAAAAATTTCGCAGCATTACCACACATCACGAGGGTCACAAGATTCCTTGTATGCTTTAAAGCCAGAAGCTTTTGTTTCCTTATTGCACAAGAAAATTTGCGATGACATTAATTTCTAAAACATGCCCGTTTCGTTCATATTAAAAACTTGTTCGGGCTTATATCCACCTTTGGAGATAATCTTGAAAGTTTCATTCATGTATGTTTCAGTAGCGCTCGTGTCAGCAGAAGCAGCCTTTCCAGGCAGGGAAACGCTTTTTAGGCCGAAGCATTTCTGAAACTTAGCAAACCACCCTTTGCTAGCAGAAAAAGGACATTTTTAGGTTGTAAATCACTGGACATTCCTGGTTGTGGATCTTTTACATTGTCTTCATCTTCTTCCTCTACTTCATGGTCGCCACTGTCATCCTCAGGTTCCTTAGCGACGAAAGTTTCATACAGGCTCCTAGTCTTTGTTTGGATGATGTTCATATCCAAGGCTATGTTCTTCTTTTGGCAGTCGGCTATCCATACGGCTAAAGCAGCTTCCATACCGATGATAGTCTTATTACGAGCCGTAACCACTCTCTTTGCTAACTTATTAAAGGTGATGGCCGCTGTCTTCCTAATGTTAGCCTTATCCTTATTGATGTAGCAAATGGCAGATTCGTTCATGCTAAAATGCTGGGCTATGGCAGCGAAAGTTCTCTCTTCCTTCAACATATCCAGAAGTTTCACCTTCTCAGTGATCATCATCATTCTTCATTTGCGTTTAGGCTCGGTACCAGCCTTGGAAGAAGCAGCACGCTTGGGAGCCATTGCATGGGATGAAAACGCAAAGTTCAACACAAAGAAACAAAAAAAATCACACAGCATAAAGTAGTACAGTAAACCGCTCGGCGAGAAAGCTTGAAGCGAATTGGCCGTGAGAGAGAGACAAGGGAAGATGCTGCGGATCTGAGCATCGGTCAAAGCATCAATCACAGACCTGATTACAAAATAGAAAGCTGTCTCCATTGCACCAATCACAGCCCGTCTTACAACGTACTTAGTCACCGAGATGGTACGCTTTGCATTTTCTCAACAACAGGATACGCGGGTACTGTATGCACATTGCATTCTAGATGTTTTTTTGTTTTTTTTGTCATGTGCGTTACAAGTTCAAATACCCCCGTATATATTTTTTTGCTATTTTATGCTTGTTTTGTTGTTCCTAGACTAGGAAATAATATTTATTATTTATATTTTAATGAAAAATTTTAGGTGTTCATATATCGTGATTTTTCTAGAATTTTCCAGAAACTCTGCAATATATTTTCCATATATATATTTTAAAAATCCGCGAAGTCATGAATCCATGATAGTAGAACCGCGACTTAGCGAGGGATCACTGTATTGCCATTCGAGAGAAAAACACCTTCATAATATTAGATCTCTGTCTCTACAACTTACTGTGGGTGAGTCTTTTTTAACACAATTATTTTTGTTTAGCATATAAGAAGCTAAAATGTGGCCAAAATGTCCAATTTTAATTTTATCTGAACAAATGACATTCTTTCTTCAAGCCATCATGTGCAAACTTCATTCTAACATCCGCTCCATCCTTCTGTTTGTTTGCGAGGCATGGATTTCATGTCATCAGTACATCAAACTCCTAGAATGGTTTCAGCAAACAAAGCTCCAAAAAATCCTTCACATCAGCTGGGAGGACCCCATCACCAACAATGAGGTCTTCACTCGGACATCTCTCCCCGGCATTGAGGCTGCCACCCTTCAACATTATCACATTTCTAGAATGCATCCCACTCAATTCCTATGTATCATCCCGTTTGGAAAACTTGCCGGTGGCAAGAGGTTACGTTGAGGCCCAAAACAACACTTCACGGATCAGTTGAAAACATCCTTGACACAGGTCAACATTGACCCTGTGAAACCGATGCTGCAAATTGGTCTTCCTGGCTAAGACACAGGTCAACATCAACCCTGAGACCTGGGAAATTGTTGCTGCAAATTGGCTTTCCTGGTGTAGGAACATCTTGTTGGGGACTGATAATTGTGAGTCTAACCGTGAAGAAGAAGAAGAAGATCTGCAATGTGCTGTCAGGAGGTATTGACTCTCCCAGCAGTGTCCACCACCAACACTCCACTGAGACTGTTGCTCACAACTCTTCAGAAGTAGTCTAGGCCTTCACAGCTAATTCTGTCACTGCCACCAGAAGGGAGAAAATGAATAAGGAGAGAGTTTGATGATCCCGATGTTTGGATGTGAGTGGATGTGAATGACTATGAGGATTATATAAGTTTTTCATGGGGTGTGGAATGTTAATCCATTCAAGTGTTGTTTATTACAAATAGTTTGTTTTTTAATTGATGTCACAAATATTTTTTTAAAATCTTTTTTCAAATAGTATTTTTGACATTTTCTTATTTAAGTATTCAGTCGATCATTACTTGCAAAAAGATCCCAAACTTGTTTCTCAACTGACCCAAAGGTCAGTCAGTCAATTAAGTGCAAGACATGATACATGCTTGGGTGAACATGTCTTTCAATTTGTGACTGACTAGACAGAAGATCTTTTTTGCAGAAGTTTGCCATTTCTTTTTGCAGTAGACAGGTTGCCATCCAGTGCTATAGGACCAAGTCTGCCCTGCTATTCAACTCATAGGTATTTGCACCTGTGAATATAAGAACCTGACTGGAATTCGAACTTGTCTCCATGATTTCTCATTCCGAGCTGTTATCCATTACATCACAACACGCAACCTGAAGGTCATTAATGTATAAGAAATGTTTTTGTTTGTTGAAAATGTAGAATGCTATTTTATCTCACTTCTTTGTTTTCAGTTCTTTATTTTAGTCCTGATGTTAAAAATTGATGCAGAAAATTTTATAAGCAAAGTGTTCATACTTTTTCTGCAAAAAAACAAAAACAAAAAAAACAACTATCATCAGTAAAATATCTTTTATATACTGTTGAGTCTTGACTCATTGTTGAATCTTGACTAATGCATGGAATAATAATGCAACACAAAATGTACTTAGAACAAGAATGTATTATAACAAGAAAGTGTACACAATATTTACATATAGTATTTCTGTATATTTCTGGGAAGACGTTCCTGGAGAATGTGTTGACTAAGTCGCAGTCGGGCAGAGTCTCTAGCTGGATCCCTGTATTCGCCCCCGTCTTCCCGGTACCAACCATTATTTATATAGTCGGTAGTCACCTATGCAGATTAGGTGGATCCTACCACAACATATACATTCTCTGATTTTACATCAAAATATATTATAGGAATTAAATATATTATAGGAATTAAATATATTATAGGAATTAAACTTCAGATACATTTTTGTTGTGGGAGTATTTACAAGAAGCATTTTTCAATATTTTCCACATTACTTAAGAAAAATGGCAAACTTGATCACTACAAAATAATTACAAATTCTTTTTAACTAAATGAAGATTGACATTTTATGTAATCTTTTGGGATGATTATTGAATAAGAAATCCTTATGAGACATCAAATATTTTCCCAGTTTACAATTATTATTAGCAACAATTGATTCATTTTCTACACCTTATCAACACTTTCAGGTTATTTAAAGCCAGAAAATGATTTTTGATTTAAGAATTTGTTTTTTTTTTTTAGTGCGAGAAGAGATGGATTCGTACCTTTCCCAGGGGTATTTGCGTATAAGTGAATATAAGGAATCCAATGGGAATTGAAATATTTTTACATTGTAAGAATTGTTTTTTTTTGTTTTTTGGGATAATAATAGTTTAATGATACAAGTCTTACTAATTAACCCATAGCTGGAGGTAGAAGAGATGGAATCATACTTTTCCCATGAATAAGTGTGTAAGTGATAAACTCAACAGAAATTGAAACTTGGCTTTCTAATTAACAATTCCAAGCCTTTGCCCATTACGTCACCCACATACCCAAGCTTACAGCTCTTGGTATTCTCCAGTGGTTACCCATCAACACCTTGCTTGATATTGCTTAACTTCAGTGATCATATGGGGAACAATCTTTCAACATGATATGGCTGTAAGTTAGTAGCGGCAAGATTATTTAAAAGGTGTGACATTCAGGAATATAATGTCATGTCTGAATCTGTATTTGAGACAGTATAATTATAGATTTAGAACTGGCACGTTTATATTTGCTGTAAAAGTATTTTTTGGTTTTCTTTTTTTCACAAGAAAGGAGGAGACTAAGCCTAGTTCTAATACTTTTTATATGAAAACAATTTTCAGAATTATGTTTTGCATTTATGTTCCTGAAAAGTAAGAGAATTATTAAAGCCTTAAAAGGTTACTCTCTTTTTTGTTTATTTTTACTCATTTTACCCCAAGCAAGGTGGGAATGCCACTTGTATGAAGGTGGGGGGGGGGTGCAGGGAGTGGAAGTGAGAGAAAAGACTGAGTATTGAGGAAATGACAAAAGATGAATGGGATTCAAGAAGATAAAATCTGGTGATTGATATTGCATTTAAATATTTGAAGATTGTAGTTGTCAGGGAAGCAAGAAATTGGAATAGAGGTCCACAGGTGGGAAATGTGAGAAAAGAAATTGTTGGAGTAGAAGTGGCAGTTGCATTTAGCTATTTCAACAGTAAACGGTTGGGACCTAGATGCCAATCTAGTAGCATGCTTAAATTCATGAAGTATATAAATTTAAATTGATATTCAATATGGCTCTTGTGAATTCATAGTATTTAGAAAATCAAGAAAATATTCTTACATATATTTCAGAAAGAATACTTTACTCTGTTTACATTTCAATTTCTTATTATTTTATATAATTTTTGTTTCTGATATTTAATAAACTTAGCTTAGAAAATCATCTAACAAATTGGGAGTAAGAAGATTGTTGCTTTTCAAGGTAGACATCTTGTTTAATTTGAAAAATATCACATTTTGAAATCCTTGCTTTATTGAACACCCGAACTGGTATTGATGAATTCTATATATTATTATTGTTTTATTAGTAGTAATATATTATTGATTATCATTTTCTAAATTGTTTTATGGATTAGCTGCATATATAGAACATAATTTGTATAAAACCACCCACCCAAATAGTGGGGAAGCAAAACTTTCAGTAAAATTTATACTAAAATTTCTCACCAACAACTGCAGTAAATAATGAGAAACTAAATGCAGGATAAAGAGTATACTGTCAGCTAATAATCTAAACCCCTTTTTAAGGAATATTATGGAAAATGGCTTCATGGAAAGATAAATGGCAAAGCTGTCAGACTGGCTTCTTGCGCAAATTGCTTCTAAAAGCTTCCCTAATATAGTTGGTGTGCCCTTGTGCTGCTTAAAATCTCAAGTAAGCAATGGCATCTAGAGGTCAACAAGAATTGGCATCAGTACTTCAGTAACATCCTCAAATCTAAAATTGCAAAGAGTCCAACAACACCTACAAATAAAATAGCTGCTGAGCTAAAAGTGAACTCCAAAACAATCAGAGTAGCAGTGTGTTATGACCTGAACCTTAAATAACACACCAGAATGGCAAAGTTCATCATCACAGTGTCTATGAAAGCCAGGAAGATTGAAAGCAGCAAAGAGTGCACAGGTATTTCAAGAAAAATATATGTCTACTGTTGAAATATTCTCTGATGAAAAATATTAACAGTAGACACTGTTTTAAACCACCAAAAGTGACTGGGCTGGAATCAATAGTTGACATCAAGGGCATTGACAGAGCCAAACATTCAATCCAAGTCATACTCATGGGTTTTATAGCCACTAATGGCAGAAAAATACACCTATTTTTCTACAGAAAAAGTTAGTGTCTACTACAAGGTTTTGAACTGCCATGGTTTGCTATAACGCTAGGTTAGCTACTCAAAAGGCAGCTGTGGGTTAACCATAGACAGTCTTTTCAAGTTCTGCAATGCTAACTTTGCTGCAGAGTTCTCTCTTCTTGCCTAGACCTGCATTTGGAACTGGCCACAAACAAGACCATTCAGTCCAACATCAATATCCATAAGGAGGTATGGATTAAAATATTCATAGACTTTATGGTAAAGAATTGTGCAATATGTTTGAACTGTAATTGAAAATAATGGAAGCCACATTGAATAATTGAATAAATTATTTGTTTTGATATTACATATCAGTACAGTGGGGTTCAATATCCTTTTTATTAGCAAGTATATTTATGCATAAAGATGTTTTGAAGGTTGAAGCAATTTTGCAAGATTATATATATATATATATATTGTTGGCTTGTGGATGGAAAGGAATAACGAGGATTAGGTTTTTTGAAGAACATGCAATTGTTTAATATACAGATATTATTCATTCAGTTTTGTCAGAAAATTGGTGAAATGTTGATTTCTGTTACTATCAGGATGGCGATTAGGCAAAGGATAGTGGTGGGAGTTGGCCAATTTGTTGAGTTGGTTTGACCAAGGTCACAGAATATGGTTATTCACTCATGTTGGTCAATTGAGGTCATAGTGGTGAGTCAATTGATGGTAGGGTGCCTTGGTTGTCAAGGTGATGAGGGATTGGCATAACTTGTAGGCCTGTTCTATGAAACGGTGGTAGCATGAGTGGGTTGTTGCATGCTTGCAGAATCAGTTTTCGGTGGGAACATTTACAATTGGTCAGTGTTGCTTTCATTTCAGGTGCTTGCTTTGTAGACTGGATGTGATGCTCGGGGCTTATATGCAGAAAACAATTTTTTTGATTTTGTTCGCTGCCTTCATGCTGTTCACGTCCGGCTGGCATGCAGAATGATCAGAAAGAGATCAAATTACAACAAAGTATAACATATATAAATTTAAAATGTTTTATGTCCTGTCACCTTCATGCACATGTGTAATTGCATCAATGAAATCCTAAAGGATGAAATGTGTTACACAAAAACTATTTCTGTTTTGTCATAGATTTCCCTTATAATATTTCCACATGGGTTGTATCAGTATAAAGGACAAAGAAATCTGTTTGACAGTTGTTTATAACAAGTTTACATGTTCAACAGTATGTACAGTGTCCATGTCTGACAATGAGCTCTCATTTTTTTTATTTAACATCATGTCAGAATCTCATTCAGGAAATGTCCTGTATCAAAAGTCATGACTTTGGTTACTAATTTCTGCACACATCCCCCACACACATATAGATATCAAATATGTGATGCAGTTTAATTTATATCACAATAAATCATACATACAAAAAGTAAATTAGTAAAGTTAATGAGATAAAATGGCAAATTCACTTCGCTAACTAAATTTTAAAAATACATTAACCCACTAACCTCTCAATGAATGTTATAATCCTTGTTTTTAAAAATGATAAACTGTATTAGGTCTTCCTTAAATATGCAAGTACTTTCGACAGGTTCTCCAGTCATCATCAGGCATGGAAACTATTTTCTTTTTGGTAAAATTCAGGTAGCATCTGAGATGAAAAAATATAATGCAAATTGAAATATGCTTTTTTTAAAGTGTGTTATTGATAACAGATGCAAACTTGTGGATCGTGCAGTTGCAATGCTACGGTTGAATTCTTTGGAATCTCCTGCAACTCTTCTGGACTGTCTCTTTGTTTAAGTTAGTGAAGGTTGCCATAATCCTTGCCTTCAGTTGATCTTTGGTGTTACAAGGAACTTTGTTGGCCTTATTCTCAACTCTGCCCTATACATAATAATCAAGGCAATTGCAGCCTGGGGAGATAGGTGGCCAGATACAAAAGGTGATGTAGACACAGAAATGACTGGGTTCTCCTGCTTGTGTTGCATGGTGCAGAGTCCTGTTGCTAGATATAGGGTCTTCCAGCAGCCACCCTCTTGACCTAGGTCAACACTACCTCCTTAAGGCAATTCATGTAGGCCTCTGTGTTGAGTCTGAGGCTCTGTGGGAAGATGAATGGCAGTATAATGTTGCTATCACTAGGTATCACTCTAAACACCTTCGTAAACACCATTAGACTCATCCAAATCCTTCCAAATCCTCTGCACTCTCCTCAGATTGACACCCAAACTCTCTGAAATGTTTGTAGTGGCACTTTCAGCATGAATACCAAGCAGTACAGCATTATGTTTCCAAATTTCTGGCAGAGTAAATTGCGTCATGGTGCTCTTTTTCTCACAGACGGTACCCAACTGATTCTACTATACATTGTGGTCAATAAAATCAAAAACAAAGAACACGCATGGGCAAAATTAAAAATATAAAATGGTAACAATTTACCCATTGCACCCTCTGTTTGTTTGTGTGTACACACACACACACACACACACACACACACACATATATATATGGCTCAGAGTGAGAAATCAGAAAGGCAAATTCAAATTTCAGTCAATTTTGTTTCATTCACTTCCATGCAAATACACTTGGGAAATGTATGACTCCATTTCTTCTTCTCCCAGTTATCGGTGAATCACAGGACAGACTGGGCCCTATAATCTTGCTTAGCAACCAGTCTGGGAGAAGGAAAACTCTGAATCCAAATCTGCCTGTAGTAGGTTTATCATGGCCAGATAATTTTATAGGAGCCTATGGCAAACTCCTATTAAAAACGCATTAAACTGCACTTGTAGCATCATCTGAGATGTGGCCAGCTGATGAGACATGGTGCTATGATGGAGAGTGTGTGCACTGCAAGGTACAGGCAATTGACCTCTTTATACAATTTTGTTGTACAGCTTGTTCAGTAAAAATTTTCTTAATGGGAAAATCTATCTATCTATCTATCTATCTATCTATCTATCTATCTATCTATCTATCTATCTAATCTTCAAAAAGTTAAATCCAATGCCAATCATCATCTTTGGTCTTTTTGAATCCTGTTCTTTTACTGTCATTTCTACTCAATAACATTTTCTCAGTTTCTTTTACTCTCAGTAACTTCTTGCATCTTAGTGGCTTTATTGCCTTCTTTGGAGTGAACTGATTGAAAAAAATATGTATTTGTGTGCATAATACATTTATGATATCCAGCAAAAGTGCCAGGAGCAAATACTTTGATCTTCAGTAAAGCACACTCTTTCTTCTTTTTATGTGTGATGTGTCCCTTCAGGATACATGGCTCTTCACAAGTTCCTAACCTTTGTAGCTCTAAGTAACATTTATCCCTTTACTATCCCTCCCAGTCTATGTTCAGCCTTCCATTTACCCAAGCTTGTTAAGTATATTACTCTCTGTTTTGCTCTGAACCTCTTGCCTTCAGCATATTTTGTGAGTGTTAAATTCTCCAAGCCTGCTTTTCTCATTATGAACCTAAGCAAAAGTGTCCTTGAACACTATTATTACATTACAGATATTAGGCAGAGTGCTGGGGTACAACACTTTGACCCTAGGATGATTTTCTGATCCTAGACAGAAGTGCTGATCCATCTGTAGATAATTAATATTTTTGACAGGTACTATGCTGGTATATTAATAAGCTTTAACTTTGTTGAAATAATAATTTTGTGTTAACATAATATTAGTAAAGTAATTATTATTACTTTGCATCCATCATTGACTGACAATAGTTTCTATTCTATATTTATTCCCTGTTGAGATGAGGAATATAAGCCATACTGTTATTTTTTTTTAATTTAATACTAAACTATCAGCTTCCTTTGGAATCTATAAATCCATTTTACATTTTCATGTCTGACTTTCCTCTTCAATTTATCACTGGTTCTCTGATTTTGAAAAAAAAAACAGTAAAAAAACAAAACATTGAGAGATTTCTTATCAGCCATCAGTTTAAACTGTGTTTGAGAACAATTTAAATGCTGTTAAGGACATGAAATTTGTTTTCCTGACTTTTTGTTTATTACTTTTTCTTTTTGCTTTGTATTTAGTTTATATTTTATTTCTCATAAAAAAGGTTTATGAAGTTTGCCACTGAAAATCAATATGTTAACAAAATTTACTTTTTTTTTTCGTTTAATACTTTTAATATTTTATTTGTAATAATAACTTTCATCTTCTCTGAATGTATTTTTGTTTTTCTAGTTTGTAAGCAAGAAGATTTGTACTAGCAGAACAAACATGTTTGATGTTGATTTTTTTTTTTAAACAGACAGATGATATACAAGTTGTTAATTAAAGAAATAAAATGGATTTTTGTAGGCTGATGTGAAATGTTCTTGATAGAGTAAGAATATTTTGAAGAAAAATATTAACACTGTTGCTTCTTTTCTGGAGGATTTATATTCTACATCTGGGAAAATGTTTCTCTCAGGACAAATGTGAGTGGGAAGGCACATCAGTCTCTCTTAATTTCTCATACTCATTGTTTTCGCATATCTTCACAACTATTTTCTGTTGGTAAATATGAATGGCAGTGCCTGTCAATGTGTGACACTCTTATATATATTTATGACAATATGATATGGCAATGTAGAATATCTTTGAGATAAACACCTTTGGCTTATACTATATGGGTTTGTCATTTTTTTGGTAAAGTGTGGAATCTGTCAATCTCATTCAAGTTTGTTAGGGTTTTGAATCCCCTACCCCTCTTGTCAGCATTTCATAATGTGATATGCAGAATTTGAACTGAACTTGATCTGCTCCCAAATCACATTATTTCATTATAAGTGTAAATAAGTTATAAAAACAGAAAAGGACAGTATTTTTTTTATTTATTTATTTTTTTTGAGGCATAAGCTTATTTTTGTAATAGGACATAACATTTTTGTCATATTTTCCCTTATGAAAGCCCTCCTTCCTCATATGTCCCAGAAACTTAAACTGTCTCTTCCTGATGTTAAGTATAAGTTTCCTTTTTGTTTCCATTTTCTCCAAAACTTCGTTGTTACTCACATGTTCGGTCCTCAGCATCCTGAACCGCATTTCTGTTGTTTCAAATCTCCTCTTCGTCTTTGAGGAGATCGTCCACCACTCACTGCCATACAGGAGGGCAGATATCATGTAGTAATTTAGTACTATTTTCCTTGTTTCTAGTGAAATTTTTCTATTTCTTAGTACTCTGCTTAGCTTTTGGAATGCTTCCTTGGCTATCCCAATACGCCTTAGATTTCAGTGTTGCACTTTCTGTCCTCTGCTAAAACACTTTCCAGGTACTTAAATTTTTGTATTTGATTTTGATATCTCCAATTTACAGTTCACTCCTTGGGCTCACCCTTTGCTAACAACCAGGCATTCTGTCTTCTTACAGTTGATGTTTAATCCTTTCTTCTTGCTTTTCCTCACTACCTTCTGTAAGAGTTTTTGAAGCATGTTTTCTGTATCTGCTAGCAACACTGTGTCATCTGCATATCTTATCTTGCTAAGATTGTAGTTGCCAGTAATGAATCCTGGTAGAACTTATAGTTCTCTCAGAATTAAGCGTATTTATTTATTTTACAGTCTATGAGTTCAATCCTGAGATCAAGTAGGGCAAAATGTCATATACTCCGATTTAGTGGAAGAATTTGACTAGTGATATTACAAGAACAAATTAACTCTGAAAACCTAACTGCTATGAGAGTGGAATGAGAACAATCTACTCCTGTAGATTGAATAAAGTGATTTGTTTGAAATTCCCAGAAGGTTACCATCTATGTTAAATGCCTGAAGAAGGATGGAGGGTGGCACAGTGGGTCAAACCGTGACCACCGAGAGAGGTCACGGGTCAAACACACTTTGAATATGACAGCCAAAATGAAAACACTCCTCTGAGGAAATCAGCATTCAATAGATCAGTTGGTAGAGCCATTTTAACAAATCTTATAACAGTTAATGTTTTTTTTTCACAATATGTTTACAGTGGCCTAAGTAATGTTTTTAGCCAGGAGAAATAAAATACATCCAATTTCAAAATTACGTAATCCCTACTCAACATGAATAAATAGTATTTGGAACTTGTATAGAGTAGGTCCTCCATTTGCTAGTTTCAGTGCTTGTATTCGATTTTTCATGGATTTGATCAAGTTATCAACAATCGTCTGATCCCTATTTTGCTACTCCTTTAGCAAATTGCCACTAAGAGTTGCCACTGACGTGATTTTGGTTGCACGCTCTCAAAGTTTTTGGTGAAGGTGTTTCCAAACAGGCTCTATTGGATTATATCACAACTTTAGGCTACCCATGGCAGTGACTTGATTCCTTGCGATTCCTTCCAGGCCTTTGCTACTTTACTTACATGACATGGCCCTCCATCTTCTTGATAAAGGTAGACATTCTTGTCAATCTGATTGGTTTCAAATAGTGGGAGTAGTCCTTTCTCTAATATTTGACAGTATTTTGGACCATTAAACCACTTATCAACAAGAATCAACTCAGATTTCCATGCAAACCAGACAGTGCTCCACACCATTACTCCAATCTCTCCATGTTTCATGGTTGCCTCCAGGCATTCAGTGTTCCAAGTCTCATTCTGATTTCTCCAAACATAAACCTGTCTCAAATTTGAATACTGGCAGAATTTGCTTTCATCTGTCCAAATTACAGACTGCCAAAATTCATAATCTTTGCTTTTGAATCCTCTTGCTCAGTTCATATGCCTGTTTCTGTTAATCTCTGAGATCAAGGGCTTCTTTCTTGCAACTCTTCTTTGATAACCAAGTTCTTTCAGAGTCTTTCTCACTGCATATGGTGACGTTTCCATGCTGTTGATGACATCTTTGATGCTCTGATGACATCTTTGATGCTCTGATGACATCTTTGATGCTGTTGATGACATCTTTGATGCTCTGATGACATCTTTGATGCTCTGATGACATCTTTGATGCTCTGATGACATCTTTGATGCTCTGATGACAGTTTCTGATGACTTCCCTCTTCAGCGCTCTTTTGTTCACTCAGACACGATGATTGGTTTTCATGAATGACAATGGCCTTCTTCATTAAATTTCTTGACAATATTATTAACTGTTTGACGATTAACCTGGAAAAACCTAGCAATTTCTCTATTTGACTTGCCACACTGATGCCATCGTATTATTTGCCCCCGTTGAAATTCACCAATTTTCTTACTTCCACAAACTTTCATTGCAAAATATAAGTCAACTATCGTTCATAGATAAGAGTAGCTTGATACTAACACAGTATCATCTGAAAAAAAAAAAAAAACATTATTACACAAGCCAAAATTGCTGTAATTAAAGGTGGTTAAAAAACTTATCATAGCCCATTGTATGTGTCAGGTTATTTTTTTCATTTTCTTGTTGTCTTTGAGAAATTTAAAAAATTACAGAAACATTTAGTAAATTATTTCAGTCTAAAAATGGTTGGTACAATTATTTAAGAACCTTTTTTGCCTTCCATCAGCTTGGCTGATTCTAACCTTGAGGAAAGCAACTCATTTCTACTAACAAAGTCGATTCACTATATCAATTTTTCTTGCCAATATCTCTCTCACACCAACTTCTCCTAACTCAAGAAGTTGAAGCAGGAATTTGACCCTTATCATCCACTCTACAACTGTGAGCCAATGACAATGATTCAAGACACAGTTTCTTACACTCAGCCAAACCACTGAATAACATAGCTCCTAGTCAGTACCTATCTCTCTGGTGCACCCACCTTAATAACTTGGAACACAGGTGTGATGTCCACGCGAGTATAAATAGAACCTGCTCGGTTGAGGTAGGAACTCTTCAGTAGACACCAAACCTGGCGACAAGGATGAGATAATTTGACAAGCTTCGAATTAACAGCAATGGAAAAAAAAGTTTTCGAATTCAGCAACAACATGAGTAAAACTTCAAATTAACGAAACATTAGCCCCTCAACAGCAAAGAAAAATACTCAAATTCGGCAACAACACAAGTAAAACTTCAAATTAACAGCAAAGAAAAATACTTGAATTCAACAACAGCGCGAGTAACAAACTTCGAAAATAACAAATTATTTCGAAAGAAATGGCTCTCTCTATGCCAACAATAGAGCCCCTAGACTGGGAAGACTCCAACCAGGAGCAAGCATGGAGAGAATGGAGTGAACATATCGAAGACGCATTTACAATGTTTGATATAACAGATGATAAACGACAACTATCACTCTTTCGATTTTATGGGGGAAAGAAACTGAAAGATATCCTCAAAACCTTAACACCGGAGATACCACCAGGCCAAGTAGAGCCTACATACAAAACAACAAAAATAGCACTGGATGAATATTTCATCCAGAAAACAAATAAAGTCTTTGAAAGACATAAATTCAGGATGCTTAGTCAAGAAAACAGGGAGTCAACACATGATTATGTCACCCGTCTATGCATACAAGGAGTAAAATGCAACTTTGGTGAATACAACATGGATAAGGCTATAGTGGACCAATTAATAGAAAAATGCTCGTCAAGCAAATTATGCCGTGCGTATTTGAAAGAAACTGATTTAACAGTAGAAGAAGCACTTCAAAGAGCATTCATATTTGAATCCACTGAAACACAAGCTAAACAAATAGAAGAGAATGAAAGAGAGAATTCAGATATCCACAAAATTACAAGCAACAACAATGAGATAACAGTGGGTATAGGAAACTATCCAGGGACAACAACCCATTAAAAACAGTTACAAAATGCTACGGGTGTGATGGCTCCAACCACACACACGGTCAAACAAAATGTGCAGCATTTGGGAAAAAATGTAACTACTGTGGAGTAATAAATCACTTCGAAAAAAACATGCTAAGTGAAATTGGCAATGCAAACGTTTTCTCAAAAATCGACCTAAACTCTTATTACCACCAAATAGAAGATTCATGCGCACTTAACAATCTTGAAACTTTAACACCCCACGCAAGGCTCTGTGTGCAACATTAGATGGATGTGGTGTAGTGACTCAATAATAATAATAATAAGTCTACTATTTGTCTTCACATTGAATATTGTTGCCACATTTGGTCTGGTGCTTCTGCTGTATATCTAGAGATTATTGACAAAATCCAAAGAAGAATTCATAACATTATCAGTACTGACCTCTCAGCTTCTGTCACTTTCCCACTGGGGTAACAACAATGCATCTTCCTTGTTCCTTTTCTGTAAATATTTTTACAGTAATTGTTCTATATGGTACCTTCACAAATTTAAGCACACAAATTTAACTTTATCCTGTCTTTTGAGATTGGCAGCTGGGTCTCATAATTTCACTGTTGGGATTGATAGTTGTAAGTTCTATGCTAATGGCTTCTTCTGTACTTCTTGC
This sequence comes from Acanthosepion esculentum, assembly GCA_964036315.1. NCBI lineage: Eukaryota > Metazoa > Mollusca > Cephalopoda > Sepiida > Sepiidae > Acanthosepion > Acanthosepion esculentum. The sequence continues at coordinate 99,663,245 of OZ038476.1, read as the reverse complement.
TTGTGGAATTCTCTTCTGGCTTTCTGCTTTCCTGTCAATTAAAATCTTAATTAAAAATTAAGATTTAAATGCATTGTTAATCATTATCTTCTGTCTCCTTGAACCCTGTTCTTTTATTGTCTTCTCTGTTTCATTCACTCTTATTAACCCCTTGCATCTTAGTAGCTTTTATTGCCTTGCTGAGGGGCGAAATGATTGAAAACAATTTCTGTTAATATTTGTTGATTTTAAACATTAAGAGTTAGATTCTAGATTGGCAGGTTTTCAGTTTTACAATTCGCTATAATTAGGTTTATCATACTGTAATGAGGAGACAACAGCGAATATCAATTTTGAAGCTTCTAAAGTTGATATTCGACATTGTCTATGTATTACAATTTATTCTGCTAAACTAACAACAAATATCTATTAACAATAATAGTGTTTTGTGCTTCCCATTTTCAATTCCCTGTCCTGATGTAATGGCGAGAACCGTAATCCAAACTCTCTGTTCCCTCTCTTCTGTATTCGGGTTACCCACCTATATTCACTCAGACCCAGAGAGCACCTTTCTGCCTGATCAAGTCAGACAGTTCCTAATTGAACAAGGAATAGCCACTAGTAGGACTACCCCATATAATCTGCAGGGTAAAGGTCAATGTGAGACGTATAACGGTGTCCTCTGGAAAATGATACAATTAGCAATCTGTTGGCAAAGTCTAATACTGACTGCCTTAGATGTCATGAGATCACTACTATGCAATGCAATGGATGCCACTCTACACAAGAGATTCTTTTCATTCCCGAGAAGATGCTCTATGGGCAATGCACTGCCATCGTGGTTGCCACAACCAAAAGCAGTGCTATTAAAATGCCACATATGTCAGAACCACTAATAGATAGAGTGGAACTGATAGAAGCTAATCCTCAATATGCCTTAATACACTACTAATGGAAGGCAAGATATGGCCTATCTAAGAGACTTCACACTGGTGGAAGAGAGAGTTGAACCAGAAACCTCCCAAGAGCCCAGGATGCCAATCCCTGACACTCTACCTGACAACTCCGGAGGCTATTTACAATCTCCTAACCCCTATTCCTTGTGGTGTGAATCAAGCACAGATAAACGATCAATGCCACAAAAATTGATTCATCCTATCACTAATAATAGTGACACTGGGGGCGAACTAAACTATTAGTGGAGATGGCTGAAATGTAATAAAGTGAGACCCTCTGACATCAAATCTCAGAAAAACAACAGATCTGAGGAAGAAAATCTGGAAAATTCTGAAAAACCATCATAAAAGACCACAAAGGATCTGCAAGATGTCCAGGCATCTGAAGGTTTTCTCCTGTACGAGTAAAACAATAGCCGGGGAGAATGTGATAATAATGAACTATCCAGTCTTACCCATTTCAATTCTAACCACTCTTTATAAAAGCTGTCTAATTGGTAACAGGTCATTTTAGCAGAATAAAGCTTCTAAAGCTGATATTTGGTGTTGTCTACTCATTACAGTATATGTATAAATATTTGATTTAAAGCATAATTTTGCTTCCTAAATAACCATTGAAACTTGTTTAGTTTTGACTTCTTTTTAACCTAAAAGATGCTGAAAGAACTCTATATAAAAAAAATTGTCATGTCCTATTACATGTAAATATGCCAAGTTCTTTCTGTTTATTTCCTTTTTTCTCTAATGACATGAAGAAATGTTACTAAATTGAAAGACTTCTGTACAACTTTCTTATTGCCCTCTTTTTATTTTACTTTCTTATTGGCATTCTATTGCAATAGCAAATTCTTTTTTTTTTCTTTGGAAGTAGAAGGTGTGCTATTTGAAATGATTCAAATTCTGAACATGCCTTCTCTGTTTGGTAGCATAAACTTGAATTTTTCATAGCCTGCAGTGTTGGCTTTTGTGCATCCTTTATTTTTGTTTTTTCTATCAAAGATTTTTACTGCTGCCACTGCTTTTATTAATCTAAGCTATCTTTTTCTTCTCCTCTTTTTTTATAACTGTGATTTATTTCTTTTAGCTGTGAGCCACTTGCATTTGACTTGTGATGCCAATCCCAACTTCTGCTGCCTCCCCTGTCCATGTGGAGACCAGTCCATAAATACATTTAACTTTATCCTATCTTTTGAGCCTCTTTGATTCTTGTTGGCTTTGAATCAGTCAAGGTTCATTCTTTCATAGATTTGAATGTCAGCTTGTATAAATGGTAAACTCCTTCCCTATTTCTCATAATCACTGACACTACCATGGAATCAAAGCCATCTGTACACCTCCAAGTTACATAGTTTCTCTGTTTACTATTGCCTCTGGGGATTGGCCCCAATATTCTTAAGGAATCATCTTTAACTACACTACTGTGGTTTTTCGCTGATAAGTCATGTTTTGATAGCACAATCCCCACAGCTTTAGCAAATGTTCAGATTTTTAGATTATTTGAAGAAAGAAAGCAAGTAAAACAAAAAAAGTAATGTGTATCCTGATGTGCACAATACAAAAAACAAAGACAAGATTTTCCCACTTTTCATAATAAGGATAACAATTTAATCCTCTTAACGAGTAAAATGTATCTTTTTTGTTTTCTTCTTAAAGTTGAATCTAAAAACAACACTAGTAAACAAAAATAAAGCTTCACATAGCACAAGTCATGGAGCGTATTAGCTTAAAGGGATTAACCAGAAAGCTGAAATCTTCTGCTAATTCTATAATCTACAGTAAACTGTATTCCCAGCATGAAAAGTGTTAACTTGCTTCTCTTTCCATAGTTGCCATTCTAACTGCTCAGATAAGTGTGCAGACTGGATAAAGAAATTTTCTCCAATATTTCAAATTTCCTCATTCTGAAAAAATCGTTATTAGATTTATCTAAAGAACTTTGTAATTTGTTTTTTTTTTTCATTGGTCATTGCTATTTTTCTTAGAAAAATATCCTGGATAGCATTTGCTCATAAATTAATAATTTTTGAAAAATTACTTGTGAAAAGAGAAGTTTAGTATATGTGCAAATCTGGCAAAAAAAGACCAAGTTTATAACAATTTTCAAAGCAAAGCTGCCACTGTTTGTTTTCTATTATTATACTTTGCTAAATGTGATTAAGTCAATGACTTTGTCATACAAGGTTTAGTAAATAAGAAATATGTTAGAATTAAAACATTAACATCAAATTGTCTTCTTTTCCTTAATGGTGTCATTTTATTGCATGGATGGCAATGTACAAAACCATTCAGATTTCTTGGTTTCATAGCAACACATATGTTCATTTCATAACAACAAATATTGATATCTTTGGCATGAGAGAAAGAGAAAGTATTTGACTTTCAACAGAGTTGAATTGAGAATTAAATTACTAAATTGAAATTTAATATTTTAACAAAAATCTGACTCTTCTAAATGCTTTCCTCTGAAATATTTTTTCTTAAGCATCCAGGTTTTCAATCAACTCTCATCAAAGAGGAGGAGCATTGATGAATTTTTGAATATTATGCTATAAACAGAATAACCAATAAGAACAAAGGTAAAACTGTTTTATCTGTCATCTCTCTTAGTTTTCTTTTGTATTTTTTTCTTTTTGATTGATATTCCACTTTCAAACTAACATATCTTGTTTTTATTAGTAATTCTGTTTTATGGTTTAACATTTTAAAATTTATCAACACCCCCTCTTTGATGAGAGTTGATCAAAGAGCTGGCCACTGAAAAGGAATTATAGCACCTGTTTTGACACTTAATTTCAATATATCTCCAATTCTTTATACTTTATTTAGGTTTTATACTGTTTAGAAATTGTTTAAATATTCTTTTCTAATTATGAAGAAATATGGACCAAAAACTATGAGTTAATTTTTAACAAACTGTAGGAAGAACAGAACACAAATAGAGCGCAAAGATGTAGAGACAGGCTGAAAAGTCATGTATTGTTCAGTTAACACTTATCAAGGACGATCATTGACAGGTGTAAAGAATATGAAACGTTCAAAAAGATAATAAGTATATAATATTATTATAAATTAAAAGTAATATAGTTTTGATTTAGACTTTTTCCTTTTTTTTTGATACCAGGTTAATGATATTCAGTAGTACACATTCATCATAGGATAAAAAAAAAACTTTAGGACAAAATCACTTTACTTGTTGGCTGCAAATTAGTTTTAAATCCTGCAGGAATTGCTTTCTAGAATGTATATCCAGAAATTGTTTACATATTTAAGTTTTGTATAATATTTTAAAAACACTACCAAGTAAAAAAAAAATGCCAAGTTATACCATATTGACAAACATTCACAGACCCTGCTTATCATTTAGTTAACCAGGGTTCATCAAAGGACAGAAATTTCTTGTATTAAGGAAGTAACTGTGTCTTACTAGAAAGAATATAAAAAACAAATATAAGTTAAATTTATTTAAATATTATTTATCAAAAACGGAATCACCTTCATTTTATAACTTCAGCCCAATGAGAAGACAACTTTTTGATTCCATATTTAAAGAAATATTTTTCTCTTGTTTCTGAATATTCTGCAAATTATGAAATATTCTAGCAATTGAAACAAGTTTTCACTTGTTTCAATTGCTAGAATATTTAATCTATTGGTGCTAAATCTTGTTAGTATGAAGGATTCCATTCTAATGACCTTAATTTCTCCTGAGTTTGTTTTGCAGAGTCTGTCCTTGTATTGTCATTCTGGAGAATAACACTTGTCTGTTTACCAAATTAGGACACTTTCAGCATAATGCTTCATTGACTGAATCAAGGTAGCTGCTGGCAATAAACAGCGATCATTGGCAGTGATAATCCTTGCATGTTCCAGTATTCTTTAATGGATGGCACCTTTCATATTGCTATAGATATAAATAAAAGTCTTCTGTGGATGGAGTCCTGGTTTTGTTGTTGATACTGATTTCTCACTTTGTGATAAACACTATCTTTTTCTGTTTTCTATTAGCATGCAAAACCCATTTTTCATCATCTGTAACAAAGTAATGCAAAAATGAATGGCTGGCTTTGCTGGTTAAAAGACTGTTGCAAATAATGGAATGTTGTGCTCAGTTCTCAAACAGAAGCTAGTGAGGAACCCAAATTTCATCTTTGTGCATTCTTCAATTTAAAGAATTGCACTACTGAACAGAATAATACATTGTTGAATAGAAGAGATAATTCTACATGCAGTTTCCTACCATTCAATATTGATTCTGTCTTGTAATTCAAACTAGTGAAATAAGTAATTACTTTCCAAACACCCTTTGCCTTTGCCCAATTGTTGAAATAAGGAGAAATAGATTATGGATATTCTAGAAAAGTTTCTTCTTTATTTGACATTTATAGCACAAAATCTATACAGAAGTATGTGTATCAAAATTGCTGAAGCTTTTCATGTAAGGAGATTGTTAAAAAAATAGTGAGATCTTTGATATTGCATAAAAAGAAGATAAAAGAAAAAATATTGTTAATAAAAAAAATTACTTGAAATTATCATATTGTAGAAAAGGATTATATAATATATTTTCTAAAGTAGTTGTCCATCTGGAAGGAGAAGTCAAGGAAACACAAGAAATATATTCAAATATATTACAATGTCTCACAAAATCCATAAAGATATAATTATAAGGAAATAAATTATCAGCAAGCTTTGTTGATTATAAGGAAATAAATTATCAACAGATATGAACGTTATGGATTACAGTACATGGAGTATAGTCCTAAGTCACTTGCAAAACCATCGTTGTCACATTGTCGATATTGATTCATTGAAGTGGAACTTAACTGAAGCTTGGAATGAAATTGCTCTTGACACTATCCATAAAGCTACTGCCTCCTGCTTACCACACTTACAACCTTGTGTTAAACATTCAGACAAACATTTTGAGCATCTGCGATGATTGTTCAGTTTGTGCATGAATCATGATAGCTGAATTAATTTCTTTCTAGATTTATCATTTTTTTACTGGGCATCCTGTAGTTGTTACCTCAAGGCAAAAGAGTCGAAGCTGCTTTGCTATTTAACCCATAGCTGGAGGAAGATTGATTGATACCTTTTCCAAGGGCATTAATGTGAGCTTAGCACAATGAATTCACTTTTTGTGCTAATAACCATTACACTCTCTGTGACTCCTTTGTACAGGTACATTTGCTAAATTGAAATAATGAATCTGAAATAATAAAACAATTGCAAGAAACTGTTACAAGAAAATGTTTGTGTTACAAAGCATTCACCATTGCTTACACTGTAAAAAAAAAAAAACATTGTCAATGATTTAATATATCTGAACTTATAAAAAATGTGTTTACTTTCAGTTGTAAAAAATATTTCATGACCATTTTTATTTGTTGCAAAACATAAGTTATGGAAGTGGTATGAATTCTTTCTTACAGCATTTTCCTTTTGCTTTAATTAAAAGATGATACGTATAACAGCAAAAATGAACCCCACTAACTTAATCTGGTAGTCGCTCTTATGTAGCATAATGGATTGAAGTTTTCAGGTAATTTCCTGGAAAGATGGAGTGTCTCGGGCCAATTTCCAATGTTGAGACTTTTGATTATTATGACAGTGTATGCATGCACTCAATTGCTTCAGAAGAGAATCCTGACAGTCATTTCTCTGTTATAGTAAGATTTTTTCAAAACTTTTGCTATTATAAGTTCCATTACAAAGCTAAAACTAAATATGAAAATATTTCAATAAGAGATGAAATAACTTTTGAAAACTGTAGGGAAATGCTGCTTTTCTTGTCTTTAATATGATAAGATGATTACATAGCCAAAATATGCTTTCTTCATTCTTTTACATGATTCTGAATGTATATGTCATATGAAACATTCAGAATAGAAGTGTCATGAAATGATTTCACAGAAATCATTCTATTTCAAGAAAGAAATGTGCCTGTATAATTTTTTGGTATTTAATAGAAATAATAGTCAAAGCCCAGTTTTATTTCAGGCATTTTTTAATAGAAAATATATTGAAAAAAATCTATGGTAAAACATACAAGCTTTGTTAAGCACAGGCTTTTTTTAATAATTTCATCCCAAGCAAAAGCAATAAAGCCACTAAGATACAAAGGGTTACTAAGTGTGAAAGAATTTGAGAAAAAAACAAAAAACAAATAGTTTTACTCACTGTTTTTTTTCTTAGCTAACTCTCTGTGATGATAAAATTGCATTCTAAATACAATCATTTTCCAAGAGTTCTTTTCTTGGCACTAATTAAGGCTTTTATTAATTTCATGATGTTACCCTGTCTGGACTGATTACTTGCAGCAAAATGATACTGAAATAACTAATGTCACTATAAAAAATTTTATCTGAAAAGAAAATAGATTAAAGTGGCATCTATAATTAATGTTCTATGTTTGCCCATAAACTGATTAAAAGCTGATGTGAATGTTGCTGTTTTCAGCTGCAAGAATAATAAAAAGTTAGAGCAAAAATCATTTGAGCAGGCTACAGTTCTTGCTGATTAAGTTTTCTTCCTTTTATAAAGATTTGTTGTTGCTGTTCTATAAGCATTTTGAAATTAGGAACTTTTTGAAAATAAAACTAAGATTACTCTGCTTATTTGCAGCCATATAAAGAATGTTGTATACAACTGAAGTCATAAGGTTGTTTATGTTAAGCATTAAACTGGGGAATTTTCTGGTTCAGTTTTGTACCTTCAAGACATCAAGCAGCTGAATCTGTGGCTCAACCCCATTTTTAGTTTTGTGAGAATCTCAATGAATTTTATTCCATGTTTGATTTTATCATTTTTCTTTGTACAGATATTATTTTGTTTCTTACTTATGTATTGGTATCATCCATTTATTTATAGTTTGATCTTCCTATTTGTTTAAGATGATTATTTTAAAATGTTTTAGATTTTATTTCTTGTTAAATTATTAAAATGGTGTATAATGTGTTATGGTTAAATGTAAATAAATGACAGAACTAACCAACAGAATTGACAAAGTTTGCAATAAACAATGACATGAAATAGTATAAAGCAAGTAAACAGTATATGCAAGGAAAATTAACAGTAATAAGGCAAAAAGTTCACAAACTAAGAATTGGGGTGAACACATGAGCAAATTCTGATAAGCAAGCACAGTATTCTGACTTCAAGACAAGACAGACCAAGACTGAGTCATATGAAACCAAAAATTGGCCGATTTTATTGGCTAGGAAGAGATCCCAGCATGCATTTCTGTGCTTCTGCCTATAAATTGGGAAAGGGAAGTGTTATGCAGTCATTCCCACAACAGATTGGGCTACTGTATTGGGAGTTAATGGAGAGGGTTGTGATGGGACCACTCTGTGTGTGGCTTGTTGGTAATGGAATTGCACTCTTTCTGGTCTTTTTGCTTACTTGGTAATAGGTTCAAAACACACTATCTCTCAATAACAAAGACTGCAGAGAGGGCTGGGCAGATTTGCCTGACTGTCACCGGTGTGACCTTGGTCGAGAGGGAATAATTTTGCACACCTACCATTGGCCTCAAGTGCACCCATTCTGTGACTATATTAGTGAGTTGACACATGTATGCGATAATGTGTCACCCCCATCTTCTGGAAGTGAGATGAATGGTGTTTCTCACGTTGCTAGCAATGCCAAAAATAGTGGTATGGAAGGAATCTTGTGATATGAACACTATTCTAATCAGGATCTGGTCAGATTCATTGGCCATCAGCTCGAGATGAAGATCAGAACTGATAGCATTAGTTGTCGACAGATTTTAGCAAAATGTGGATGAAAATTGCAAGCTTGGTTCAAGTGAATGGGGCCAGCCTTGATTTCCCTTTTTAAGACCCCTTTGATGCAATGGGGTTGTTTCCTGTTGACCCTTCCCCAGTTAAGATATACTCTTTTTGTTTACCTAGTTAATGTGAGTAAGTTTCATTCTCTTTTGTTATGATCCCAGTCAAAATTCCCCAAATCCCCAGTTTGCTTTTTTACCATTTGTTTTTTCATCTCGACTGGTCAGTTTTTGATTTTCCCACCTTGACATTTATTTTTATCCTTCCCTCTCCGTTTGTGAGTGAGCTTCTTGATTCTGTCTATAGGCAGAATACAGCAGCTGCTCTTATTTTGGCGAGGTGGATGGGTCCTACTAACATAAGTTATCTTTAGTTTGAATGCTTTGTTATATTTTAGTTTCTTTTTTAGATTTTTTAAAATATATTTTTGTAAGAAAAAAAGGAAGAAAAATGAGAAAAAAAGAGACATTTGAACTTGTACATAAAGACATTTTTATGTGATGGGGATTTTTGTTGTTCCCTGTGAATATGTGGTATTGTGGTATATGTAGGGTTGAATGGTGATGGATCAGTTCTTGTGTTGAATGAGCAAACTGTAATGGATGAATGGGTTGGGAATCTAGGTCTAGGATAGTTAATGTTGACCAATGCTACCCCAGTCCCCTTTCAACCTTGTGCCAAAATTGTTTATTTTATAACAGATTGGAGCCAACAATTAACCTGAAAGGTATTAAAATGCAAATCAAGCTGAGTAATTAAGAGAGAATTAGATGATCTACTAGGATTCCTTATTGGTGGCCACAATCTTAACCACATAAGATATGCAGATAACACAATGTTGATAGCAGACACAGCAAGGAAAAACAGGGACACCTACAAAATGTAGTAAAGGAAAACGAGAGAAAATTACTAAACATCAATTGTAAAAAATAAAATATATGGTTGTCAGTGAGAGAATAGCTCAAGATGTGAACTATGAATTGGAGACACCAAAATCTAGCAAGTACAAAAATGTAAATATCTATGAAGTGTTTTAAGAAGGGACAGAACATGTGAATCAGAAGGCTCATTGAGATAGTGAAAGGTGCCTTCCAAAAGGTAAGCAAAGTATTAAGAAATGGCAAAATTTCATTAAAAACAAAGAAAAGAGTACAGAATTAGTAATGAATGTTGGGGCAAACAGAAATGTGGTTCTACAGAAGGATGATGAGAATACAATAGACTGAACATGTGAATAGCAACTAAGTTTTAGAGAAAATGTAAATAAAAAAGACATTTCTACTTAGAATCAGAAAGATATAGTTGAAATTTCTAGGGCACATAATGAGGAAAGAGGTCTTGGAAAATTTGATGCTCACAGGACAGATTGAGAGAAAGAGAGACAGAAGAAAGCAGTGTGTAACCTACTTGGCGAGCTTGTGTAAATGGTTGGCAGAACAGGGATTAGAAGAGATAACAAAAAGATAGACTTTACTAAGAGCTGCAGAGGACAGGAAATTCTGGAGAAACCATGTCCTGAAGGGCCATAGCACATAGAATAATAATAATTAAGAGTGTAGAATCAACCACTGAAATTTTAATTATCTCCATTTTATTCAGCTTTATAGCAACAAACTCCCAATGCCCACTAACGTAAAAAAAAAAAACATAGGCTACAAGATATTGCTGCTGCATAGAAATGAAAACCTAATGAGGCAAGGTCAAGCAATGTCTATGTTGAGAACAGAAATACAGCCCTACCTTTCTTGCATTTCCAAAAGTTTTCAAGGACCTATAAGGGAAGGGGTTGCAACTTTCAAATTACCTGAAGTTATGGCCTTAATAGGCCTTGTAAAAGTTTCCTAGGGTAAGATTTTATAGATTTTGTTATCTTGTTTTTTATTAGATATAGCATTGCCAACCATCATTAATTTTATATTAATATTTCTTCATTGTTTCATCTTGCACTTACTTTTTATCACAATTTTTCTGTGATTGGAAATGAAGAAGCACTTATCAAGAATTGAATTCACATCCTTTTCATATTGGGTATCCTATATTACCATGATAACTACTCTAGCTACTTGAGATCTAAGAGCTTGTAGAAGATCAAGTCTAACCATATAAATTCCTTATTTTTCCTTGATCACTCAGCAACATCATATTTGATATTATTGTATTGTTTACATACACTAGTAGTATTAATATCTAAAATTTTTATTAGATAATACATTCTTAACTTTTATTCATATTTGACTTCTTTTTTGTGGATGATCATGGTTCTCCACAACTACCTATCCTTTTTAGCTATAAACAATGGTTGTCTCTTTACCTAGCAGCTTGGAATGAGAAAACAGACTTCAAATTCCAGTCAAGTTTGTTACATTCATTTACACACAAGTACACTTTGAAAAGCTATTACTCCATCTCTTCTTCCTAGATCTATGGGTTAAATATTAATTGCTGCTGGATGTAGTTTATCATGATACCCAGGATGAGAATTATTTTTGTATCAAAGATTATTCTTTTATTGTTTGTAGAAAACAAGTACTTCTAGATTCAGGATTCAAATTTTAAATACATTTATATATTTTTCTGTATATGAAGTAAATACAAAGTTGTAGTTATGTAATATATTTCAGGTGTTTTAAAATAGTTGTTAATTTCATTATCTACAAATTGTTGATGACTCATTATCATTCCAAGCAGTGAAAGGATTGTATAAATTACAATCACCTCTGTTCTTTGGGTCCTGGTAAATAATTATAATAATAATGTCTGCGTATTTTGGTTTGCTGAAGTGAACTGATCCCTTGTTATCTTGTTGATGAAAAGAGAGAAAAAAAAAGAAATCTTTCTCAATGCTTATAAACAGGGTGCCAAGTAAAGAAGTGGTAAATTCAGAAAGAAATTTATTTAGCTATCATGATTCATGCACAAACTGAACAGTCATTGTAGATATTCAAAATGTTTGCCTGAATGTTCAACACAAAGTTGTAAGCATGGTAACCAGGAGGCAGTAGCTTTTTTCAAGGTCATGAATATTCAAGAAATTTATTTAAGGTTATTTAAGATTAATTATTCTTGAAAGATAAAACAGTGATAATAAATTCTCTGCTTTTTTTTACTGTGCATCCCATATTTACCTGAAGAAGGCTGAAGAATGAATTAACCAAAATGCTTTGATAACAATAAAACTAAGAGGAATTCAGTTGTTTGAACAGTGAAATATTTTAATTTTGCTGTAAATTTTATTTACCATTGAACTAAACATATTTTGTTACAACTTTATTGCTTTACTTTTTTCTATTTCTAGTGATATAAAGACACAGAATCAGTAATGTAGCCAGTATTGTTTTTTTGAAGACATTAATTCCTGTGATAACTGTTATGACTTTGAAAAGCAGAATCGGTGAGCTGAGTTCAAGTCTGTTGCATTCTCTTTAGCACTAATGCTCTTTGGAAAGGCATGAATCCATTTATGCTCTTTTCACCTATAGGCTAAATAATTGAAATACTTATCCTTGGTTGGTAGCCAGTCTATGAGAAGGACAACTCTGAATTGAAAACAGTGAGAAACCACTCCACTATCTTTCTCAAGAAGTCATGGTAATTTAAAGATAATAAAGAAAAGGAATTTATGGAGAGTCATAAATGCGTACATCCTGAAGGGACATGGTATATTTTTTAAAAATATTTAATTACTCTGTCTTGTTAAGATTATCTTTATACTTGGGGAGTATTTTTTATTTTGTGTCCGTACTAACTTCAGAAGTAGAAAATGAAATAAAATCACTTTGTGTGTGGAGAAATTATTTGTCATGTCTTTCAGTGTTCATTCTTGAAAGTCTTTGTCTTGTAATATTTTCTAAATATTTTAGACATGCTAGCAAGAATGTTATAGTGTACAAAACAAGAGGCAAGAGATTTTTATTTCAAGCAAACACATACATTTTCTTTTATTAGTAATAAAATGTCTGCTTAAAGAAAAACTTAAAAAAAAAAAAAACAGCAACCCAAAATAGAAGAAGAGTGATTTAACTGATGAGCACTGAAATTTATCAAGAATGACTTTCAACTCTCTGGTTAGTTTTCATCCTTGAAAACCATTTCATGTGATTTACCAGTGAACATTTAGAAAAACACAAAGTAGCACATTCATGACATTTCATTAAATTGATTTCTCAACTATTGTCAGCCATATTGGAAGCGGCTTCATCCTTGACTTGCTGACAGGATCTTTGTCACATCTCTGTTTGCTGTCTCTTTAATTTTACATATTTTCCAAGAAGCCACTTCTTGTTATTGATTCTCTTAAAACATTACTGATCACTCTTACTTTATACAAAGTTTTACAAGGTTCTTACATTCAAAAGGCAACCTCTTTTACTTTTGTACTTCTTAATATAATTTTAGTGGATATTATTAAGTGGATAATTGAGGTTTTTAAATAGGTTACAAATGTCAGTTGATCAATAATACTAAATGTCATAGTAAATGGATGTCTTTTTCATTTCCCTATGAAAGTAATGGCTTCTTAAAGAAAATAAGGATAGTGGTGATAATTTATTTATCTATACATTTATTTTTTATTGTATATTTATTATTTTTATTTATTAAAATACATATTTGTTATGGTCTCTATTTGGTTATTCTGTAGATTAATTGGTATTCATCACTTGTCTTTTAAAAAGAAGTCTTATTTGGTGAGATTATTTTATTACAAATATTTACCACATATTTGCTAATGCATATATTTGGCATAAATGACTGGGCTTTATTTATATATTTATTATGGAAGAGGACATATTTTCAAATTCATAGGAGAGGCATTTCAAATCCCAACATTTATTTTGTAATATTTATTTTTACAGTTTATTTTGTAAGGTATGGTATTTTCTACGACTTAAGATTTAAACTATTGTTTTCACAATAATAATAATGATTGGTCTTAAATATCCAAATAATTTTTAGTAAAAAGTACTGACAAGATTTGTCTGTTTAATTCTTTATTGTATTTTTGTAATTTTCAGATAAGGTGTTGAGTATTGTGCTCAAAGTTGTTAATAAACTGTCAAAAGTTCATATTTTGTTATTTTTATTCAAGTACATTTTGTATGGTCTCATTCCCAATAGCCATTACACATACCATCTCAAACATCCAGCTTCCCCAAAAATACCAGGATGCAGACAAAGAAATTCTAACTACCACACAGACACCACATCAGTTCTTGATAATGACTGTGAAAGTTTGAAGTACTTTAACAAAAATAAACAAAATATGAACTTTGGACAGTATATCCACAATTTCAAGTGCAGTACTCAACACCTAATCTGAAAATTGGAAAAATATAATAAAAAAATTTAACAGACTTGTCAGTTCTTTTTAATTAAACTTATTTGGATGAATACTTGCTGCCCCAATATACCTTTATATATATATATATATATATATATATATATATATATATATATATATATATTAAATGTACAACAAATGTGTGTTGAGGTTGGGGGAAACGCCTAACTCTCCTTGCAATTATAGAAGTAATAGGCAGAGAAGTAAAAGAAATGGGAGGTAACAAAAATAATACTTCCTTAGAAACCACACCAACTTGAGGAACAAACATGCCAATTGTACTGATTTCACAAGACACCATGTCTTGCTGATTGCTGGTTTTCCTGTTGCCTTTATTAGCATGAGGCATCTTACAAAGACCCGAATCTTGACCAATTGCAGAGAGACCTGTATCTAGACATGCCAAGCTGTCCTGCTGCTAATGGGGAAAACCTGGATGTAACTTGTGTTGACAAACATATATACACATAGTTTTGGTCCTCTTTTGCATCTGTACCCCTGTGCATTTGCTACAATATATGAGAATTATTTTCTGTTTTTATTTATTACTTTCTCTTATTTATCATAGAAACATGCTAAATATGGCTGACAAAGTTACTAGCTAAGCTATAAGAATTTTTGCCTAGTCACCAAAGAAATATACTGGCTACTGTTATCTTGATGCAATATTATACTGTTTCTCTTAAATGATTGTGAGAAAATATCAATAGGGAAGTTCAGATGACAAAATCAAAAGCCCAGAGTCATAATTCCAAAGGTCATAAATAAGTCCAACATAAAAAATTCCTGGGATGTAAAATTAAATCTGTATCCATAACTTGCAATGCATAATTACCTTCTTCACTAATGAAGAGTAGAGAGTACTCTGCCATTCAGATTAGTGTAAGAAATGTCATCGAGACTGGTAGACAAGTGCAAAATTACCATAAAGTCAAAAATTACCTAGTAAAGTCAATCTGATTTTGATTCTAAAATTTCTTTTGAAATAGATAGCGTAGTGAGCACAAATTCTTTTTGAGGTAAGATTTTGTGTTCTTCATCACCACAATAATTCTGTATAGTTTTTCAAAATATTAACATAAGAACTTTAGTCATATTTTTAAATAGCCTTGTCTGATCTAGACTCTCACATGATGTCATGCATGGCATCTATCTTATTCAGAAATGCCTAAACTATCAGCTATTTACAACTGTTTTCTCAAATCTATGATTAAAAACTTCTTCAAGTGAATAAATGCTTTAGATTTTAAAGACTACACTTCTTCATAAGATCTTATAGTCTGTCAATGCAAACTCACTTTACCACTTAACAAAAACCACATCACTTGAAGACTTCCAACACAACAGCTAAAATGGGTAGCACATGTAACTAGAGAGTTAAATAATGATGTAATCAACATGTTTACTTTATACACTATGCTAAACAAAAGGTTAGGAAGGAAACTCCTATCAATACTAAAAAGAGCAATAGCATTGAACTTGAGAAACCTATTTTCCTGAAAAAGTATTTTAAGAAGAAATTATTATGAATTTCAGTTGACAATAATAACTTTTTGGTCAACGAATGCCAAATGTTTCCTCTATGGAAACGGTTGTTCTCACCATTACCATTTCAAGCAGTACTTATTTAGATCAAAAGTTTGTTCCTCAGCATCACATTCTTTGGCTAAAGATCAGTTTTTCATATGATTAGTGATAGATAATTTTGCTTGCCATATGCTCTCTTGTGTTCCATATTGTTGTAAAGTATCCATATTTAATTATTCATTTAAATGAAACATTGAAATATGGTTCAGTTATTTTTTTATTCACTTCATCTATGTGGAGTTGAATTGGCTAGATGTAATTGAGTTCTTTGCCAACAGTTTCTTTTCTCACACTTCTCACTTGTGGAACTTTCTTCTGGCTTCTTGCTTTCTAGCCAACTTTGATCTTCAAAAATTTAAATGTAGTGTCAATTTACTGTCTTCTTGATTCCTCTTTTATTATTCTTGCTCTTTAATAATAGTTTCCTTTTTTTATTCTTCCACGCTGAGTAACCCCTTGTATCTTAGTGACTTTATTGCCTTGCTTGTGGTGAAATGTTTAAAGAAAAAGTTATACATCTAAGTGAATAACATGACTCATTTTGGTGCAGATGATTTTCAGTACTTGATATTTTGTGTATGTTGACCCTTGATCTTGTTGCATCACATTAATCATTCTCAGATAATGTTTTTGTTTGATCACTATCAATCTCAACTTGTTGCTTCACGCATTTCAACAAGAAATCGTCATGTTTTTCAAATGCTTATTTGCATTTGAATCACATTTTTACTTTTTTCAAAATGCAAAGCATAATCTGCCAAAAATGTTTTTCTTCCACATTCAATGTTTAAATCAAGAAAAATACTAAATTTTTGATATAGTCCAAAAAAAAAAAAGTAAAAGCTATAAAGGGCAAGAATGCAAAACAATTTTTTCATGTATTAATTTTAAAAATTTATTTAAGTAGCTATTTTACTATTATGATCTATTATAATTGCAATGGAATACCACTGACACCAAATCAATGGTAATTGCTAAGTTTATAAATAAAAACAGACAAAAAAGGCACATTAGTAGTTTTAAAATTTCTTAGTATTATGAATATTCACTGTATGTTCTCCATATGTGACCTTGTGCCCAGCTAAGCTTTATGGTAACTTACTATAGAGCAACGGCTAGTAAACTAGTCTTGGATTATTAGTGAGTTTGTTTCTCACTAGGTGCATCAAACTTTTGACTTTGCATTGTTTAGTTAATATCTAAGAGTACCTCAACATGAAGTAAAGGTTTAACAAATTAGTATTAGGAACAATTTGTATTGTAGTGAATTCAGCTGTTCCTGTATGTTACATACTTCTAGCTTTGTTCTATATTAAGCTAATATATCCAATAGGAACTTGATACCTGAAGGCATTTTGTCGACCATATTCATATTCTGTTGTTTATATATTTTTAAAATATGTTGTTTGACTCATGCTATTTTTTTATCACAATCTGAGCTTGCAATATGGCTGTGATGTTCAATACAAGCAAAGAATAGGGACAGTTCCAAAATAACCTGGGTCATTATAAAGGCATCAGGCTGAGGCTTAGAGGTGCCATTTTTTATAATGTTGCTCCTCAAGCCATCTGCCATATTTACAGATGTGAATATTTATCTTGAAATAGATAAATCTTAATCCTTTAGTTATTGTCCATAAGTTATACTTAAAATATATTCATTGGAAAATCGAGACACTATTGAGTACAGTTCTGCATAGTGGACTGAATTTGTATAGCTTGAGCCTTAAAGTGACATTAGATTGAGCTGCAAACTTCATTTTAATTAGAGAATTATTTAAAAAAGATGTTATCTGTTTGCTTTGTAATAAATTGAAGTGAATCCATCAAATATAGCAGGGCATAAATTCAAATCTAATAGACAATCAGAAAATATTCTTTCAAAATAGATAGTTTGCTTATTGTCCAGTTCACAGTCCTCTCTGGTCTTTTGAACAGTTCTAGAGTTTCATCACTTGTTTCTTGTTTACGATTGGGTTCTAAAGTCTACTTCAACTCTATACTTCTAACATTTCCTCCTGAAGTTTGAAATTTTATTTGCTAGTTAAATCTTGACCTTTTTAACTCTAGAATTAGCTATCTCTCCTTTCTTATGCTAATGCACTTCTACACAGTAACCCTCTACCTTGAGTGGCTCTTGGGCCTTGTATTGAGTGAACATTAGTAAAAACAAAAAAAATTTTCAAAGGATCTAACTGATATGAATAAGTTGCTATATTTTGGAAAGAAATGACTTTCTTGTATTTTTTGACCAATCGGAATGCTTTATTTTGACTCTCAAAAACAGCTTGTTTGATCCTACAAGCTCTATATAAGGAACGATGTCCACCAGTTTAATAAAAGTTGAGCCTGTTATCTCTTCAATATGGTTACACACACGGGATACATGGGTGACCTAATGAGAGAGAGAGAGAGAGAGAGAGAGAGAGTCCTAAAGACACACATACATTTATTGGGCGGGCTTGTATGAATTCCTTTCTCCAGCAACTGACTAACATCTTTTCCACTCAAAAGTACCTACTTCATTTCATCCCATCTTTAAAGACAAACTTAGAATTTGGTTGGTTGTGTGTTTTTGTTTAGTGGCATATCAACACCTCTATGGGTTATTTAATGCTGAAATATATTTTTTGTATACAATTTTATTTTATTTTTGGAGATAATAATGGTTTAGTGACACAAGTCTCACTAATTAACCCATGGCTGGAGGGGAGAAGAGGTGGATTCATACCTTTCTCAAGAGTATTTGTGCATATAATAAAGTGAATAAAATGAACCCAACTGGAATTGGAACTTGGCTCTCTGATTAACAATTCCAAGTTATTATCAATTCTGCCACCCATACATCGAAGCTTACCTAGTATTCCAAAGTGGTCACTCATATCGGTAATGACCAGGCTTGATATTGCTTAACTTTAGTGATTGTACGGGAACCATTGTTTCAATGTGATTTGGCTGTAAGCCAAAACCTAGAAGTGAATTATTTGTTAAAATAATTCTTGCTACTTTATTTGAAACCACAGCCTTGTATGTGTATTCTTTTTATCTATGTATCTTCTTGATTGAATTTAATTTCAACTCATTGCAGATCAAGAATGTTAAGGGGGACATTCAGTTGAGAGCTCTACAGAGAATTGCACACTCACACAGATTAATTGACAAAGTCAGGAGT
This sequence comes from Acanthosepion esculentum, assembly GCA_964036315.1. Taxonomy (NCBI): domain Eukaryota; kingdom Metazoa; phylum Mollusca; class Cephalopoda; order Sepiida; family Sepiidae; genus Acanthosepion; species Acanthosepion esculentum. The sequence goes on along the minus strand of OZ038476.1, from coordinate 99,644,420 downwards.
TGTTTTTTTTTTTTAATTATTTCACTTTAAGTAAGGTTATAAAGCCACTAAGATTCAAGGAGATTGATGATGACTGATGTTGCATTCAAATTTTTGAAGATCATAGTTGCCAGGCAACCAAGAAGCTGGAAGAGATTTCCACAGATAAAATATCTGCGAGAAGAAACAATTAGTATTGAATTTATACTTAGTAGTTTCAAGGATAAAATGATGAGACCTAGCTGCCAATCTAGTACTGCACTTAAATTTGTGATAAAATGTAATGTTAGGAATGAAAAATTCATGTCTCAGATTATCTTTTAAGCTGCACCACCCCACTTTCATTATACACAGCCTATTTTGAAGTGCACCACTGATTATCTGGCAACTGATTTTCCAATACCTCTTTTAATCTGAACAAAACTTACAAGCAAGCATTTGAATAATTTTACATGATTACAACACATATAATCTATATTTAATAATAGTTTAATGGAAGTGATACTGTACAGGTACAATAATTAGTGGGTCAGGGGTGAATTGTTCAATTGTTCTCATGTGACTTCTGTCGGTCTGACAAAACATATAATCCAGTATTATGGAACTAAGTGTGCTGGAAATGTACCTGTAATTTATTTTCATTCTGTGAAAACAAAAGAATTGCAAATTAAAAAATTCCTGCTTGAAAATATGTGCTTATTGCGTTTAGTGAAGTAACAGATCTTATTACAAATGTCTTGTACCTGGGAGGCAAAAAAAGCTAGATAAGTGACTTTGTCAAAACTACAATTTATTCTTTTTAACATTATTTCAATTTAATATCTTTAATATCATCCCAATCAAATTGCCTTTATGGATGTATAATATTAAAATAATAATCTTTTCATGATAATTGAATGTTTATAAAAATGGTTCATCAATGAAATTATGATTATTAAGAATTATTGTTTTTGTTAATTTGATCATTCATGTATTAAATATTTCATTTGTTTTGTCCTTATGCTGTTATCTTTGTTCTTTCTGTAAATCCTTTAATGCATTTTCAAATTTATTTCTGAAATTCATGATCTGATAATACCAAGGAGAAAAAGGCTATTGTAATCATGAATTCAGTTTGGCTTCCTTTGACTCTCTCAGTTATACTTCAAAAGATATTACACTGTCAGATTTTAGTATACAAGTCTGTTTTCACAAGAAAATTGGTACTGACTAATGTTGGTGAAATTTTGAAGGTAGATATCATGTGAGTTTTAACATTTAATATCTATCCTGATTAAAATATTAATTATAGATTTTTTTGGAGGTTCAAGGTTTTATTATGCAAACAAATTAATAGAAATATAAACTTTTATTGATAAATGAATTTAAAAAATATAAGTTGTACAAATATATATTTAATTAAACACTATATCTCATATGTCTGATTAAATCATTATTTTACCTGTTAATATTGACTCTTTGACACTATAGACTTCATCAGTCTTTTAATGATTGGCTTCAACTTTTCTACTATTTTGACTTTAACAATATTTGCAATAGTTTTTATTGAATATTGTTTTCCATTCTCATGTACAAAATCATATTAAGCATGAGAAATTGGCACCATACTCGGCATACCAGAATGGTACAATAAAATTAGGCTATATTCCATTAGATGAAAATGTTGCCGATTTATTTACTGAACCTATTGGCAGAGTAAAATTGAATAAATTTTTTACTGCTCTAAATGTAGCGCAATACTGAACATTTTTTCCTTACAACATTTGTTTTTATTCCCTCAGCTTCTTTTTACCCACTTTTATAAACAAAAATATGAAAATAAAGAAGAAAAAAATGTTGTAATAAAAATGATAATAAAAAAGTTTGTAATATTAAAAGTTGAAAATATATATATATATATATATATATAAATCAATTGCAAATGTTTATATATATTTTGCTTGTATTTATTGGTTCCATAGAAAGTGGGGCAATTAGGGGAGGTAAAATGAGTGCAACCATCCATTAAATTGTGGTGGTGTGGGGGTTGTTGGTTCCAATCCAATAAGGAATGACTACAAAACATTTTTCCTCTCCCCAATTTATTGGCAGAAGTACACAAATTCATGCTGGAATTTCTCCCGAGCCAATAAAATAGGCTGTTGGTCAGTGTCATCTAACTCAATCCTGATCTGCTGTGTCTTGAAGTCAAAACATTACATTTGCTCGTGTGTGTTCACCTCACTTTCTTAATTTAATGAATTTTTTGCCTTATTACTATTGATTAGCCTTATTGGTATTAATTTGCCTTGCATATATTGTTTACTTACTTTATATTATTTTTTTGCCCTGTCCTTTTTTTTATTGTTTATTGTAAACTTTGTCAATTCTGTTTGTTGGACAATTCTGCCATTTATTTACAATTAACTCTACAATCAGTTTTCATGTACTTACACATTTATCTTAGTAATATTTAGTTAAAAATGGTAGATTAGTTGTTTCATGTCTTTAGCCAATGTTCTTTATATTCTGGATCTTTTCCGTTTAGATTTGCAACATCAGCTCTTTCAAATATTTTTTACTGGTTAATCCACTTTTCTTGATTATTACCCTTTTAATCTTTTCAAATCTCTTTATTACATTCTTAAAGCCAGTTTTGTTTCTTGTTCTTATCTTGCCAATGTTTTTCAATTTCTTTTTTCATTGTTCTATGATCTCTGTTTAACATATTTTGCAATTTCCAATGTTGTGTTCCAACCCACCACTCAATAACGTTACAATATTTTGTTTCACTTTCGAAATTATATATTATGATCCATGTCAATCATTATATATCTGAAATAAAATAAAAAATTATTAATAACTGTACAGTTATATATAATTATTTATGATATGATGAACAACTGTTAAGTAATTGTTTTTTTTCATGTTTAACATATTTTGCAATTTCTGTCATTCTTTTCACATTACTTAATAACCTTACAATATCTTGTTTCTCCTTTGAGGTTCTTGGTTATGGCCTTTGGCAATATTTGTATACCTGAAATTAAAAAGTAAATAACAATAACTACACTTGTAGAATGATCCATTTCCCCCCCAGCATGTGAACTCGGCTGCTATATGCAGAGTTAGTTAAAGCTTACTGCTAAGCTAATTCTTTTGTTTCGAACAGTTATATTTCAGCATTATTATATATTTTTTTAATTTAAAATATGATGAACAATTCTCAAGTTGCATAATAAAATCTCATTTGACCAAATAAATTATTGTAAGTATTTCTAATAAAACAAATATTATAAGCTGAGATTAACATGGTATATTTATCATACGAATATATCCTGAAAATGTAACCAACATTTATTGGTTAATACTAATTTTAATCATTAACTTTCATAATAAACTTGGATGTAGTGCATAAATGTAATTTTCCTATTATGCCTTCATTCTTTTGATTTCTGACCACTGACAACAAAAGCATGAGAAATTGGCCCATACTCAGCATACCAGAATGATACAATAAAATTGAACTGTATTCAATCAGATGAAAATGTTGCTGATTTATTTACTAACCCTATCGGCAGAGTAAAATTGAATAAATGTTTTACTGCTCTAAATGTAGTACAATACTGAACAATAACTTTTTTTTAAATTTACAATGTTCTGTGTTAAAATTATTAACACTGCAAATCTGTAATAAAACATTTTACAACTGTTTTTTTATAGTAAAATCATTAGCAAAGCATTTATATTATATAATACCACTTTTTCTGTCAGTAATGCTTGCCTTAATTCCTTACCACTGACAATCCACTTCTTTAATTTTTAATCTTTATGCAAAATATCCAGATTAAGTGCTAAAACATGTTCAAACACATTTTAAGTTAGAACTTGCATGAAATTACATTTTTAAGCACTTTTTGCAACAAAATAAAAGCTCAAATACTCAGCAAGTGTAGGGTAGTACAAATTCTTCTGTGATGGGGGGGGGCAAAATGAACCAATTCTGTGTCTGTAGTTAAAATATTGCATAAGTTTTCTGGTAGAACATCAATAAGTATTGAATGATTAACTTCTTAAATTTCCTGTATCTGTTCACATATACAATAAGTTTAGGCATCTGTCTAATTCCTGTAAGTGCTTTTCATACTTGCTACATGTAAACATGAGAATGAATGAAAGTTTTGATATATTTGTTTAACACATACCAGTCATATCACAGCTTACACAAACAACTTGTTATTAAAATAAAACATCGGTCTCGCCATTTTCATCTTTTGTTTTTCATTATACTCCATCTGTTTTGAAACATTTTTCTGTCTATATGTTGTTACTAAAGTACATTTGTATTAGTTAATAGTATTTTGTTTATGCCAGTATTATGATTCTTCTGTCTGATGGACCGTAACTGTAAATATTAGATGAAATAAAAACATTGTTATCTCTTCCTGAATATTTTTCAAGGTAAATGGACTTTTATAAGTTTTATATTATTAAAGAAATTAACGGCTATTGTAGATTAGGCCAAGATAATTTGCAGCTTTTTAAATATGATTTAAATGTTCCAAGCTTGTTAAACATGATAACATGAAGAATGCAGAATAGTGCAATTGTCTAAACAAAGCATTTTTTTTTTTTACATCTGATCTGCATTGCTTACTTACCAGCTGTAGATTGATCAGTTAAAAAATTTTAAATTAAATGTTAATTAACAAAGTTTCATTTTAGAAATCAAAAAATGTACTACTCTTTATATTACTGGTATATTTTTCTTAAGTTAAATATTCTTAGTGGATACCCATATTTGAGAAGATGCTTTGTTTATTTTAAATGGTATTTCATTTCATCTACTGGCCTGAACACCAACATTTTTAGTTCAATTTCAAGCAATAAAATAACATATTTGAAAAGTTCAAGTGATGAAATATTCTGTAAAAATAATTCAGTGAAAAGAGAATAAAGATAAGTAGTATTAATTATTATAAGTTCAACTGATGCCAAAATATGTACAGCAGTAGAGTTTACGTGGTATCAGAATGGTTGTCAGATTTTGGAGAGAAAGCAAACATAACCTGTGTGGTAATTAAAGAAGATCTCTTGACAAGATGAAATCTCCTGCCTTTTTATAGGATTCTAGAGTTTCAAGAAGGCGATATTTGTTTTAACAATACTTTTTTTAATTCTTTTATTAGCTGAAATTATTTTCAGCTAGAAGCAATGCCAGAGTCACTTGCACATGTAGGTGTTTTCATTTGTCATTTTGGCCATTGAAGGGTTAACATTTGTTTTTGTGTCCAGTTCACTATAGTCTTTGTGAAGTGGTAAGGCAGCTGACATGTTAAGAAAGGACTCCTGAGAAAAGAAATCATAATACAGCTTTGCTTGCTAACAGATGTAGAGTGTGTTTATAATAAAAAAGCAAGTGAAATTAAGATAAAAGAAATACTCGTCAACAAATTAATGATGTTAATTTTTCTGAAAGTTATAGTCCATGTCTGCTTTAAATGTTTTGTGAGTTGCTAATATTTTTACTTTATTCATACGTACAAAGAGAAACATACATAAAAAGTATATTTTAAGTTATTTTTTGATTCCTTAATTAATTTGATTGGATTCACTTTGATAACAAAATAGTTCCAAAAACTTTTTAAAAAGTGTTGCTTTATGAATTACATTTAATTAAGGAGAAAGTGTTTGTTATTCAAAGCAACAAGAAAACATATTTTTCTTTTTAGCTTTGAATTATTTCCTTATTTTTCTGACATGCAAGAATAGAATGAATGTTTTGAGCTGTTACAGCTTGCATGAAAATCTTCTGTTTTCTGAAGGCAACCCAACACTTGTTGAAAATGGATGACAAATAGTCAATATTCTGCTAATACTTAAAACAATAGACATTTTGTTTTCATCTGTAACACACATTTTAAGCACTTGTCCAAAGCAAATGACTTTTAAAAACAAAAGTATTGGATACATGATAAAGTAAGTGAATTGAATGCTGTCAACAGTTTTACATTAGCCTCTTTCTATCATGTCATTACATTTACAAAATATGTGTGACAGAAAAAGCATTTACTCTAAACATCCATGCTAAAGGAACTTGAAAGTTGTGTGTTGAGCTAACATTTTGAAATGAATGAACAAATTTCAGTAAGACTTGGGAAGGATATTCTAAAATCCAAATTATTTCAAAATCATCTAAAATAGTAACAAAAATATAACCTCCAGAAAATATAAATATTAAATTAGTAAAGAATTTTCAAACTGTATGATTGTGATTGTTATATCTTTCTGACTAATTTATATTTCATTTCATCACAACTCTCATGTCATTGTCATTCTTAATAATTTTTAACTAGTCTTTCTTTCATCTTATGTCTCTTGATTTTTAACACAAATTAGAGGTTGTTATTCTAAAACTTAAAAAAGCAGCATGGATCAGGAATAACCAAAAAAAGTAAGAGAAATAAAATGAAAGAAAGATGAATAAAAGTTAATAATACTTTGTCTAATAAATTTGTAAATTTTATGATTTAATACTATTAGTGAATTATTTGAATGCCATATTTTTGTATATATTATTAGGGTTGGACTGTAATTCAAACTATTGTTCCATCTTTGATTGTTATTGATGTTTTTATAAATACAATGTTTTATCCATGTACCTGCAAGCTATTTTCAGGTGTCCATGTATTTTCTGCTGATATGTGATATATATGACTCAATTCTTGTGTTTTAAATAATGTTTATATCCAATACGCCTCTATGCGAGAATAAAAAATTATAAAAGCTGTTTGAACCTGCTGTGGAAATGAATCTCAATCCATTTTATATTGGTTTTAAAAGTCTCCCAAAATATATGACCAGATATCCTTCAGGATAATGGCTTTGGAGATATAAGTGGTTTTTACTTAGTGGTTATAAGTTCAGTCCCTGGATGAGATAGTGAAATCTATTATTCTGATTCTTCTTCTTATTATTATTATTATTCTGAAATATTCTGATTCAGAAGACACAGACAGGAAATGGAATCATGGGGACAAATGACTCAATTTATGCATATCTCCTATCAGACAAAAAATGGAGACCTGAAAATGGATAGAAGATTGTATCTATAGTATTTCTACCAGAAACAAGAACTATACTTTGTATTAATCAAAAATATAATGCAAATTTTACCTTTGAACAATTATATGATATTGCTTGGTCTTAAGAGTTTTGAGAAATTACCTCAGGTTTAGAACAGTGTAACTTAGACCAAAGTGTTTTTTTTTAATCAGTAACACCCATGCAAAGCAGTAAAGCCACAAAGACACAAAGGGTTACAGGGTGTGGAAGAACGTGGAACAGAAACATTAATAATGAGCAGAAAGAGAAAAAAAGTAATCGAGTAGATAGCAATTGACATTGCATTTAAATTTTTGAAGATTAAAGTTGGAGCTGGAAGGGAGTTTGACAAGTGTCATGTGAGCAAAGAAACTGTTAGCATAAAACTTATGGCTACATCTAGCCATCTAGTAAATTGATGTGATCTCGACTTTCTTTTTATGTGCCATGTCCTTTCAGGATGTAAGCGATCATGGCTCTCCACCTCTCTCTATCCCATGCAGCTCTCAACAAGATCCTTCCCTTTGCTATCTTCCCCAGACCACGTTCTGTCATCCACTTAAGCCCATCAGGTATGTCACGCGCTGTTTTCCCTTGTCTCTCTTTCCCTCTATTCAACCCGTGCGTATCAGATTCTCCAGGCTCTCCTTCCTCATTATGTGTTCCAGAAACTTCAGTTGCCTCTTTCTGATATTAAGTATAAGCCTCCCCACTGTCTGCAACCTATCTAAGACCTCATCATTGCTCACACACTTGGTCCATGATATCCTTAGCATTCTTCTGTAGAACCACATCTCTGTTGCCTCGAGTCTCTTCTTCATCTTTGAGGAAATTGTCCAACATTCGCTGCCATAAAAGACAGATGGCACGTAACAGCTCAGTATTCTTTTCTTTGTTACCAAAGAAATCCTCCTGTCTCACAATACTCTGTCCAGCTTTTAAAATGTGTCCTTGGCCATCCCAATACATCAACAGATCTCAGTGTCGCACTTGCTATCCTCTGTCAAAACACTTCCCAGATATTTAAACTTCCATGCCTGGTTGATTCTAATGTTCCCGACCTTCAAATCGCATTTTGGGCTCATCCTCTTGCTGATGACCATGCATTGTTGTGGCTTCTTGTGGTTTATGTTTAGTTCTTCCTTCTCACTCTCCGTCGCTACCTTCTGTAGGAGGTTTTGTAATTTCTTTTCTGTATCTGCTATCAGTACTGTGTATCTTATGTTGTTAAGATTGTGGCCACCAATGCTAAATCCCAGTAGGATTTCCAATTCTCTCAGGATTGCCTCACTGTATTGGTTGAACAGGTCAGGTGAGAAAATGCATCCTTGCCTTACGCCCTTTCTATTTTTGTATATTCACTGAACTTGTTCCTTGTGTGCATGCTGGTTGTTTGCTGCCAGTATATGTTCTTGATTATTCTGATTTCTTTCTCGAATATATCAAGGTTGCTGAGCAGTTCCATCAAATCCTTGTGACATGATTTGTCAAAGGCCTTTGTGTAGTCTATGAAATGTAGGTACACGTCCTTCTGCATCTGTATCGCTCTTTCTGATAACATTCTGAGCATGAATATCGTGTTTGTTGTTCCAGTCTCTTAAACGAACCTACACTGTTCTTGTCATATCTCTGGCCTGATTCTACTGCATGCTCTGTTCATCAGAATATGGATGATGAGTTTTGTCACATGGCTCATTAGGCTGATTGTTCGGTGGAGTTTGCATTTGTTTGTGCCTGGCTTCTTAGGCATAGCTATGAAGATAGATCTGATGAGGTCTTCCGGTATATCCCCGCTATTGTAGGTTTCAGTTGTTATTTTGGTGATGTTGTCTATGCCAAAGTCATCTAGGCTGTCAGCATTTCTGTTACAATTCCGTCTGGCCCAGCCGCCTCGTTTATGTTCAATTTGGCCAGTGCCGGTTTTACTCTGGTTTTCAGAATTCCAGGTCCATCAGTAGTTTTGCGTATCGTTAGTTGTTCCCTTACATTGTGAAAGAGTTCTCCAATATACTCACTCCAGTGTTGAAGAATTTTTTCCTTTGCTAATATGAGTGTTCCATCCTTTGATTTTAGGCAACTTGTTGATGAGCATGTCTTCTGTCCTGTTAGTTGTCTTATTTGTTTGTGCATGTACTGCACTTAAATTAAAAAAGTCTAGGTACCATAGTGAAAAGCTCATTCGAACAATTACCATGAAAATATTTATAGAAAAGACACAGGGAGGCAAATTTACAATGGTGGGAAGTGACTTTTAGCCAGGCTACCAGATCAGGACCAATAATATTGCTGATTCTTCTTTTGGATTTTATCAAGGAGCTCAAGGTAAATAGCAGGGGCACTGGACCATATGTGAAGAATAGGCAAATGGCAGACTTATAGATATGTAAGATAGGTTCTAGAGAGAAAAATCATCTAGCATGACACAGTGAACCAAATTTCTTAGCAGCTAACCTTACAATGGATTCAATATAGCCCACTTCATGTCAACTGAGAATGTTAGCCTGAGTCGCAACAAGTCACATTCCTGGGGGTTAGTAATTTTGTATCTTAGAAAGGATCAGTAACATTTGTTAACTCTACTCTAAATCCTATTTAGGATTTTACACACGTTAATTATTTCAACTTCTGTGAGAAATGTTCTTGGTTTGATGAAGAAAGGATTAAAAAATAAAATTCTGATATTTGGTCATATTAGGGGAAGTGGCTGGACTGAGAACTTTTTAGCACCCTCTTCTATAGCTTATTTCACCTGTATGTTATATGTAATAAACTTCAAGGGCATTTGAACAGAATTCCTTATTTAGTTAATGTATCTTTTAATTTTCTTTGCTTTGTTTAACCACCATGAATTAGAATGATTTACAGATCTGAGCGGCAAAGATTCTGACTCTCCCTATAACTTTCAGTGTGGGCAAGCATAGTACTCCATAACTTTCTTTCCATTCTCCCCCTCAAGTCTTACACATTCCAACTATGGCATATGGGGGCCACAGCCACAACAAAGTAGGTTTTTTTTACAGGATAGTGTTGCTAGCCTCATGCCCAACTGGTTTTGAATTCAAAGTTGATCTTCTTCTACACTGGCTGCCAATCAAGTTGAAGAGCTCAATCTGTCCTACTATTTAACCCATAGCTGGAGAAGAAAACTTAGATTCATATATTTAAGAGTATATGGGCAAAAGTGAATGTAACAAACTTGACTTGTCAATTTCTTGTTCTGAACAACTAACCATTGTACCATCTGGCAGGAAAAGAACATTAGTGATTGTAATTACCATGGTTTTAATTGGAATCAAAACAGAAGTTATAAAAAAAAACTTCTTAAGAGACTTTGTTGAAAGATTCTTGAAAATTACTGATACCAAATATTTCAAGTGTATTCTGTTTGAAATGCACTGACTAAAATAACAAAGATGAGAACATTACAGGATAATGACTATTATTCATTTTAGACTTTAAATTTATTTTTCTTTGAAAACCATTTCTATTTTAACCCAAGAATGTCAGGTTGCTATAATAATCACTGTGTCAAGCTAGCAATTTCTAAAGCTCCTAATTAACTTCTGTAAAAAAGAACCAACTGTAAAAAAATACTTTTAATTTAAAAGAACATGGATATTCATGAAAATTAAGGAAGTCTTGCCACACACAATGATGTGACTCTGCAATAAGAAAATGTACAAAGTTGAAAAAAGAATAAAAGAGCCATTTTGTCTTGTTTAGGCCCAACTCTCATGAACAACAAGCTGGATGTATTTTTGACTCCAAGAACTGCTAACTGTTGAGCTATTTTAGAACTAAATCTAACGAACTTTGCAGTTTTCTTTCATTAAGTGATTTTAATGAATGTTGCAATTAATTTTGATCACTTTACATGTAACAAAAATGTTGGAGAATGAGAAAGTTCTTTTTGGGGAAAAAAAACAAACAAAACAATAAAAATACTAATCAGCTTAGTTTTTCTGAAAGTCAGGTTCTTTTGTTTTTAAATCAAGTTTCTCAATTTTCATTTGCGTACTTTATTTTTTGATTTTAGTTTTTTCGCTGAAAAAGAAAACAAGAGTAAATTTGGTATATTTTTTAGTACTTGTACACCATTTTAAACAGTTGAAGCAATAACAATTGAATACTACTTTACATCATTCTAGATCAATGTTTTTAGACCTTTATTTTTATCTCACAACACACTTGAAACTACTGTTATACATCTCTGTCACACTGATGATCAAAAAAAGAGTAAAGAAAGAATATACTTTTTATAATTTATTTATTAACACAAAACAATTTATTATAATTTGTAATAAAAAGATAATTAAAATTCTTAAAAAAGTTTATATTTATTTTTCTGTTTATTATAATTTAACATTTAATGAGATATCGAAGCTTGATGTTTTTTTTTAGAATATCTTTGCAAGATCAAATTTTGGACAGGCATACTCTTAAATCTTCCAAGAATTCTAGCGATGATTGACTTTTGTTTTTAACATTGTTTAACACAGTACAGCTTGTTTTTTATATTATTTCATATATTATGTATATGCTTATCTATAATAACAATGATATAGTTGTATAATCAGTTTAGATGGGTTTTAATTTTGATATGTATACTTAATGACCTTTAAAATTTAAATGGTATATCTATGATCCTCTCATGGCACACTGGTTAAAAATCATTGTTCTAGATTTTCAGTATTTTATTTCTTTGCTTATTGGTATTGGCTGAAGACTTTGATCAAGAATATGAATGGGGGAACTCTTATTGATTAACAATGAGCTGAAAGATTTTCCTTGGACAAATAATGCTTTTTATTTCTATCTTTTGTTTTTCATAAATATGGTGAAAAATTAAAAGAATCCAGGGGCTTATGGCCATATTGTATTGAAACACCAGTTCTCATATGGCCACTCAAGTTAAGCAATGTCAAGTCTGGTCAGTAACTGGATGGGTGATTGCTTGGGAATACCAAGTGCTATAAACTTGGATGTGCAAGCAGTGTAATGGACAATTGGAAGTTGGAGGATTGTGTTCCAGTTTTAGATGGGTTGATTATATTCACTTATACCCAAATACCCTTGGGATAGGTACAATTCCACCTCTTCTCCCTCCAGTTATGGGTCAATTAGTATCACTTGTATCACTAAAACATTATTATCCAAATAAGCCGTAGAAAACCAACCAAAACAACATAAAAGATTCCAGAATGTTTTTTCTGTATTTTTGATGTTGATAATAATTATTTCAATACTGTTATCATTCGCAAAATCTTTAAAAAATGTTTTTATTTAAAAATACAGTTTATTTTAGAAATGCAGTGTATTGATTCAAATATACTGCAATGTCCTATTTTTATGTGTGAAAAGCTCAAATGCATTTTATTTTTGTCTATAATGGAAATGCTACTCTGTGCAAAAAGTGTGAAACAATTTTTAGGTTGTGCAATGCGTTGGTTTAATGATTTTAGGAACTCTTGTAAACCCTGAATTTGGATCACTTTGGCTCCTTAAGAGGATAAAAGAATGGTGGTTTCTGCTATGAAAATGTATTCACCAGCCAGCCGTATATGTAGAGTGGCTATTCATGAGAAGTAAATTAACATTGCAAGTCATTTTAGCCAAGCAAGGGCTGGCTCTTTATGAAATGTGCCACTTCAGTTTGACTGTCATACATTGCAGTTATTTTAATACAAGTAAACATAATTACCAAATTTTACACTACTGTCAAATATGAGCCTCTATATTGGCTTTTGATTCTGCTGCAAAATTACTTAAATCCTACCCAAATAAGTACAATTATTCTATACATGAAAATTGATTTTATAGTTTTCTTAGATTCTTGAAAGTGTAGTGAGTGTAAAATAATCATAACTCCCTTCACCCGATCCCTTCAAATTCAGAGGACTGAGGAAGATGGAAAGAAATTTGTGAGCCTATGTGAGATTTTTGCCTTTCCAGAAATTAACCAGTGAGCTGATGAAGAAGGAAATAAATTTGCAAGCCTATGTGAAATTCTGTTAGACCAAGAAAAATCTTGCCTTCACAGATATTAACCAGTGAGCATATGCAGAATTTGTTTTGATATAAAATGAAGAAAAAATTAAATTAATCAGAAGTGGCTGAAGTCATGTGCAAAGTTTTGTTTCAATTCCTCACGATCAATGTTGAAGTACTCACTAATGTAAAATTACTCACCAATTATATTATCGGCCTCTAACCAGCATGTGGCACTTCAAAGAATTATCCAAGAATGCAAAGTATTTCAAACTATCTACTTTTGTACAAACTATATGTCACATTGTTATAGAGTTTTCTTTATTTACAAACAAAAGAGTTTTACCTGGTTGTTACTAGCTTATTAGCAATTATTTATTGTTTTTTTAACTGATTGCAATATCCTCTAAATAATGTCAAGGAATCTTTCGTACTTTTCATCGCATTGGAAATGTTTTGTAATATTAGTCTGGGTAAAAAAAGATTGTGATAAGATTGTGATTTGTCTCTTACCTTTCAGAAGCTTTATGCTTAAAAGTCAAGTGAAAAGCCTTCAACTGACTAGTGACTAATGGCTACAAAGTACTTACACAAACAAGGACCAATGGTGGTTCAAGTCAGTGGTAGATGATAAATGCTTGTGTTGGTTGACAGTCTTGGAAATTCTTTGTGGTTAGGAAATGAAAGAATTGTTAACTGTTTAAAGTGTTTTTTTTTGTTTTTTTTCCCCTGTTAATTCTTTTCTCATTTTTCAATGTAAATATGTTGAAAGGATTGGTTTTAGGAAATAAGTTATTAGATTTAAGGCTCCAAAAAGTACCAAGTGTCCCACAGGGAACTAAAGCACTGGTAAAATTCATTTGGTTCTTTGGAGGTTGTGAGTTCAACTCTTGAGTACATAATAGAAATATACACCAATTCTGTGAAGAAATATTATAAAGAAGAAATAATGGTTTTAATTTCTGAATTTTCCTGTGAATAACACTAAACTTAGGGTAGGGAAAATTAATATTGGGTGTAGGGAGGTCTCAATATGTAATAAACAGAGTAGGGGGTCTTAATAAAAGGTGGAGTCAGAAAATCATTTAAATGATCAAAAGTTCAAAATTCATAAATGGACTGGTCTTAATAAAATTGGCAGTAAAAAAAAATTAATAAATGTTCATCTTTTCTGTTAAAGATCTCTGTGTAGACATGATAAGAAAAGGCAAAAGGCATAAGAACAACATAACCCTGTAGTGTACATAAAGCTTTCTGTAAATCTGATGGCCCAAGTAAAATGGTTTCTTTTGAAGGTTACTGTATGTTAAAGACACCTGATTGCTATCAAAATATTGGATATATTTTTTTTAATCATTTCACTCCAAATAAGGCAACAAAGCCACTAACATGCAGGGGGTTACTGAGTGTGAAAGAATATAAGAAAAACATTAAGGAGTGAGGACAATAAAAGAACAGGTATTAAGATAGCACAACATAACGATTGACATTGTCTGTCTATATTTCTGAGATGAGGTATTATGTACAGTATTTACATTAGTCGGACTATTGTCCTCATCTTTGTCGCCATATTTGTCACAACGTTTCGGCTTTCTTCAGGTGGTTGGAATTTCGAACTGAACCCTTTATTTCGATCACTGGGGTAGACTGTTCTAGTTCCACGTGCCATGTTTGATGGATGTCAGTTATCAGTTATCTCCTGGTAATTTTCCCTCTGAAAGTTCTCCACTGCCTTAACCGGGTATTGAACTCACACTCTTTGGGTCTGTCACTAGATCTAACCAACGCCTTTATCCACTGTGCCATGTGTTCTTGCGATTGACATTGCATTTAAAATTTTGAAAATCAAACTTGACTGGAAAACTGGAAGAGAGCTCCATAAGTCAGAAATGTGAGAAAAGAAATTGTTAGCATAGAACTTACAGTTATATGAAGCCATTTAAACTGCAAAATGATGATCTCTTACTGCCAATCTTGTACTGCGCTTAAATTCATAAAGTCTAGTTACCATAGAGGAGAGTTCATCAGAACAATTACCATGAAGGTAGTTATAGAAAAGGCAGAGGGAAGCCACGTTTTGGTGGTGAGGTAGAAATTGAAACTAAGATGTCAAGTCAGGACCAATGAAAAACAAAAGCAATAAAAACAAAAGCATGAATTTAAGTGCAGTACTTGTTTGGCCGCTGGGGTTTCATAATTTCACTTTCTGTTGAAAGTGTTAGTTGTAACCAGAAGTTTTATGCTAATAGTTTCTTCTCTTGCATGTCCCATTTTTTTGTTGTTTTCTGATTTCCTGCTTAACTACAATCTTTAAAAATTTAAATGCCATGTCAGCCATCACCTTCTGTCTCCTTGACTCCTGTTTCTTTTTTTATTGTCCTTTATGTTTCTTTCATTCTCAGTAACCCGCCACCTTGCATCCTAGTGATTTTATTTCTTTGCTTGAGGTAAAATTATTAAAAGAAAATTTGAGAACTTGAATGAAGTTAGCTAACTTGTATGTCTAACTACTATTGACACCAGAAATTTAAATTCGAAAGTTTAACATGACTATATCTTCGGCATTCCACTTGATCTATAATTCTAACCAATGTTTTTGTTTATATTTTCACTCCCTCCCCCTACATATATATAATTCCATCAATAAGAACATTATTTTAGTCTGAAGTTTTTTGAAGGACAAAACATGTTACATAGAATTTTTTTCCATTTTATCATCCAATTACTCACAATTAGTTTGATGTCGAATATGTGGTAAAAACAACCCAGAAGAGGAAATCGAAGAGAATAAATATCTAAAAGTAATAACAACTTGTCTGAGAAATTCAGACAAGAATTAGTTTTCTTTCAAAATTGAACAATATTCTGTTGAACCAGTGCCAAGTAAATGACCACTTGAAAAGTGAATGTCTGCAACTTAATTAACTTCATGTATTTGACATTATTAAATGAAAATCTATTTAATGGAAATGTTTTGATTAATTCAGAATATAGTTTGAGTTTTTCATGCAAGTGATTTGAAATTAAGATGATACATTTATTAATACAAATGATAAAAAGGGAATTTTGGTTAGTGAATTTTAGAGAAACTTTCAATGAAATCATCCAAGATGTCTTGAAAGATAATTTACTTTACAAATATATAAATACACACACACACACACACACACACACACATATATATATATATATAAAATTTTGTATTTAGGTAGCAATCTCTCATTTATACATGTTGCATTAAAGATGGCAGACATGGTACAGCGATTAAGCTTTTTATTTAATTTTTTTTTTGCTCGAACAAGTCTTTTTTTTCTGGACACAGGGTGTGTAGAAACTGTTCAAATGTTCTGTAATTCCAAGAACTTTTGAGTATACTTTTATTATGCTGTTTCCAAATTTCTGGCAGAGTAAATTGCATCATGGTGCTCTTTTTCTCACAGACAGTGCCCAACTGACCCTACAATACTGTGCAGTCAACAAAATCAAAAACAAACAATTCACATGTGTAGAACTAAAAATATAAAATGGCAACTAATATATATATATATATATATATATATATATATATATATACATATATATATATATATATACATATATATAATGATAGAGGCATGTTGGAGTAATGGATAGAGACTTGAATTGAGGAATCGGAGAGCCGAGTTTGAATTCCAGTCAAATCCATTACATTCACTTACTTGCTAATACCCTTGGGAAAGGGGTGAATCATCTTCTTCTCCCTCCAGCTATGGATAAATAGCAGGACAGATTGAGTTCTATAGCCTTAGATGGCAACTGGTCTAGGAGAAGGACAACTCCGAATTCAAAACCTGCAAAGGGTCATTTGTGGATCCTGTGGCACGTAGTGCACCAAATCTCTGTATTTGAAAACCTTCACCACTATAATCAAATCTCATGTGATACCCTCATATGTCAAATTCAACAGGAGAGTAGAGTATATATATATATATATATATATATATATATATATATATATATATATATACCAGTGTTGTAGCATACCTACATATGATAATAGGTATGTCCCCATTCACATAAATACATTAGTAAATACTGTATGTTGGTTTGCAGTTGGAGATTCATTGTGGAATTCATTTGACTCACTTTTAGCAGTTGACTACTTCTTCTACATGCCGCTGGTGAATCTTATATGTGTTGTTCATGTCCTAAGTATTATCATTCATTACCAACCTTTGTTTGACTATTGAGTAACCTTCCCTAAGTTAGAACAACCAGTTTATGGAGTAATGATATCTTTGAGGAATTTTGACTGTTGGTATATGCCAATTGTCAAAATTCCTCAATGATATCATTACTCCATGTCTATCAATTATAGCATCAACTCATGAAATTCTTCAAATCCTTAAATCTACACAGCCAAACCAATGCATTCTCGCATCACTTGACATAGAAAATGTATTTACAAATGTCCCTGTCGATGAAACCATTGATATAATCCTTAACTCTGTATATAAAAGTAATTCAATTCCACCTACATTCATGAAATCCAATATTCTCAAAAATATGATTGCATGCCTGCACAATTCGATTCCCCTTCTATAACCTTAACGGCAAAATATACACTCAAACTAATGGAGTAAGTATGGGAAATTCTTTCTGTCTATGCTTCTCTATTACATATTCCATGTTGAAAACAAGGTATTTAAAAAAGTTACTAAACTGAAAATATATGCCTGCTAATTAGATGATATTTTTATTTTAGCAGAGTACAAAAATGAAACTGATAATCTCAAAACTACATTCGAAAAATGTTTTTCTTTTTATTAATAATGTTTCCATTATTTTTAGACTTTTTTTTACATGTCGATGAGACTATTATATTTGCATTATGAACAAGTATGTTGCAGTATGTTTACACTCAAACTAACAGAGTAGTTATGGAAAATCTACTAACTCTGTGCTTCCCTGACTATTGCATGTTCCACATAGAAAACAACATATTTAAAAAGTTACTAAAGGGAAAATATATGTTCGCTATGTAGATGATCTTTTTATTTTAGCTGAAAACAAAAATCAAATTGATAATCTCAAAACTACATTAAAAAAAAATTCCGTCCTCAACTTTACCTATGAACTTAGCTGAAAAAAACGAGATAAACTCCCATTCTTGGCTGTTGTAGTAGTGTCTAGTAATAATACATTCACTACTTCATTATATAAAAACCCACCAGTAAAAACTCTTGTCACCTTAATTTTACTAGTCAATGTCGTCTCTGATATAAAATAGGCATTATTAAAAATTTCCTTTCGAGAGCACACAAGAATTCATCCTCTCATCAGCTTTTCTTTAAAGAACTTAACAACATGAAACAAATGCTTGTTAATAATAGTTTTCCAAGCCATCTTATAGATCACCATAGACTTTTTCTTTCTAAGGTTACCAATAACAAC
The DNA here is from genome assembly GCA_964036315.1 of Acanthosepion esculentum. Taxonomy (NCBI): domain Eukaryota; kingdom Metazoa; phylum Mollusca; class Cephalopoda; order Sepiida; family Sepiidae; genus Acanthosepion; species Acanthosepion esculentum. Next base: position 99,625,937 of record OZ038476.1, on the reverse strand, counting down.
ACTGCACATACAAAAAAGCAATAAATTTAACATTTTCTATAAAAGTCAAATGCATGATAACTATAAACAAGATGAATCTTCACTTAGAAACATTATAAAGTCAACAAAAACAAAAAAAATTAGATTATCTATTATAAAAAATTTAAAACTGCTAACCTCATTGCCAAAAATAATAATTCACCGAATTCACATATCCTTTAAGGAACTGTGTTCCTGATCAATCCATATTTGTAAATAATTATATTGGATATGCTATAACATGCTTAACAAGAAGACTCGTGTTACATCTTTCTGATCATAGGTAAATAAGGTATCATTTAAATACACACGGTGATCTACCAAAATCTATCCATAACATACTCATTCATAATACAAATATAATAGCATCATCCACATGTAAATAAAGCTAAAATAATGTAAGCATTACTAATAAAAAAGAAAAACCTAACACTCAATAATATCAATTATAAACACAGTCACAATGTGCTGACCGTGTTTGGAAAATAAAACATTCCTATAACTCTAGGTATATACATAAAACTATCCATATCTTCAGGTAAAAATAAAATAAAATTCATCCTTGAAAATGGCTAAAAGTATAGCCAAAAGCACTTGCATATATAAAACAAATGGACAATTTTTATATCATTTATGTCCTGAAAAGGAAAAAATTATAAGAACACATGAATTATTATATAAAAAACATAACCACTGCAACTTGCATAAAAGAAGGATTACTGACCAAATACAAAATTATATATAGTAGTGCTTAGAGAGGCTGTTCCAATCAACAGTTGCATAGTATCATGGTATCCATAGTGCCATGTAGTGCATGGGTATTTGTTCCTGCATGTATTTCAGGTGGGCAACCCTGAGAACACATTATGCTTTGCTCTCAGCTGGTTTGTATTGCCATTGACGACAATGACAATTATGGTGATTTATTTTTTTTTCTCTCCTCAAAACATATCTCATGGAAATCATGACAAAAGAAATAAAACTAAACCCGCTAACCAAAACACCTATCCCACTTAATCTTTCTTTCTACAATATTTGTATCCATTCCAACTTCTGTAGTATAAAATCTTTTCTCCTGGAAAAGTCGCCAGATATATTTGCCCTTTGTGAAAACAACTTGAATTCTTCCATTGCTACCAATAAATTCTTGGTTCCAAGGTATTTCCCCTTTGTCAAAAAGATTCCAGTATTCACATTCATGGCCTTGGTGTTCACATCCAGGATAATCTTCTGATGGTCGGGGAATTGTTTCTCGAGGCCACAAACTACTCTTTCACGTGATTCCGTCTTTCTCTACCGAACTCTATCAGCTATCTCTTTTTTCTTTTATTGCACCCCTCTTCCCAAGACTGCAGAATATTAAATGCAATAGTTGACAGAATAGAAAAGACATTGACCTGTGAACACCTTTGTCTTCAGTGACTTTAATGCTCACCACAACATGTGGCTGACATATTCTAAAAGTACTACTGATGTTGCCGGTATACAGACGTTAATTTTTTCCATTTCCCAATCCCTCACTGAAATTGTGGACCTCCCTACTCATTTCCCTAGCAAAACCAAGCAACATTCTTCTCCACTGGATCTATTTCTTAACGCCTCCACTCGCTCTTGCCAAGCTTCACAATACTAACCTCTTGGTAACTCGGACCAGTCTCTGGTAGCTATTGATATCTCCTTCCAAGCATCCATTAAACAAGACCCCCCCATCATCCATAAGACCCCTTTCCATTAACAGCACACTGATTGTGGCTCATTCCATGGTTTTCCTTGTGACACCCTTTGGACTGACATCTTTAACCTCCCAATTGAAAAAAACAGATCAAACTGCATCTCGTACCTGTGCTATTTACCTTGATAAGATCCAAAGAAGAATCAGCAATATTACTGGTCCTAAACTGGCGGCTTGACTTCACCACTGTATGGTTGCTTTTCGGTGCCATTTTTATAAATGCTTTCATGGTAATTGTTCGGATGAACTCTTCGCTATGATACCTAGACTGTATGAATTTAAGTGCAATATTAGACTGGCACCAAGATCTCATCAGTTTACAGTTAAGCTAGTTAGATGTAGACATAACTTCTATGCTAACAGTTTCTTATCTTGCATTTCTCACTTGTGGAACTCCCTTCCGGCTCCATGCTTTCCAACCAACTAATTTAAATGCAATGTCAATTGTTATCTATTGTCCTCCTATAGCGAAGAAAACAGTGACTTACTTCATCAAACCAAGTGACAGCGTGTCGCATGTGCTCTACGATGGAAAATGTGGCGAAAAAGAAAATTACTTACCAAACAAAAGGGCATGTATTCTGCATGACATGCTGAAGACGGAATATTTAAAAAAAAAAAAAAAGTCCATTGCAGGAGTTGCAATAAAAGTATTTTGATATGCAAAATACTGAACATCCTCTCCCAGCTGTCGACGAATAGAAAAAATGTTCGGCCGATAAAAGCAGTTGGTGTTCTCGAATCTGGGAATTTGGCAATTTTGGCTACCGCGTTTGGTGGAGAATTAGTTATTTTTCTGACTGGTGGCGTGCATTTTGATTAGTGAGATAGTACCTGCAAATTGAGTTTTCGGCATTTCTTTCTGCCCCCGATGTTCGAGTTGGAACTTGATGATTTATTCTCTGTGACATGGAAATAATCTGCGACAAATATTTCCTTTGCAATCCCAGTTTACTTACACCTCCTGACTGCTCTTTTCTCTTTCTCCTCATTACTAATGTTTCTGTTCCTAATTCCTTTACATTCTGTAACCCCTGGCACGCTAGTGGCTGTACTACCTGGCTTGGGGTCATACCAATTTAAAAAAAAAAAAAAATAGTATTTTAGTTGTCTTATGCATTACTAGCTTAAAAGCCACCCTATTTGGTGGCATTTAAGTTCTCCTGCAGAGGGCTCTTGATTGGGCCTTCGGCTTGTTCAGGAGTTTGAGAGTTTCTAAGTCTTTGCATATTCTCAGCATTGGAAGCTCTCCTGGATGCCATTTGATCTGGGTTTTCATTTGCACTTGACTTTCTCTTCCTTGCTGCAGCCACAGGTCATTTGATTGTAATCTGGTCCTCTGTTGGTAGAGATTTCTTTTTGTGAGGCATACTGCTGCTGTATGTGATAGGCAACAATAAACTACAGAAGAACTCAAAATTGATCATTGCTTTTAAGTATTGCATTAATATTTAAGCTAACCTTTTAAAAGTTCAACGATAATTCTTCTGCCATCATTTAATTTAAAGACAATTTTATGTATGTAGTTCCTTACTTTCTGTGCAAAAAATTATTTTTATTTCAAGGGTGACTTTTGCTGGATTTCTCAATTAGTTTCAATTATTCCCAAATTTATTTCCAAGTTATAAAAATTGTTATCATACAAAAAAAATTGTTGCTGAAAACAATCACAGTAATGAAAACTTGGGAATCCAAAATTTCAGGATCTGGCTCAGGATGTTTTTAATTTGCTCACAGAGTCAACCTGATTCCAAAATGGTATGATATGTTGGGCTATGGACTCTAAGAGTAAAGCTGAAAAAGTGTGACACACTGACATTCACATTTATTGATAAAGATGACTGAAATGGTTGATATAGAAAAGCTATGGTATACCATGCATTGTAAAAATCCTGCGCAGAAAATTACTTCTAAGAATTGTTCGCATAATGATACTTTTATTGTGATCTCAGTATTTTGGCTGATTCCTTCTTCAGTCTTCCTCAGGTTTACAAGACATATACTTAACCAGAAAAGGCCCCCAGGATAATGTGAGGATTGGCTTTATCAGTATGTTTAACGATTTATATTTCTTTGTTTTACTATATTGACCACACTGCCTAAAACAAAAATGTGACTCCTTCTTTTTTCCACATTATTTGTACACCTGGGAATGTCTAAAACATAACAATGAAAGCAATGAGAGTAATTGTCTCAACAACTCTTAGGATGGATCTTTGCATACTTGGAGAACACTATAGAATGGATAAGATCAATATTCTGGTAAATGTTTAAATGCTAATAACGCTTCAGAATTAGACATATAAATACTATTTACATTATTCAAACTATTGTCCTCATCTTTATTATTCGAACTATTGTCTTCATCTTTGTTGCCATATTTATCACAATGTTTCAGCCGTGGTCTCCACCACCTTAACCAGATATTGAAATCACAACTCTTTGGGTCCTGTCACTGGAGCTAGCCAACACCTTTATCCACTGTGCCATGTGTCCTTAAGGAAATATAGACAGATACTGTAGAACATATAAGTGTGCAAATGAGATTTTATTATCAATCTAATATTAATCAATGATAAATCATTTTATTATTCATACTGATTGTATGACAACATTGTAATGGCAGTAAATTATGGGAGAATCTGATACATACACAGGTTGGGAACTTAATGACAATGAAAAATAACCTACGTGATATATTCTGTCCTTCAGATTAATGTTTTTATTGATGGAATCATAGAAACATAGGAGGAGGGAATGAAATACAAAAATATAGTTTTAATTAAAAGAGAAAATAATTTAAGGCAAAAAGGTATAGAAAGTGGACTAATTTCTGACGTGTCCATATTAAATTTATATCAAGGCTCATATAGCATGTCACCTTTCTTAACAAAACTTTACTGCTATTAGATTGTTGGGCATTTAAAAACAATCACGATAAAAATGGAAATAGCAGGAAACTAATTGAGGTCAGACTGGTTGTACATCTAGACATATTGGATGCCAGAAATTTAAATTTAAAGTTAAGCTTCTCTGGGTGTATAATTATAAATGATATTTGTTTGTATTTTGTTGTGGAAATGGAAAATATTATCATTTTAGGCCTCCTGGTACATTTGTCCTGCAAACAATATTTGACGGAAACAAAACATGGAATTCAAACAACAAGACATGTTATAGAAGGATAAAGAAAGAAATGAAGCTGAAATTATGAACAGTTCAATACAATCTTCAGTTTATGTCTCTGAAGTACTTGTATGCCTTGTCAGTATCAAAGTGAAAGGAAATGTGTGTTGCTGCTCCAAAAGTCAAAGGGAAAAGAGGAAGAGCCTTTCAAATATCGTGCCATCTGGGATTATCAGGAGGCAGTAATCTAACAATTTTATCTTCCTCCACATGTATATATAATCTCATCAATAAAGACATTGTTTAATTTGAAGAAGTCTTTTCAAAGGCTGAATGCATCAACATTAAAATATCTGAATTAGAATAGTCTAAATGATAAATAAACAGACATTATGTAAGTTTTAGTCAATGGATTGAAAGTCCTACTCATTATAAGGTTGTTATTATCGACAACAGTCAAATATTTATACGAAAAGTGTCCAAAACAAATCATTTGTTGATATCCTAAAATAATATCAACTTAGAATGTAATAATTTATATTTCTGAAGATGAAGGTATTAATCCAAAATACATTTTCGAATCTTAATGATAGCTCATCTGAAAAATACAGACATTTTATAACCTCTGATAATGAGTCTAGCTTTAAGAGAGAAGACATTTTATTGCAGTAATCTGGGGATGCAAAAATAACATCAATAACAAGTACGGAAGTAAAAATTGACGTGAGTGGCACTGCAAGGAAGGCAAGCAAATATAATAACAATATTATTGAAGCAAGATAATGTTGCAATAAGTGTTTGCATCAAAATTACCTCTGTTTTTGTTGTGGTTACTGAAAATTGTGTGAATAATTTGATGTTATTATCTTATTTTCTTTTTCACCACAAGGAGAAAATTTACAAGCTTATTTAAAAAAAAAAAAAGTCTTATTTAATGTTTTATGATTGTAAAGAGTCAAAAGATCATAATTTTTAGCTCTACACATGAAGGGTAATTTTTTATTACTATTCAAAAATCAATTTTTTTAAAAATTGACCAAAGACAATTATTTTGATGCTAGCAGTTCATGCTAGGATTTATGAAACAAATACATCAAAACTTTATTCTCTTAAATGATTTCATATGTATAATGACAAAGTGAATAGTAAAAGCAGATATATAATTTTGTTGGAATTCAACCTGTGATATTGCAGCAAGGATTTATAGGGTGCAATGAGTAAATTGTCACAATTTTATATATTTAATTTTGCACATGCACATTATTTGATTTTGTTGACTGCACAGTATATTAGGGTCAATTGGGCACCATCTGTGAGAAAAAAGTGCAACATGATTCAATTCACTCTGCTAGAAATTTGGAAACTGCATACTGTCCTTCTTGGAATTTACACTGGAATGCACTTAATCCAGTTATTCTCCATTAATCACATAGATGGAAATTAATACAGTAATTATTTCAGACCAAAATTTCACTGATAACTGCATCAGGCTCTGGACTTAGTGATCTACCTTCATATAATATAAATGCATTGCCAATGATTTTGCTTGAGAAATATGTTGAAAATCAGAGAGAAATGGATTGTTAACTGTCAGGAATTTCAGTGTAAGTCAAAATCTCAGCAGAGATTATTGAGTCCACAACTCCTCACTGCAAAATTGTGACTTCCATAATCCTTTTCATAGCAACATAGAATGCATATCCACAGGGCCACTATAAGAATTTGAAAAGGATAGTAAAGGGAGATCTTAATCATTCAAAGATCAACCTTGAACTTGAAACCTTTACTAATCCTGGACTCAGATTGGCTAACTGCTGTTCAGTCAGGAGCCTTTCTTGGGGTTATGCGGTAAACTTGATTCTGATATCTTCCTCTTTTGCAACTGACTGCCGCAGTAACCACATGTTCATTGGAGTCATCCTTTCCAACATTAAGGAATATAGATGCCTAACAGTTAAGTTTGCAATTATAAATTATATTTGCAAGCTTTCGTTTTAACTTTTGTGCATACACTCTTTTCTGTACATTAAATCTACCAAATTCAATACAGTCTTCATGTTATTTCTCTTCTTCAAGTGTTTCCTTTTTTTTTGACTTTGTGGAACTTAACTGTAACTAGAAAATCTTTATACTACCTACAGTTTTGAATTCAGAGTTTTCCTTCTCCTAGACTTGTTTCCAACCAAGATTAAATAGTCCAGTCTATCATTCTATTTAACCTACAGCTGTAGAAAGAAGAGTTGGATTCATACCTTTTCCAAGTGCAAAAGTGAATGTAACGAACTCGACCGGAATTTGAACTTGGCTTGCTGATCTTTTATTATGCTAGCCAGGAATTACTGAAAGCATTATTCATAGAATATATAATAATTTTCTCTTCCAAAGTGCTTCTAATTGTATACAATAAATTAAGCAATAATAATATTTTTGACTTCAATCTTTGCCACTATGCAATTGGTAGTTACTTTGTCATATTTTACTTGCACTAATCAACAGTATTTTGGTTGGATGTTCATCTTAAAGCCAAATTGTTTGTGAGAAGAGTAGGTAATATAAACTGAAGTGAAATAAACAGGATCTCAACTGCATCTTCATGTAATGAGGGAAATCATTAAAGAACAGAAAGAATTAGTTTAAATGACACATTCTTTCCTTTCAAAACATTATTGCAGTTAATTACATTTCTCCTTTCATAAAAATCTACCTGTCATCCCCACTGGGTGTTTCTAACAAAAAAATTAAATCAAGCAAATTAATTGGATTGAATTGATCATGATTTTCATTCTAATTTTGCCTGTTCATAACTTTATTGCAATTCAAATCTTATTGGCTATTTTAAATGCATGGGCACAAAGTGGGAGATCTGTTTATTAAGCAATTACAATAGAAAATTGAACCTTCTCTTTTTAACATGGTTATTGTTCTGATAAACTCTCCTCTATGGCACCTAGACTCTATGAATTTAAGCACAGTAGTAGGGCCTGGAGTATCTGATACTCACAGGTTGAATAGAGGGGGAAAGAGACAAGGGAAAGCAATGCATGACATATCTGCCAGGCTTAAGGAAGTGAATAGCAAAATGTGGTTGGGGGGAGGTGGCAGAGGCACAAAACTTATTGTAAGCTACAAGGGATATGGGGAAGTGGAGAGCCATGATTGCCCACGTCCTGAAAGGACATGGCACATAAAAAGAAAAGAAAGAAAGTAGATTGGCAGAAAGATCTCATTGTTTTGCAGTTGAAATAGCTAGATGTAACCATAAGTTCTATACTGACAGTTTTTTTTTCTCAAAATTCTCACTTGTGGAATTCTCTTCTAGCATCTTGCTTTCCAGTCAACTTTGATTTTCAAAAATTTAAATACAATGTCAATCATTATCTTCTGTCTTCTTAATTTCTGTTTTTTTACTGTCTCGCTCCTTAATAATATTTTAGCTATATTCTTTCACATTCAGTGTTAGTGGCTTTGTTTCCTTGCTTGGAGTGAAATTATTAAAAAAAAATCTTCATAATATTTACTTCCTACATCTACTCTTATATTCTCATCACACACCTCATTCAGTAATCCTCTAACTTGAGTGGCTCTTGAGCCTTATATTGGGTGAACATTAGTAAAAACTGGTTTATCAAGGGATAAATGTCTACTCTTATAAACAATGTTATATTTGAAGATTCCAGATATAGCAAATATTTTAAAAAATACATTTTTCTTTTCAGTAAAATATCAAACCACACCAAATAATTCTATTAGTATATTTATTAAAAAAATTGTGTCACGACACTGTGTGTGTGTGTGTATGTGTCTCTCTCTCTCTCTATATATATATATAGAGAGAGAGAGGGGAAATATCTTTGTTGATAGTCTTATGGAACAAGTAAGCATGGTTGAAAATGAATAAACTCTATCTTGCCTTTTGTCTTTACTAAAAACTCCATTCTTACTGATGGTTGGAAAATTTTCATTTCTGTTTCAATAAGAGTCTTTATCTTTGATTTGTCCTCCTTTTATTTTCCCTGTTCCACTCAAAATGGAGTTTCTGAGACAATCTTTGATCTTTCTTGTGATTTAGTTGTTTTACCATTGCTCTGAACCATACATCTAATTACTTCCTCCAACATATACAGTTAAGTCCATTTGCTAATGTACTGTGGCAATAGCAGTAGCCTGATTCCTAATATTTGTCTCTTCTGCTAAGTTGTCTTTTTATCCAAAGAAATCTGTCTGGAAATAAAATGGTTTCTTTTGTGCACTTAACTTGGAGTATTCTTTCATTTACTGTAAACTAGCAATGGAATATCTTGATGTGTTTTGTTGTAGGAAACTAAAGAAACATTGTTTTACCACCCAAAAGAACTGCATTAACCCTTTTCTGTTGATTTGTGACACTTTCTGTCTGTCTTATCATGTGACCTGTGATCAATAAGGGAGAAATCTAGAATTCTAAAAAGGAGCTTCTGACATGAAATGCAAAATGTCATGAGTTTTCTTGTTTTCTCCATCGAATAAACTAACCCTTAACGTAATGCTATTTCTATTCAAATTCATGAATACTTTTGTAACATTACATTGATAATGTCTGATAAGAATATGGAACTAAATTTTTCATGTGTAAAATAATTGTTTATTCAGCTCTTGACTCCGTCAAATGAACATTGGCCATTGACATCATTTGAGGCCCGGTTCTGTCCTTGTTGACTATGATATCACCTCTTCGGCCAACTCTCTAAGGCACCCAATTCTTTTGGTGTTCTGATATGACACCAAGGACAAAGCTTACTTTGCTATCTGCTAGTGGGGTAATCAGAAATCAACTATTCTTATATCAAAGGTTTTTGATGGACATTAAATTCATTATAAAAATGCTGTTAAAGGAAAATATTTTCTTTATATTGTGTCTTCTCCAACAACCACAAGCTAAATGTTCTTGTATCTTCTGAAAAATCAGTATTAACAAATTAACTGAGAAGTTTATATATTAAAATACATCAGACATTTCCAGCTTGACTAAGGAATATTTGTTTTAGCAGAGAAAAATTATTTATTTCACGTTTACATTGACTGTTAAGAACAAAAATCTTGTAAAATATCAAATGGCTCTTAATTGTTAAATCACAAAGACATACCAGAAGTATCAGGTCAGAGTGGTGGCTAAAGTAGTTGTGCATTTTCCATAACACTAGTGTGTGAGTTTAAATAAAAATCAGAGTTTTTAAATACTGATTTTCAAGGCAATCAGGCAAATCCATCTGAACTTGGGAGATTATTGCAAACCATGTACCTATCCTCTGTCTCCCCAGTTTTACCTGACAAAGCTGATTTTTAATAAATATTCATTTGTGCTGTTATTTTACTAAAGCAAACATAACAAAGAAGATAGTTCATACCATATTCCAACAGCGTATTTGAATAATCTGTGATATCATGGGTAGGATATATTAAACAAATACATAAACATTTTAATTTTAATGATTATACATCTGCCTGAAATAAAAACTCAGACTGTTCATACATTGGCCTTCTCAATCTTTCTTTACATCTGTGAATCTTGAATATTAACAGCAGAATTACAGCAAAGAATCTAATTATTAGAAATGATATGCTACAGAACCATCCTAAACTTTTACTGTCGACAACATCACAAATGATACAGTGCAAGACACCATCAGACAAAAAACAGGCCCATTGAACGACCTCATATCCACCATCTCAGAAGTGAAAGTTGAAATGGTCTGACCACATCATAAGAGCCCATAAGCTTTCCACAACCTTCCTACAAGGTACCGCAACTTGAAGCAACAGAAAAAGAGGCAGAGGAAAAATAGGGGTGACAATATCATTGAGTGGACTAGAGATTTAGACATTGGCATAAAACGGAGATATGTAGAGAGAGCTGAAAAAATAGAACAATAATCATGGTGATGGAGAGATTAGCCGTTTCAATGCAAGAAATATTTGTCATTCATTGACTGAACACTTAGTGTTACTCTTAGTTGAAATTTATAAAATCTTTCTCTTAAAACAGTTTTTTTATGAAAATAAATTTCTTGAGTCATCAAGTTATTGCTCTTTCTAGTACTGGTGGAAATTTCCTTTCTAATCTTTTGTAGATGGTAATGTGGAAAGTTTGTTTATGTCGTTAGTTTCCCTTATACTTACATGTACGATCCATTTTAGTTGTTGCTAGTTTAAATCAGGGATTTTTGATTTTCTTATCACTGCTTACTGACTTTATTGCTACTCCATTCTCACTTTGCTTTTTTTATATTTGTAAAAAAAAAATATTTATATCAATAGGAAAAATGATGTTTAAGTGCAAACTTTTGCAATTTTTGATTTTTTAGTTTCAATCTGTATTTTTTGTGTATTGAACACCAAGAAAAAAAGTATTTACCATTTTAGTCATAATGTGGAGTAATTGGCCATAGTTAAGTGTATTTGGCAAAATGCTCAACAAACAGAATTGAAAAAGTTTTTTAATAAGCAATGAGGAAAAGAAAAAAAAACAAAAAAAACAGGGTAAATAATCCTAAACAAACACTACATATGCAAAACAAAACTAGGCAAAGCAGCAGTAGTAAGGCGAAAAGTTTCCAAAGTAGGAATTGGGTTCACATGCAAAAGGGATACAGTCAAGTTATTATAGTGTTCTGACTTCAAGAAAAGAAAGAACAAAAAATTTGGCCAATGAGACTGAGAATTGGTTCATTTTTATTGATAAGAAAGAAATCCCAGTATGTGAGATTTGTTTATAAATTTTGGACGGGGGATGTTCTTAGCTGTCATTCCCAAGCATTACTGATAGAATATGATTATTATATGTGCAATCAAAAAATTCAAACTATTGAATGAAGGGATCTAAAACATATTCCAAATATGAATCTTAAATCTCAGAACAAACCAGAATAGTCTGAAAAGATTTTGTAGACATTGACCTATTAGCCATAATAAACATACATCAATTTAAGTTGGCAACAGGATTGGTTAACATTACTTTAGAATAAATGAAGACATTAAACTAAATAAAATATATTTTATGAATTCAAGAAGGTACTCTTTTTCTTTTAACAAAATCCATTAAGAGAAGGTTTAAAATGTTTTATTTTTCTTTTACATTAAAAAAATATCAAAGTCTTATAACCTACCCTAAAAAGAGCAGTCAGCACGATTATCTTTTTAAAATTTTAGGGTAGCTTTTAACTAATCTCCATTTGGTCGACTTAAGTCTCAGGCGAGATTTCTAAATTAAGATTCAGCTGGATAGTGATAATCCATTCACCAATCAGCATCTCTTCATTGCATTTAAAATGAACCTGAAAATATTTTTTGATGTTTGAGTTTAATACTGAGATCACAAAGACATTTAATGGTGGTACTTGTGGTGAGAGGGAATTCACATTAAGAAAACTTTTTATCAAACTTTATATCACACATGTGGATATCTTTCTACTTAACTCCTATCTCCCTACCTGCAAATGATAAATTATTCAAAGCATTATAACTACTTAACTGAACTCCAAGAACCAATGTATTCTATTTGCAGGACTTAATTCTAAAGAATATTTTTACTCTTTCTAGATTGGTTGATGCTATTTAGAATTTGATTGCAGAATTTGTATTGTAGAATCTTAATAGAACATGTTTAAAAAATTCCAACTATTAAAGCCTCTTTCAAACTTTCTAATTTTATAATCTAAATAAAGTTTTATATCTGAATCTTTTAAGCAATTCTCCTAAAAAAATAATGATTGGTCATCCTGTGCAACTATTTTAAATGGTTTAAGTGGGTATTTCTATATAAAATGGTTTTATATTATCTTGCTTTATCCATTAAAGAAGAAAATACAAAAAAGTTTTGAATTGTAAGAGTTATAAAATTAGTTTTCTTTCTCTAAAAGTCTTGTATTTGAAATTATTTCACTTTACACTTTATTAAATAGTTTAATAAAGAATCATACCCAAGATACATATATCCAATATATATGTATTTTGGGGACGATTTTAATCTGTTTTCATTTTTTTACATAAAAAGAGCTTTAATCACACATCTCCCAAGATGGGATTGTTAAGCTTTTCATAGTGACTCTGTTATAATGAATGAGAAACATTGTAAATTATTCATTGCAAATTTTCATTTAAAAATATATGTGTTTAAAAGAATGTATTCCTACAGATGAATAGATTAATACAGATATTTTTTTGCTTTCTTGTGATCAAGAAAGTTTAACCAATAAAATGATAACAGTGAATACCACTGAAAGATAACTGAAAGAATAAGTGCATTTACTAGGCATTGACAACCTCTTCAGTAGACCTAGCATAGACATATATACCATCTTAAAATCTTTAAGACACTCAAAAAAAAAAAATCACCACCTGAATTGTCCTGATTCAGGTGTTGATTTATACATTCCCATCATATTAGTTTTAAATCTCTAGAATTTCATTCTAGATTAATAGAGACTTAATGGACTGGTTAAAACATATCTGGTTCCTTGGCAGTTGTTCATTCCATCCCTAAATCTATTTTTTTTCGATCAATTCATCCAAAGCAAGGCCATGGTACCACTAAAATGCAAGGGGCTAATGGAAGTGAAAGAGGATGAAAAGACTTTAGAATGAACTGGAAAACCAATCCTAATCAGGGGACATGGGATAAACTTCTACTCCTGTTCAAAAGATCAAGGAAGTGTGTGAACTGGACGATTGGCAAACCTATCTACTCCTACTAGATGAGAAAAAAATTTAGTAAATAAAATTTTAGATTTCAGGCAGAGACATTAGAAGTATGGAGTTAAAGTAGACTTTAGAAGGGACCAGAAACCCAATCCTAAATAACAAACAAAGGATAAACCTTTACTCCTGTTCAAAAGATCGAGGAAGAGTGTGAACTGGACTATAGGCAATCTTATCTATTCTTACTGAGGAGAGAAAAAAATTAGTTAATAAAATTTTAGATTTCAGGCAGAGATATTAAAAGTATAGAATTGCAGAAGACTTTAGAAGGTACCGGAAATCCAATCCTAAACAGTAAATAAGTGATAGACCTCTACTCCTTTTCAAAAGACCGAGGAGGAGTGATAGTACTAAATAGTCAGATACTCTGTTTCAATGGCAGAAACAAACAAGCAATGCAAAAGTGAAGAAAACTTGCGATATGAAATATCCCATGAGCATAGTAAATGGAAAGCATTTTGAATGAAGGGTTTGATTGAAAATTCCAAGAAATTTACTGAGTATGAAGGCAGACTCCTGAAGATTAGCATGTTGGTCCGAATACCAAAGCATATAATAATGATAATTTCTCATTTCCAAAATTCCAACAAAGTATGATAGAAGTGTGCATTTCAAATAAATTATCTTTGTACTCAGCATTAATTCTCCAGAAGATAATGTTGTCTCCTTTAATAATGTAAAGTTGTATCATTATACTTGCAAGATGTTCATCAGAGATATTAATTCATAGTCATTGCATCACTCCAAAGAGATTTCTTGCTAATGTTTGCACTTTTTATAACAGATCAAGATGGCTAAACATGACCATGTTGCAGAGACTCTTTCTCTTTGTGCTATCATTATAGTATTAATCCTCTTGTCTTAATGATTGGAACCAAGAAATGGCAGTGGGGAGAGCAAGATAATTTGTCCAAAGATCCTTCATCTCTATAGAAATTTACTTTTCTTTTCTTTGGTTTATCAACACTGTTTACTTCATAACACATCTTTAAAATGGCTTGTTATTTGCATATAATGTGTCAGTTTCATCAAATTAAGAAAATAAAATGGCTTCTGATCATAATTCTAAATAAGTTTTTACTAGCAAAAATATTTCCCTATATTTATGTATATTTCATATACTTAATTTTTAAAATTTCTTTTTTTAAATTAATATTGACTTTTGTTAATTTCTTTTAAATATAATATTTTCAAAATTTGGTTTTCCAGAAATCTTAGATTATAGTATGACACTGAGTTGGTTAAACATTAATTTTAAGCAGGAAAAGAAAAGGGTTAAGCCCAAAATGAAATATAGGCTGGAAGATAGAGAGTGGAAATATTTTCCTTTGTGAGAATGGAACAGTCTGGATTTCTTCTCTCCTAAAGTTTATTTTTCTTATCTATCAAGTGTCTGTTAGGAAGACGAAAACAGATTTGGGGAACAATTTTATCGCTTTCTTGGGAAATTAGGAAAACACATGTCATTGGTAAAAGCAGATGAGAGTTATATTTTTATTAGTGAAAATGAATTGAGAAATGGAAACAAAGAATGAACCTGCAGCGAAGGTTAAGATTTTAAAAAATCGATCCGTTATAACAGGCAGGTGATCTGGCCTGTTCCTCCACTAAGACAGTGACCAGCCCAGGGATGGAAAACAGAGAAAGTGACTCTCTGTTAAGAAATTAGGTAGGCAAGTATATTTTCATTGACAAAAACAGTTTTGGAAATAAGTTTATCTCTTTCTGGAGAAATTAGGAAAACACATATTAACAGAAAGAGAAGCTGCTGAGGGTCATACTTTCATTGATAAAAATGAAAACAAGGAACAAAGCCTTTTTTTTTTTTTAGAGTTGAAGTTATGAAGATCAATCATGTCATGCCAAGAAAGTGTTCTGGTTTGTGTGAAAGGAGTCAAAAAATTGAAATTAATGAGGAGAATAAAGCACACCCCTTCTCCTATGCATTTTAAAAATTAGATTTGTCAAAAAGACAGTTATGTGCGCTGAGAAGTGAGCAGTTAGAATACTGAGAAGGAAGGAGAAAGGGACATAGTTTAGCCCCACCCATACAGAGTAGCGCTGAGAGATGTGAATGAAGCAGCAGGTTGGAGTTAAGGGAAAAGCAATCCCTATAGAAGGTGGATAATTTTCCAAATTTGGCAAGTTGATTAAGAAAGCAGAGATAGGGAACAAAGAAAGCCCTTATTAGAATTAATGTGAAAATTAAGGAATCACTGATTCCTTAGAACCCGTCAGCCCCATGCCAGTTTGGGGATAAAGTGCATATTAGCAGATGACTTTGGGCTGAGAACCTGCATTGAGTGTCTCTGAAATCCAAGCCAGCTGTCAACCAGAATTTTTGATTCTAAGACTTTAAACCCAGGTTTCCATAAGTTTAAACAAGGCCCAGTGTCACTAGACAGATTGATGCGAGAAAGGTTAATTTTTGTTGTATCAGGAGCTATATAAGCAAATTGAAGCTTGACCCCCAACTATCTTTCATTTTATTTTTCATCATGAAGATATTTTTTTCCCTTAATATAGCACCTGCCATGGCTTGGCCAGTGCTTCATGACTACGACCTTCGATCTTCCACTGCTCTGAGATCAAGAACACAACGTGGGCAGAGACAGTGTGAACTGAAGTGGCCAGCAACCAGCTTGGACCAGCATCAGCATTGACTGGTGCGGAGTTGTGATGATGCTTTTACCATGAGCTAAGGCCCTGAGGACTGGACCACTAAGCGTGGTGACACAATTGGGTGTAGGTGTCAGCGATTATAAACCAATTAACCAGATAAGAGTTATACACTAGTAGCACTTAATTTAGAGACATAAGTATATGTTCAATTGTATAAAGTTAAATTATTTTATTAAATTTAAATGCTAGTTTGGTCCCTGTCGCTTTGTTGACATCGTCCTTGGTATGATAAACTATATCAGTGAGCAAGGCCTCTGATCAGGAGATTGGAGGTTTGGGGAGCATGGAAACACCTCTTAATTACTGTTCCAGGGTTCACCCTAACCCGGGGTGGTAGCATCTATTATGGTCCCAGCTATGGGCAAATAGTGAACTCCCAAGCAAAGATCAACAGTACATTTTTATAGTAAAAAGACCAGCAATACATTTTTTCTAAAAAAAAGTTACCAACAATACCTTTTGTATTTAGATTTTTGCATTAAATAACCTATAGTGTATTGTCCTTATCTTTATTGTCATATTTACAATGTTTCAGCTGTTGTACACTCCAGCCTTGTTCAGGACACATAGCCTTCTTGGGTACACATGGCCCAGTGGATTGGTTGAAGTAATCCAGTGACTTGACCCAAAGAGTTGTCAGTTCAATAACTGGCCACAACAGAGGTGAATAGAAACTTGAAGAGTTGAGTTACTAAAGGGAGATAACTGAAATGTAAAATATTGCAAAATAGTTACAATACCTCATCTTAAAAATATAGACAAATAACCCATAGCGGTTGATATGCTTGGTTAACAAAATCGACTAAATCAACTAACCAACTTTGCAAACAGCAAAATGGTTAAATTTCAAATTTAAATAGTTTGTTCACTGAAAATACTACATTTATTATAAAAACATAAAGGAGTCATAAAAATTACTTCAAAGAGGTGAAACAGAGTAATCAGCCCTTGTGATACAGATGTTCATTTCAATTTCATTCAAATTGTGCTCTCCTATATTTTAATTCAATGACTGACCTTAAAAGTATTTCTACAAAATTAAAAAAAAAAAACTTTAAAAAATAATTCTGTTTTCTAGGGTTTAAAAAGTTAACTTTTTTTTCTTGTTTATGATTTTATGATCTTGTTCTTCAGCTAAGGAATTGTCTAAACTGAGTGAAAGAGGAATGTCTTATTTCAAACTAATTCAAATTGTGTATGTATGTATATGGGTGTGTGTTTGTGTGTACATGTAAATGGCACAAGCACATGAAAGTCCCAAACACAACACATGTATGTACAGAAAATCCCATGCAGAGAGTGCGTTATGGACAAAGAATCAGCTCTTCTTTTATGATGTATTGTAGATTATTTAAAACACACTCAAATTGAGGCCTATTTTTGCTCTTTAAATTCATATGTATTGCAACATGAATGATTCAGTGTTGATTTGCAGACACAAAAATGAAACAATATGAACTCCTACAGAAGGTAGTAAAGGAAAGCAAGAAGAAAGGACTAAGCATCAATTGTAAGAGAGAATGTATGGTTGTCAGCAAAAGAAACAGTCCAACATGCGAATTACAAACTGTAAAGACCAAAATTAAATGAGTGAAAATTTTTTAAATATCTAATAAGTGTTTTAACAGAAGATGGAAAATGTGACACTGAAGTCTGAATATGCATTGGGATAGAGAAAGATGCTTTCCAAATGTTAAGTAAAGAATCAAGAAACAGGAAAATTTCATTAGAAACAAAGAAAAGAGTACTGAATTGTTAGACAATCCTATCACATATGAAGAAAAGACTTGAAGTTACAGAAATGTGGTTCTACAGAAGGATGCTGAGAATAACATGAACTGAACAAGTGAGCAACAACAAAGTTTTCAAGAAAATGGAAACAAAAAGTACACTTATACATAGCATCCGAAAGAGACAGTTGAAATTTCTCGGGTATATAATGAGAAAAGAGGGCTTGGACAATTTGATACTCTCAGGGCATATTAAAGGCAAATAAACTTATCTAATGAGCTTGTGTAAAGGGTTAGCAGAAGATTATATATATATATATATATATATATATATATATATATATATATATATATATATATATAGGAATGGGTAGGATAAAAAATATACATACATGTGCAAATACTTACATGTATGTAAGTATATTTATTCCTCAGGTGTTATAAATACACTGCTCAAGAGTATATATTAGGGAATATACACCTGAAGATTGCATTAACTGCATGAAACTCAGAGTAGTGTTATCAATGTTGGATATTATGTATATTCACTTATATATATATATATAATCCTGTTAAGTTGCACACTTTGTTTCAAACAAAATCTGCATTCCTCTCCTTTAGTATGGATTGTTTGTCCTATTTCAGAAAAAATTAGTTGTATACAAATTCAAATGCTGATGTGAAACGGCATATATAGGATGAATCAATCTGAGGTTAGAAACATGTTCCCGCCTATTTGCGTTCAAGTAGTCAAAGCCAAGTTTCAAGAACTACTCAAGCAGTCCACAATTCGTCAATTGGGCAGCATTTGCTGGACAGTCGTGACTGTGCTGCTGAATATGAAGACACATGGTTTTCTATTCTATATAGTGCTCGCTTGGTTTACCATTGAGAGTGAACAGCTAAGCAAGGTTCTATTTTCCCTTTCAAGCAAAGCACATGTCTTTGTTCAGATTATTTATTACTTCAGTTAAAAATAACTTCACAAATAGAATAGTTTAAAAGTAAACGTTATTTGAAAAACATGCCATGTAAGAGGAATTTTATGACATTTTTTCTTTTTGATAGTTAATTTCAACATGTCTCTGATTGTTCATGTTATATTTAAGTTTTGTTCTGTTAAGAAATTATTTTAATGAAATATACATTTATGGGACAAAATGGGATTCAGATGAACTAATTTCAATTCAGTTTTTATTTTATTATTATATTCACTTATTTTAAGGTTTTTATTTCCCATTTTGCTTCAGTATTAATTTAGTAAGAACTGAAATAGTTTAGTCACCGCAAATTTTCAGTCTTTTTTTAATAGCATTTTGAAATTTCCAGTGTCATGGAATTTGTCTCTTCTTCAATGAAATTCTTTCAATTCTTCTGGATTTTTATTGTAAACTATATTCATAAGAAGACAGAGAATTTAGTGTGAATTCAGGACACTTTTGTACCCAAATCAGTGGTGCCCTCACAAATCATTGACTTGGCAATTTCCTAGCCTAAAATACTTTAACAATGCCTGAATAATTTTCTGCTGAAATAATAATTTTGTAAAGCCTTCTGGAGAGATACATATAAAAAAAATGATATACTGCAGCATATTCCAATAGTTCTCCCCTAGTAATGTGTTAATCACTGAAGACAAATTTGTAAATTCTTATTGATGACAAACTCCATCCAAATATTTTCCCTGTGGAAAATAATATATAACCTGTGAAGGAGGCCATGTTTGAGTGATATTACTAATTGTTTCTGTGGAGAGTTCATTGTCTCCAAAAAAAGATTTTATTCTTTGATTTGTAAATAAAAAAAACAAAACTTTTTTTATAATTTTACTTTTCTTCTCTTTTTAATTTAAAACATTGTAGTTATTTTATTCTCTTATTGTAAATCTGTTTACTTTGCATATATTTGTCTATAATTTATTTTTTAAATATCTAAAATGACCTTAAGAAATATTTAAAAAAATAAATGGGTAACACGTATAATGGAAAATAATGATATAATCAAGATGTTAACTTTCCACACTACTAAAAACAAAAGGTTAGGAAGGAAACTGCCATCAGTACTAAAAAGAGCAATCAAAGTTAGTGGACTTGAGAAGTCTAATTTCCTGAAAAACTGTTTTAAGAAAAGGATTTTAGAAATTAGGACCAGCAGTAAGGCTGTTTAATCAATGAATGCTTCCTGTATCAAAATGGCTAATTTCACCATTAGAATTATCACAAGCAACTCATTTTTAGAAAAGGAAAAAATGAACATGAATACTTTGATCAGATGGTATTAAGTTTTACTTATTTTATAAAACTGACTGCTTGTCTATATTAGCAAATCAAATTTTCTCCTAACATTTGATCTTTTTGATTTTATGTTTTGACTAAGGAATAGCTAGACACATTTATTTGGAAAATTAGTTTTCCTTTCAGCAACCTGTGAAGCTATCCTGTGGTTAGATATTGTTAAGTATGAGCACTTGGAAATTCAATCCAATGTCAGAAGAGATGTGCATGTTAATAGTTTCCTGCCAAATATAAATTTTTTGTCACTTTTTCTAGAATCATGGCTGTAAAGGAATAAGTTGATTTATTTCTTCTGACTTAATCGTAAGAACAATAAACTGGCAACTAAGAAGCTGTTGTTTTTATCTCAAATACCAATTTGTGAAGTCTTGTAGGCATAAACATTTTCCAATTTCAAAGTTTTTCTCTTTGGTGTATGTGAATGATTCCAATATAAATATCTACATTTGCATAATGCAATGGTAGTCTCTCTCTGAGTGTTATAAATTTTGCATTAAGAATGATCTTGAACAAAAAAAAAATCAACATCCTCTACCAAGTGCCCCATGAAGTTTCTAAAAGAGAAACTATAATCGGGAATGAATGTAGAGATGGTGCATATCCCGAATCCATCATAAAAATTCATAATTTAGAACTAATTAATTTTAAATACTTCAAATAATTAAATACTAAATACTTCAAATATCTTAGTGTATTGGTTTCAGATATCTTAGTGTATTGGTTTTATGGCATATCAACCCATTTTGTTCCAAAATTTACTGTTTTTAAGTTAAGTCTTTTGTATTTAAACAGTCAAAAAATTTTATTTTAAAAAGTAAGACAGCTGTTTGTTATGGTTATATATTTTTATTATATTTTTTAAATCAGTTTAATTTCTCTTAGGAATTGAAATATGTAAAATGAATCAGTATTTTGAAAAAAGTTCTTTTTAGTTTATTGTTTGGTAGTATTCTCAGTGGATTAAATTAAAATTGCTGCAGTTTATCAGAATGTGTTTTATTGTGACTTGGCACCCATACTTTCATTTTTAGGATATACGATTGGGTTATGGTAGTATGTCCAATATAGAGCCTGGATATAATCACTTCTTCTGTTCTAGTTTGGGGTTTCTGATGCAGTTCACCTATAGTAGGTTTAACTTAGAACAGTTTATTGTTTGGGCAGGAGTTCCATAGGTTTTGCTACTCCTCTCTAATATATTGATTGTTGGTTTCAGGTCTGTATTTGGGATTTTGGTATTTAAGTTGTCTGATGAGTTTTTATAGTAGATGCTTTTCTTGCAGTGCAATCGGCTTTATCATTCCCTGTGATAGCAAATATGGCTTGGTATCCAGCAGAAGACAATATCTTTATTTAAGACATTGATCCTGCTGAGTAGAGTGTATAAGTCAATTATAACAAGTTTAGTATAGGAGATAAAGAAATTGATCACAGAATAGGTTGCACAGTTGGTATTTTGTCCAACATTGTAAGATGCTACAAAACCAAAATATTAACCTAAGAACTCAAGCCCTATTCTTAAATAGCTTTGTCGTATCTAGACTCTCATGTGGATGTCATGCATGGCATCTAATTTCCTGAAAAACTGTTTTAAGAGAAAGATTTTATAAATTTCAACTGATAATAACACTAAATGTTCAGTCAATGATCACTGAATATTTCCTGTATGGAAACAGCTACTGTATTTTGCTGCTTATAAGATGCATTTTTTACCTATAAAATATCTCCAAGTTTTTTTTTTCCTATAAATATCTCCAAGGTCAGTGATGAGAATTATAAGTTTATGATGTGGGGTGAATATCAGCTCCTCAGTTACATCCAATTCTGAGCCCTTGAAAGTAAAACAAGTCCAGTGTTTCAAAATTAAATTAACAACATTTTTAAAATGACTAAAATGTCTAAATACAACTGTTTTCTTAGATCAATGATTAAAATTGGTTATTCACATTATTTACATGTGGACTATTATCCACACTTTTGTTGTTATCAAAAACTTTTGGCCATAGTGCCATCTGGCCTTCATCAGGTGTATGTTGATAAGAGTAACCTACAAGCAATTTCAAACAGAACCCTTTATTTAATCTACAGGGTAGACTGTTCTTGTTCCACTTTCATACCTAGGGATATTTTGATGAGTTCTTATTTTACTACTGCTTAGTTATTGCTTACCTTGTTTCTACTGAGTTCAAGTACACACTGCCCACCCCAGGAATTGAACTCACAATTACTATAATAGCCTAGTGGATTAAAGTGTTATTATTTCTATAGGTTACCTAGATTGACATACACCTGATGATGGCTGGAGAGCACAATGGCTGAAATGTTGTGATAAAAAATGAGGACAATAGTCCATCTGTAATTAATGATAACTCCCCATCCCAGAAATTCAGATAGAAATTAAAAATGACTTCAAGCAAATGAACCCTTTAGGTCTTATAAAAGACAATCATTCATCAAACCCAATAGATTGGTGCTACAAAATCACAAAGGACTTTATCAAATAACAAAACCCACATCACTTGAAGACTTCCAACAACAACAACTAAAATAATTATTGCATGAAAATAATGATATAATCAAGATACTAACTTTTCAAACTGTGGTTGGGAAATGGAAGAAAAAAGCAAAAAAATAAAAAATTGACTTACTGCGGGCATAGAGACTTTGCACATGCATCAAATGTAAAGAAATCCCCCCCCAAAAAAATAGAAAAAAAAAGATTGCTGCTCTTAACACGAATATTTAAGAACTTTACATTCTCACAAATGAGAGATTTTGCTGGTTTCATGTAAATTTTTGACCCTGAAAAGGAATATAAAAATTGTGTTACCAATGGGGGAAGGGGAAATTATTTAAGATCCTACAATCAACGCATAGTTGAGCGTGAGTTTTCTGCGATGGACAAATGGTTAGAGCACAAGAGATGGAGAAGAGAACAAGAAGAAAAAAGAAGAAGAGATTTATTGTTGTCAAAGTGAACATCAAAGAACTGACAAAAAAGAAAGTGAAATTAATTCTCTCACAAGTGAACACAAATGACACGCACTATTATAAAAAAAAAAGCTTTGTAAGGAAACTAAAATGAATATTAGAAAGAGTGATAAGTCAACTTGAAAAGTCTAATTTCCTGGAAAACTGTTTTAAGAGAAAGATTTTATAAATTTCAACTGATAATAACACTAAATGTTCAGTCAATGATCACTGAATATTTCCTGTATGGAAACAGCTACTGTATTTTTTGCTGCTTATAAGATGCATTTTTATTCCTATAAAATATCTTCAAGGTTTGTTTTTTTTCCTATAAATATCTCCAATGTCAGTGATGAGAATTATAAGTTTATGATGTGGGGTGAGTATCAGCTCCTCAGTTACATCCAATTCTGAGCCCTTGAAAGAAAAAAAAACCCAGTGTTTCAAAATTAAATTAACAACATTTTTGCAGTTAGGATACTGGGATACTGACAGGAAATTAAATTCCTGCTACAGTAACAACTGCTTAAATAACACCTTCCTTCCTTATTTCTTAAACTACTGGTCACAAAGCAGTATCATTTATGGTAGACACTTTAAGAATAGTACTACTGTATACTACATGTTTCGTTAGCACATGCTGGGTATTTTCGCTTGATTAAGTAATCATACTTACGGTACTTAATGGTGTCAAATATTGCCGAGCAAACACAGTAGCCTGCCAACCAACAGCTGAAGCAGCCACTTTTGTTTACCGTCACTGAGAACAGTGCATCAATATGCGCTCCGTGATAGTTACTATAAATTTGTTACTTCTTCGTCTGTGAGGAATTTGTCATAATAAGTCAATTTTTCATCCAGGTATATGCTATTCAGTGGCTAAAATTGGGGAGACTGGGAAGTTGACTCCTTTTTTTCCAGTTTTCTACCTTCAAAATTGGGGGGTGGTATCTAATGCATTGGAGTGTCTTATAAGCTGAGAAATATGGTAATTGCAACATTACCATATTGAACATGTACCTCACCTTTGGGGAAATAGTTTTTCTAATATATTAGCAGGAGTCAGTTATTTTAGACCATTAGCATGTTTTCTGATGTTCTAACTACAGGGCTAAACCAGCAAATACATAATGATTAATCCATATTTGATCAGCAATTAATTCTGTATCCAAATTTGTGTTTAATTAATAATTAATGAAAAGCTCATTTTGATGTAAAGAGTAGAAATCATTTTTTCTGTTCTTTTTACACACCAAAGCCGTGATACAAGCAGCTAGCACATGCTAAGTTAGATTTGCAAAACATTCATTGTTCTTTGCTTAGGTGATTTTATTTTGAAAATATCACTTCATCTCTCTTCTAAGATTAGAGTCAATTCAGATTTTTAAAGATTAAAGCAATTTCCTGAATAATTCCAGCTTTTCCCCCAGAAATCAATTCTCCAGACACTAATCCTTCTGGCCAGTCTCACTTAGCATAGTCTGTAACCATGATTTGGCTCCCTTTTACCAAGCCAAATTAGCACTAACAATTTCCTCTGATGGCTGAGGCTATAAATTCAATTGGGTGCTTCTTGCAGAGAGATTTATTGCTATCAAATAAAATCTGTTTAGTTCAATTGTGGGGTCCATGAAATTAGATTTTGCTTTGTGTCAATATTTTGATGGTTGGTCACTCCTCCTCCTTTGCATCTTGATAGCCTAACAGATGTTTATAGTTTGAATCTGTTGCAGCTCAAAGATTTTACACCTAATTGTAATTTAATGAGTTTCTTCATTAATTTATTCTACTATGTGTCAAGTTTTATTATTAGGTTTTATTAAGATGAAATGATTGCATTATGGTTCATGTGTCAAAGTGTTTACTGATCAAAATCTTGGAATGTTATGGCAGATAACATTTTTTGGTTCCTTTTTAACAGCACTTTTATATTTTTGAGAGAAACAGATAGAAATTAAAGAAATGGATCAATGTATTTTTGGTTTGCTTTTCATGGAAACTTTGAAAGAAAACCAAAATGCTTCAGAATCTCCAAATTCAAGAAGAAAATCTTTAGCAAATGCTATTAAAGTAAATAGATTTATACTGCATGGTTTCCTCTTGTTTGTGGCTTTAAACCAAAAATTAATTAAAACCTTGTAACTGGGCATCCTTCCACGAGATAGCACCTTTCAATTGCATTAAGTGGAAAAAGGCCCGGGGGGGGATGTGCCTCAAGGTTATTAGCAATGATGGAAGGAATCAAGTGATTTCTGGATGACCCACCTTAAAATGTGACTTTTGAGTTGTGTACCATAAAGTAGTGGGCGGGTGTTTACCGATTCTTACACAACATTAAAACCTGACCATTTGTTATGTTTCACCTTTGTGGTGGGGCAAACATGTTTCATGACCAAAGTTAGCCACTCTGAATAGATTATTTCTTTGGGAAAGTAAGTATGAAAACTGCATAATAAAAGCACTTATTATATTCTCTAGAATTTGCTGCTGTATTAGCCTCTATTTAAATGAAACAAAAATTGAATACATGAACCATTATCAAAATAATAACAAAAATACTGAAATTAAAACATTACATAACACATTCCTTAATTAAGTTGATGACTACAAATACATAGGCTCTTATACTTCATCTTCTGAAAAGGATTTTAATGCCAGGAAACATATGGCTTAGGCTGCCTCAAATGATATCGATTTTTCCTCCATCTATGATTTAAATAGTAGGGTAGATTAGGTTCTCTTACCTTGAGATGGTAACCAGTCAAGGAAACCTAAATTCAAAACCAGCCTGAAAATTCATCAGGCCATCTTACCCAAGATGTACCACTGCTGCCATAGCTGCAGTAGATGTGATTCTCTTATGACCCTAATTGGTTATGGGACTCATGATGTGCAAGTTTAATCATTTTGACTTTCTGAAATGATAGATTATCATGATTATACATTGATTTAAAAAGGTATCTCCTCTTCTTACACTCATACAACAACATCATTCCATAATCCTCTAGCTTCAGTGGCACTTGGGCCTTGTACTGGATGAGCATCAATATAAAATAACAAAACATTCACACTAATTTTGATATATTCTAGTGGGGAAAAACTGGAATAATAATCATATTGTTATTTTAGCATCAGTCGCATTTCTACCTGATATATATATTTTAATCAATATCTGATTCTTTGATCAGAGTTGAACTTAAGGTACTTAGTTTAGAGCCACAGTTGAGTCATACTTCTGTATGGCTCTGAAACATGGATATTGTCAGCTAAACTCGAGAAAAGATTATATGGCCTCTATACAAGACATGGTGAGCTAAAAATCTTTCTTATAGACAATATCCCACCAGAGAAATGTTATGTGGCAACTTATATCCAATGTGTGGGCTGCAGAGAATGAGGTAGATCTTATCACTCATCCTCTCGAGACTTTCCTGATGTCATCAGCTGGGACATAGGGATCATGAGGGAAGACCTGATGGCAGCTATGCAGGATTGTGAGTACTGATGTGGGATTGTGGATTCTATGATCTATGATTCTAAGGTTGAAAAAAGATGATGATGATAATGGCTTACTATTACTGTTGTTGTTGTTGATAGTAATGATACTGCCTATTTTTCAGGTCAGACTGACTAGTTAAAAAACATTTTATAATCATTGTAATGAAATTGTTCATTATTAATGCAAACAGCACCTTAACGTAAACATTGCACTAATATGAAATTTATTCTAATTTGTCAGACTGTTATAGAGCAGAGAAAAACATCATCTCATTCTTTGAAGACCAACCCCATAGAAGAGGCAAGAAACTAAACTTCCCTGATGAAAGTTGTTGGTGAACTTTAAAAAAATCTCTTATATATATATATATATATATATATATATATATATATATATATATATATATACACACACACACACACAAATGTTTAGAAGTAAAAAATCGATATATTGTTTTAAAAACAAGGAAAATATTTGTCTCTAAGGCCCTTTGATCCAACATTTCATCAGGAGTAAATTGTTGGCAATAAATTATACGAAAGAACGGTAACAATGAAAATGAAGAGCAAAAAAATGGGGAAAACACGATAAGATAAATATATATTTATGTATGTATTTATATCGAGGGAAGGGGACATCTTGTGTAAATATATTTAGCGAGGGACAATTAAAATAAAATATCCTCCAACAAATTAAGAGACTTGACAAAATCCTTCTGTCGGCAGAGAGAAGTTTTGTGAAGTGATATATATGTATATATATGTGTGTGTGTATAGTATACTATGGTTGGCTGCTTTTCTGTAAGTGACTAGCAAATCTCTATTGCAGATACCTATTCAGTCACTTTTCTGTTTGTTCAATGCAAACTTGTTTACACTACAACTACACTGAATGGGCCATAGTCACAGATTTTAGGCGAGAGCACATGATTGGGCTTGATCACCGATTAGAACAAGGCTTTACACATAGCCTCAGTCATGGGGACTTGTGACTTTGTTTTGATAGTAGCACAACAATTGATTATTTATGAACTACCCAATTTCATTTACAAGGCCTGAGTAAACCGGTGGTATGGTTTTTATTCCTTTTTTTTAATGATAGCAGACACTGAAATTGTCTCCAAGATTGATAATATCAAAAAGTCAATTCCTTGACAAGTTGACTATGGTAAGGCTTGAACCTAGGTCACATTCTCCAAACACTAATGTTCTAGGCACTTGGCTACATGCCCACTATATATATATATATATATATATATATATATATATATATATATATATATATATATATATATATATATATATATATATATATATATATATATATATATATATATATATATATATATATATATATATATATATATATATATATATATATATATGAAACTAAAAGTGTATACATTTCTGTCTGGGGTCCTGAACATCCCTTTTAACATAATTTCAATGAAAATATAAATTAAATAGCATATATATCTTTTATTTTTATATTTTTTCTCCTCGGTAATTCTACAATTTAAAACTTAATAGAGATTTGATTTAGATTTCTAAATAGGTAATTTTTAATTTTTTACTTTTAATTTTAATTTCAAATTTTATAAATCTTTTAATATCTATGATAACCTTGCTTAGTTGTCAAATTTTTCGAATTACCCTATACTTGTATTTTGATTGGTCATTCTAGCTTATGTAACAGCGTTTACTCCTAGCTAAGGATCGTTAATTAATTGGAAACTTTTAAAACCATTTATTCTATATTCTACATCATCACTTGATAAGACACCAGAAGTGTTGAAACAAAATGGCTATTTTTGTCGTGATTTTATAACATATTTATGTTGTAATATTCAAATAAATAATTATATATATATATATATATATATATATATATATATACTAATTGATTTAAAATATGTTTTTTATCGCTACACAGTGATAACCATGTTTCAAAAATGGAAGCCTTTGAATTCAATTTTTTTTTACCAAATCAAAGACATTAGTTCCATTTCCTCGTCAAGTGAATTTTGGAGTAACTTATTTTTTTATCTACAGTTTTAAGGCAAGGCAATATATATATATATATATATGTACACACACACACACACACATATATATATATATATATATATATATATATATATACAATGAGCAAAAGATGCTTTTTCAAAATCTAAGTAAAGTATTAAGAAACAGGAAAATAGAAAGAAAAGAAAAGAGTACTGAACTGTTATGTACTATCTGTCTTATATGGCAGTGAATGCTGGAAATCTCTTTACAAATGAAGAAAAGATGAGAAGCAACAGAAATGTGGATCTACAGAAGGATGTTGAGATACCATGGACTGAACATGAGAGCAACAACTAAGTTTTAGAGAAAATTGAAACAAAATGTTTGAAAATATTAACTTCAGAGGTGTAATTATATTTTGAAAAGAGCACATTTTTAACTTCGCAACTGACAAATTTCTAAGAACTCATTTTTAAAAATTAAAAACAATTATATTATTACATAATTATTAATTACACTGATCAATTATAATAATCAATTTTCATTCATAGGACTCTGAATGAATGAAAATCACCATGTAAAATTAGTTGTATTGTGGTTAAAATCTTATTGTGAATTTTAAAACATCTTTGTATCTTTGGCAAAGACTTCCAACACCTATTTTTATATCAATATGTAACTTTCTGGAGAATATTCACAACCAGTAAGGATATGCTTCAGGCCAACATTGGCCAGATCTCATTAAACTTCCTCATTTTGAGGTTGAATTATATAAGGCAGTATGCTATGTATTGCCTTTATCAAGACACTAATTTGGGTTTATCTGTTTGATGTTTCTCTACTTAGTCTATGCTCATTGCTTTGAATGTTCAATGACTCTAATGAGAGGCTTGCTCTTCTCAATCTGGT
The DNA here is from genome assembly GCA_964036315.1 of Acanthosepion esculentum. Taxonomy (NCBI): domain Eukaryota; kingdom Metazoa; phylum Mollusca; class Cephalopoda; order Sepiida; family Sepiidae; genus Acanthosepion; species Acanthosepion esculentum. Next base: position 99,596,238 of record OZ038476.1, on the reverse strand, counting down.
GAATATTTTCTACCACTACATACATTCTGATCCTATATAATAAGAATCAAAGTGTAAATGCTATACAGTAATAATGAAAGTGTAGACACACATGTAGAAAGCAGTAGGGATAGATCTTGCTACACTGAAAATAACTGCAGCATTAAAAAAGAATGAAAAACAGCAAGACAAAATTTGAAGTAAGATGTAAAATAGTTGCTTACTCATGACTATATTTTGAGTTTATTGATCCATTTTTTGCAGTTTATCAACCTTTTGTGGGTTATTTAAAGCCAGAAAATATTTTGGGATTGTAAGAATTTTTTTTTTGTTGGGGTGATAATAATCATTTAGTGATACAAGTCTTATTAATTAGTAAGATTTGTGTTACTAAATAATAGCTGTTGCGAAAGAGGTGGATTCACACCTTTTCCAAGGTTATTTGCATGTAAGTGAATATAACAAACCCAATTGGAATTCAGCTCTCTGATTAATCATTCTGAGCCATTATCTATTACACCACCTGCACATCCAAGCTTACAGCTCACTTATACTTAGAGTCAAAAAGATACAGTAAAAATTTCCAAAATGCATAATAAGGAAAGAAACCTTGAAAAATTTGACACTCACAGGACATATTGAAGGCAAGAGGAGCAGAAGAAAACTGAGCAACCTGCCTAATGAGCTTGTGTAAATGGATGACAGAACAGGGACTGGGAAGGATAGTAATAATAAGGCGAGAGAAATTGCTAAGACCTAGAATGGATAGGAAGTTGTGGAGAGTCATGATCGCTCATATTTTGGAGGTTTATTAAATATGTAATTTATACTGCCATGCTTTATCTTTACAAGAGCCAGTTCAAAACAAAAACAGCATATTGCTGAAAATATCTGGGATGGAGATGCACAGTCCTCACTTGCTTGACTTGATAGAGTTCAAATAGTGTCTACACAGCCTTGTGGGTGACAACTTATTTTCCAGCTTAAAACCCCTTTCCCTTTCTGCTACTGTATCACTATTTCTGTGGCAAAAGTTCTGAGAAGCTATATTCATTAGTTCTTCCAGTTCTGATCTTTGCAGCTAAAACATACTATGTCACCTACACAGAGTCAAATCATCCTCATTCCCTTTGTATTCCATTAATAAGAAGGAAGTTTCATTCAGAGAGCTTCTTCCAAACAGATGCTACTTTGTAGAACAGATTCTCAAGAGGATATGTTCCCAATAACGATAATCTTAACTTCTTCAAGTCTAAGATTAATCGTTAAGTATCCTACATATCCTCATAAACTGCATTTCTTATGTCCTCCTCTTACATTCATACAACAACATCATTCAATAACCCTCTACCTTCAGTGGTTCTTGGGCCTTGTATTGGGTGAGCATTAGTATAAAAATAGCAAAACATTCACACTAATTTTGATATAACGAGATGGCAAATTCTAGTGGTGAAAAAACTGGAATAATAATCATGTTTTTGTTTTAGCACCATTTACATTTCTACCTGGTATATATGGTGGACTCTCTTGTTATGGACGACAAATGAGGGCTCAGTAAAATAAAAAGGAACTCAACTTCTATGATGCATGTGTCTCCCAAGGCCTGCAGGTGTTTTGCAAACTTTTAGATAGATAGAACATGTGGTTGAGCCATTTTGCTTGAGTAGTTGAGGATCAATTGTCACATGTTTCTGCAAATGGACAGCAAGACCTGCTTTACTGCATGTGAGAAAGCCACAGAAGCAGGCGAGGCTATCATTGAGAGGAGCAGCATGCTGCCAACTTCCTTTAATATTTATACACAATTGATGACAATGTTCAAGTCAGCCTCGTTCAAATCTTTGCATAGATGAGAAGCAGAGCAGGTGCCAGCTCCTTCGCTATGACATTTTGTTTTTCCCAGGAAGAAAAGGGTATGCTGCATTGCATCAGTTTGTCTTTGAAAAATGAGAGTGGCCTTCCAAGTGACCTGCTTGTTAGAAGCTGGTCAAAGACAAGTTGTTTTGGAAGTCTGCTATCATTCCTATGAGAAGAATGTCCTGCCCACAATATATATGCAAAATTTAGATTCTCTTTTTTAAGTTTGGAGACTAATGTTACCCAACTCCATTGCACACTGTTACCCTACTCCTTTGCGCACTAATGTTATCCTACTCTTTTGCACACTAATGTTGACCTATTCCTTTGCACACTGGTACCTTACTGCTTTGAACACTAATGTTATCCCACCCTTTTGCAGACTAATTTTTCCCTATTCCTTTGCACATTAATGTTACCTTACTCCTTTGCACAGTAATGTTACCCTTCTCTTTTGCATACTATTTCCCCCCTCCTTTGCAGACTAATGTTATACCACTCTTTTGCACACTGATGTTATCTACCCCTTTGCATACTGTTATTCCACTTCTTTGTACATTGATATTACCTTACACCTTTGCACACTAATGTTACCCTCCTACTTTGCAGACAAATGTTACCCTACTCTTTTTCACACTAATGTTACCCTACTCCTCCTCCACTTAGCATTCATCAGTGTCTTTACCCACAAACTATTTCTGGTTGTAGCAAAACATTTGATTAAGCATCTGATTTTGTTGTTCTTGAACTAAAACATATTTTTTGTCATGTTTTGGCCTTCAATTTGCATAAAATATATTGTACATTAAAAATTAGCTAAATGGGATTGTTAGTGGTCAATAATTATGCCAGACACTACTGAGAGACAGAATATGGCTACTATATGCTTTATTATTCAGGCTACTATCATCATCATATTAATCATATCAATCAAGTCAGCCTGTCTGTATTTGAAATGTAAGGAGAAAGTTCCTCTCAGACACCCTTTTTTCAAGGAATGCTTTCCTACATGCTACAATCTTAACTTCTTCAATTAAAGTGATAATCATTACCAATCCTCTATATATACAGAATCCTCACTTTATTTTTCCTACTGTTACATTTATACTACACACTTCAATCTATAATTTTCTACCTTGAGAGGTTCTTGAGTCTGGTATTGAATGAAAATTAGTGGAAAAAAAATTATGATCTCTGATCTTCCTCAGATGTCTGTTAATTGTTAATGAACCTAAAACAGAATCTTTTAATTTACACAAAATTTATTTTTTGGTCACTCCAATTAGTAGTATTGATTTATGACTTATTTGTGAACTGTTATAAATTATAAGCAAAAGATGTTATCCAAAGCTCTTCCAAAGATTGCCAACTATGACCTACACCTTAGGAAGGTTGGAAAGCATACTGGCTGAAATATTGCGACTGAAATTATAAAGATAAGGACACCAGATGGCTTAATTAATTAAATAGTTAATAGAATTATAATTATTGCCCAAAACTGAGGCTTGATTTATGGAGTGTCTAGTAAGGATTGAACTCACTTGTCTGAGAAACTACATTATTTTATTCCTGTAAGATGAGTGTGGAATAGTATTATCAGGGCTTTCTGAATGATTACCTAAAGCCAGCAATTTGTGTCTTGGAACAAAAATAAGAATAATCATTAAGAAGATCATTGTTTTGGATGAACAGGAAGGTCAATTAAAACATAATGACAGGGCAAAATAACCAGCCCACTTCTCCAAAATCTGACCGAACAGAATTTTCTTTTTTTTTGGAAGGACTTCAAGAACTTATCAACATCCTCTCATCTATCCATGTGCGTATGCAACCACATGTTTATGCATAGAATGACATGCTATGTATGCAAATCATTCTCTCAATAAACACTTAAAACCAGACCATTGTTTATTTTGTAATAAAATCAAAAGAAATATGCAGAAGTCTTTTGTTGTTTAATCATTACAAACTCTATCATTACTGATTACAATTAAGAAAATCAATGATATAAATGGAAAGGAAACAACTTTAAACTTAATTACAGTGCTGCATGAGTGAGACAAAAATGTATTGCATGTTATTGGAGTGTAGAGATTGTCATCTAAATTTAAATGTTTTTTTTTATGGACTGAGAAGAAAATTCTTTTACTAACCTCACATAAAAACAAAATGAAGTAGAAAACATTTGTTAGAATTCTGATTTCGACAATGTAACTATTCTAAACATGGTTCAGTTTAAAAAGAAAAATATTGGCATTTAATGATGATAAAAAGACTCAACATTCAGAATCTTTTTCAGATTTAAGTTACCTGATGTAAAGATAATTCCTGTCAAAAGGAAATGTCTATCAAATTTCAGAGGTAAATTTTTTTTTAAATTATTTGAAATTCCTTTAAATAGATCATATCTTACACATTTATAAGTCTCTCATTTGCCAATGCATTGAATATTGCTGTCACATCTGGTCTGCTGCTTCTGCTATATATTTTGTATTCTCAATAAAATACAAAAGAGAATATGTAATGCTATTGGTTCTGACCTGGCATCTCAGCTTCAGTCACTTTTCCACTGCTATAACTTAGCTTCCTTATGCATCTTCTATAGATATTTTCATGGTAATTGTTCTGACAAATTTTCCTCTATGATACCTAGACTTTATGAATTTAAGCACAGTACTAGATTGGCAGCTAGGTCTCATCATTTTGCAGTTTACATGGCTAGATGTCACCATAAGTTCTATACTAACAACTTCTTGCACTTCTCATTTGTGGAATTCTCTTCTGGCTTCTTGCTTTCCAGTTAACTTTGATCTTCAAAAATTTAAAAGCAATGTCAATTGGCTTATTCTGTCTTCTGAATTCCTGTTCTTTTATTGTTCTCTATCTTTAATAATGTTTCTTTTTTCTCAATTACCCTTTGCATCTTAGTGTGCTTATTGCCTTGCTTAGAGCAATATATATATATATATATATATATATATATATTGTAATTCTATTTAAACTTGGTGGACAAAAAACCTGGATAGTGCAATTTTCAAACAGTTTGGCATCTGAGGAAAAATTGGAAAAAAAAAGATGAAAGCACTAGAAACCAACAAACTTCTGGTACAAAGAAAAAAACAGCGAGTAATAAATTAAAACAAAGAGTGCTCAATACACTAAATAGAGTAAAAGTAAAATAAATAAAATCCCAATGAGCCAGGTACTACCTACCTATGTTTCACCACATGATGATCCCATGTGGTGAAACATAGGTAGGTAGTACCTGGTTCATTAGGATTTTTTTAATTATATATATATATATATATATATATATATAAAACCAAAGAATATGTTTATGTAAATATTTAGAATAACTATGTAAGAAGCATTACAATTCTTTTGCCATTATATTTGGAGGAAACTTTTGCAGTTATGTCTATGCAATAGCCTCCAAATGTGAAAATGAGATTATTTAATTGCAACATTGATGGTTTTGAATGTTTTGGTCCATGAAGGGTTAAACATAAATGGGAAATACATTATTAAGAGTTTGTATGTCTAAAATACTTTATCATACTTGTAAATACATAAATTATAGACAAAAAAAACAAGTATAAATATTATGTCTGTGTTACTTTTAGATAATGTGATTCCCATGAGACTATCATGAAGCAAGTATTGCTTAAGGGTTTCTTGATGAAGAGTTAGACATCTGAAGAAATCATCAAGATAGAAAATGAATCTGATTGATGGGAATGTTTTTATTAGAGATTTGAAGGTGTTTGACAAGAATAGAAGTCTCTACTGAATGTTTGTTTGAATACCAGATCATTAGGAAGTAAAATAGTTTGTGTTGTATACTTTTTGCTTATTTTGTAGGTGAAAGGACCAAAAGAAAATTCATCTTCCCCACCCCCCAGGTAGACAGGAACCATTTAAGAAGTTTGCATCTCATATCCTTCCCATTCAGACTTGTGTCATGCTAAAAACAAATTATCAATAAATATCTCCAACACATTTCTCTCCTTATTGATATGGCTTCAATATGTTATTAATCTTGCTTCTTGAGAGATGGAAATTTGGGTCAATTTCAGTAATTTACTTTGACTTAAATCTCTTAGGGTGAAGTATATAGTGCTTAATAAGAAATGCTATAAAACATATTTTTATTTTATCATTTTTATTTATTGTGTGTCTGAAAGGGTAATTAGATCCAAGAATTAGCAAACCTTTTAAAATTGTCATTTCAGATGGTCATACATACTTCATATAGTATTGGTCATTATGGTGATTAAAAAGTATCCCTTTTGTTTATAATGCAACTTTTTTTCAGGCATCATATTAAACATTACTGTAAATTCTATTCTCATAGTATCTTCGCTTGCACTTCTCGTCTGTGGAACTCTTTTCCAAATTCTTTCTTTTATGTTGGCTATGATCTTCAAAATGTAAATGCAGTGTCAGTCGCTGTGTCCTTGAATCCCGTTTTTTTTTTTTGCCCTTCCTTGTCAGCAATGTTTTCTCACTTTCAGTAACCTCTTGCATCTTAGTGGTTTTATTGCCTTACTTGGTATGAAATGATTATAAGAAAAAATTCCTTGTGTCATAAGCAAATGTAAGAACAAGTCTGAACATTGTAGATAATATCACTCATTTGAAATATATATGCAAACACACTGACATGTCATGGGATAGCAGTATGTAAAGGTTATAGTAGGTAGAGCCACTGTACTTTGATGTCATGAAAATACCCAGACCTACAGGGTGTGCTTGAAAATTTTTTTACCATTTTATACTTTTAATTTCACACATGCACATTGTTTTTGATTTTGTTGACTGCAAAGTATTGTAGGGTCAGTTGGGCACCATTTGTGAGAAAAAGGGTGCCATGACACAATTCATTCTGCCAGAAATTTGGAAACAGCATGCTGTACTACTTGGGATTTATGTTGGAAGCTTCAATACAAACATTTCAATGTTTGGGTGTCAATCTGAGGACAGTGGAGAGGATTCGGAAAGAGTTGCATGAGTCTAATCGTGATTATGAAAGTGTTTGGAGTGACCAGTAGAGATTGCAGTGTTGTACCTTCATTCATATTCTTACAGGGCCTCAACATGGAGACCTACATCAAGTGCCTTGAGGAGATAGTGCTGCCATGGGTCAAGAGGGTGGCAGCTGGGTGAACGTATGTCTGGCAACAGGACTCTGCACCATGCCACACAAGCAGGAGAATCAAGTCATAGCTGTCAGACAATTTATGTGATCACATTACCCTTTACATCTGGTCACCTAACACCCGAGACTGCAATCCTTTGATTATCATGTATGGGGAGCAGTTGAGCGAGAGGCCAACAAAACTCCTTATAACATCAAAGATGAACTGAAAGTATGGCTTATGGCAGCATTCACCAACTTAAATAAGGAGACCATTCAGAAGTGTTGCAGGAGATTCTGAAGTTGTCTGGAAGCTGTGGTTGAAACTAAAGGCTTTATTGAATAAATTTACTCTTTAGCATTTCGAGATATTTTTGTGTAATTATGGTAAATATATCTGTTAAAATGAAATGTCAGTGTTATTTTCATTTTTGCGTAATTCAGATGACAATTTATCCATTGAACTCTGTATATCTATTGTGCTCTGATAGCTGGTGAATCACTTTGAAAACTGACAATGTGAATTACTTGAGTTTGAATAGAGCATACACATGTTTGAATATATATATATATATATATATATATATATATATATATATATCCTTGTTAGATCTAGACTTTCATTTTGATATTATGAATAAGACTGGTGCTACAAAATTACAAACAGCTTTACCAAATAACAAAATCCACATCACTTGAACATTTCCAAGCAGTAACAACAAAAATGGGTAGAAGGGAAAATAATGATATAATTAAGCTGTTGACCTTCCACCCTGCCTTAAAAAGGTTTGGAAGGAAACTTTCATCAGTGTTAGAAAGATTGATAATAAGTCTTCAGAAATTTCATTTCCTGAAAAACTGCTTTAAAAGAAAGATTTAAATATCAACTAACACTAACTGTTCAGTCAATGAATTCCAATGTTTCTTGTATGGAAATGGCTATTCTCACCATTGCCATATGGTCTAATTATAAATGTCAAGATCAGAAGTATATAAGCAGCTAAGCTGGTACTTCATTTTTGTATTGAATGCTGCCAGTTATGGACAAGCAGAAAGATTTGAGTGACTTTGATTAAGGCCAAATAGTTATGGCCAGAAGACTAAGTCATTTCCAAAACTTCATGACCATGACATTTGAGCTGTTCATGTTCAGTTGTAGTGAATACTTATTAGCAGTATTTGAGGAAAGAAAATGCATCAACATCCAACAAGGCATTGGGCAGCAGGACATGAATGTCGGTGTCCCTGCCAAGTATGAGCCAGAAATCATACTGTGGCACAAATTACAGAAATCTTGTTTTCTCATGTGTATATGACGGAATAACTCATTATCCTAGTGAAGTAATGGTATCAAGAAAACAACAAGTCACTATGGACAGTTGATGGTTTGGGCAACATTTTGCTAGAAACACTGGGTTAGTGCAGAAGGGGCCTTGCTGTATACAACCTATACCTAAGTATGATTAAAAAGTAGGCATATTATGTGATAATAGATGTCTTTTATGATAGCAATGTCATCTTTCAGCAGGACAGTGTGCACTTACATATTGCAGTGGCTTTAAAAGAAATAGTTTTAGAAACAGAAATGTTCACAGTGTTGTCCCTGTCATCAAAATCCCCAATGAGCAAATATGGGAACTGCAGAACATCCACTTTTGCAGATATTATCAAGGGGTTAGAAAGATTGAATTTATTAATAAATCTTGGTTTGATGAAAAAGTTATTTCTGTTTTATCATTAGATGACATTAAGAGCATTTAGTTTAAACTAACTTCATTCAATATGATTGCTTTTGAATTTCTTGTGATATAAATGCATGTGTGTTTTATTTTGTCAAAATTTGCATATTTTACTTTATTGAATCAAAAATTCATGCAACAAAACAATATGTTTGGCATATTATGGTTGATTTGTATTCTTAAGAAGATAAAAATGCATTTTGCCTTATTGAGACAATTTTTGTCATGGATTTTTTTCTTTACCTAGTTTATTCAAAAGATTTCCTTGAAAATACTCTTTCAAATAGTGATTGATAGATGACAAGGGTGCTCTAAAGGCTTAAATAATAGAAGAATGAGTTGGTGAGTGTGCAATTGAACAAAGCACCTTCATTTAAGTCAATAGTAACAAAAAGTTATTACATACATAGATAACCTTGGCAAGGTTTAGTCATAACTACCTATCATAATAAGTGTATTAGTTGTAAGTCAAGGTCAATTAAAAGAAGTTATGATTATGCTTGAGGATAACATGATTGGAATATTCAGTTTGTAAGTTATTCTCTCTGCTATAAGAGTAATATGAATGCAGTATTGGATTATCATCTCCATGGCCGGATGTTCAGATATTGGCAGGGAAAGTGAAATGAACAAGTTGAGTACAAGTCTTTTCACTTTTGTACAAATTCTTGCATTAATTTCCCTTGGCAAAATGGTAGTTTGGAAAAGATAAATCTACACAGGTGGCACTGCTAAGTTATTAGCATGGGAATACTTATAAGATTATTATTGACCGATCACTTAGCTAGCCTCATGTATAGGCCATCTTGGAATGAAAGTGACCAGAGTGTGAAAAAGTAAATCCAGCAGAAGTTTAACACAAATACTTTTGAGACAGTCATGAATATATTTCTTTTTTTCATCAAATATTGGTTAAATAGCAAATTAGACTGGGCTCTCTAGCCTTGGCCAGGAGCCACTCTAAGAAAAGGAGAACTCTAAATTCCAAATCATAGAAAAAACTGAAACTCCACCATCTTTCCCAAGAATGGATGACAGTTCATGGAAGAAAAGGAATCTAAGGAGAGGCATGTTGAAGGGGCATAGTATGTACAAAAATAATCTCCATAAACAGCACAATTGTTTTGCATTTGAGTCACATTTTTATTTTACTTAAAAGGGTATATAATATGTCAAAAATGTTATTTTTTTCCTATCTTTCTTCATCTGCATCTAGCTATATGAGTTAACTGCTTTCAGAGCAGCAAAAAGTTGACACCTTTACACTTTAAATAAAACCATTTAAGGACATTTTCATTCAGAATATTCTCATATCACTTAACATCTATGCAGATGATGACACGGTTTATGGATGCATTTCCAAAAAGAAATCTGATTCAAACCATAAAGCTAATCTCTCTTTCAACCACTAACATCTCAATGGTGAAATAATTGGCTTGTCATTCTCAGTACCTCAAAAACTAAGCCAGTATTGTTTCCTTACTACCATTCAAAACCTGAGTTTTCACCAGTCGCAATGAACAGTTGCATTCTCAATAAGACTTCATACTTTGAACATCTATTAGGTCTCTAGTTCACTCCATGCCTCAAGTGGAACATATCTATACAATCCATTGCTGAAGAAGTTGGAAAGATGGTCAGTTCACTATGTCATTCTAGCAAGTATCTGATACCTTCTGCTATGCTATATCTTTCCAAGAATGAGATTAGACCAAAAATCATTTTGATTGTAACCCTCTAACTTGAGTGACTCTCGAACCTTGATTAGTTGATATTGTGTAAAAGAAGAAAATAAATTAATTCTTACTTGGAAACTTATTTGCTTGTCCAAAATCCAACAGTGAATGGGTTGAGAAAGAGATCAAATTAAAAAAACAAAACTATTGCATAGCCTTCTTCAAGAATTTTTTTTATATACAATGTTGCAAATATAGTTTTGCATAAAACCAAATGCAAATGGTGATTTACTAAGCGTAGCTTAGTTGTGGCACAAGCCTGAAAGTATGGGTCACTCTGTGAGGATCAAACTCATTACTCAGTCATAATTGATCTAGCAAGTCAAGCTTGATAACTATTACACCACAGTGCCTAAAGATGTCTTCACATGCAATGAGACCTATTCAGGGCACAAGACAGAAAATATGACATGCCAAATAAAGAAGTGGCTAACATTGATTATGTCATAATTTTGTCTTCTAAAAATGTGAATCTGTTTTGTAAGCAAACAAGATCCAAATCTATGTTGTGTTCAAATCTCTTTGCATATTGATTTTCTTTTCAATGTTTCTTCTTTCTTGTTTTACAAAAGCAATTTAGGTTAAGATAATGTTTTCTTTCCTTTTAGTTGTTTTTTTTATTGAGCAGTTAAGTGATTCTTTGCATTTAAAACCATCAACAAAAACAAAGGAGCATTCATTTCTGCTTTTGCAGAGTTAAGGTTTATTTGTTCTGCGTTTGCATCTGTCAAATGTTTCTCTTCTCTTTGTCTTGGAAATTGTTCCGACTTAAGTGTTGCCTGTGTGAAAACCACAAAGTGTACTTGCTGGTTTTATCAGCAATTTTTTTTTATTTTATTTTTGTCTTCCAAGCAAAAGCTGGCCAAGATTCATGTTTAGAATATAGAGAGCCTACCATCATTATTCATCATCATCATCATTCATCATTGCTTGGCCTTCATAGCAGATTCCAATCTTCTCATCTGATGTCTGATTATTTGGTGTGTTTGCAAGGAATTCACCATGTCTATTTTTTGATTAAGGGGACCCTACATGTTCTGTCTTTTAAGTTCTACAAGGATTATCTAGGTTGTCAATAAAATGGCCTTTCAGTAAAGAAATCCAAAGAAAAATGTATTGATCAAATTCTAAATAGTTTTCAGCTTAGCTATCTCTTGTTCTCATTCTTATGGTAAAAATAATGTCATGTAATCTGGATTTTGGATCTATGACACTAAAATCTAATTCCTGTGTAGAGTTCTTTTGTAACTAAGAAGAGTTATGTCCCTTGATCCTAGTCAATGGAAAATCATTAAATTGAAGTTTCTGATAGAAATTGTTGAAAACATTTAAGCCTATGTCAGCTTAATTTTTGCCTTAAAATTGATTTATATTTATAACTAAGCTTATGCTTAGTGATAAAAACACTTCTCAGAACAAATTGATTCTGAGAAGATATTTATTAAGATATAACTTGATAAGAAATTGTTCTTATGTATCAGCTTCCTTGCCTTGAATCTTTTTTCCTTTGTGTCATGGAAAGATATAAACTTGAAACACTAAAGCATATTTCCAGCTGATTTTCTTTCTGTGTTACTAACAAGATCCAAGGAAATTGCTAGCTTCTGTAATCTGATCTTCCTCTTGACTTTTTCTTTTTCCTTCATCTTTCCTCTTACCAATCTTCTTACTAATTGTCTTAGCTGTTACGAGATTTTATTTCCTGATGAGACTATCTGAAAGCACTGACTATAACTAAAATAAATTATTCAGCGTGATTCTATTTTTCGTTTGTTTTTCATGATGACAAGTTACCATTACTCATGGATTTTAGTTAGGATTGTGGGACAAATAAACATTTTTTCTGATTTGCATAGATTTTTGACTTGCTTACTTTTTAAATGGCTGTGAAGATTGTGTAATGGTTTGGATCAAGAAATTAGTGAACTGTGTTCAAATTTGGGTTAAGATCGTTACATTCACTTTCACACAAATACTTTTGGGAACCCAACTCTTCTCCTCTCAGCTAGGCAGATTGGAATCTCTAGCCATCGTTGGCAACCAGTTTAGGAAAAGGTCAACAATGAAATGAAAACTGTATGTAGCCCTTGTGGGTTGAACTGTAACTAATGTCTGCTCAACAAAGGTGGATGTGTCTGAGCAGATGGACATACTCAGAAATGAGCACCCATACTACAGATGAGAAACCACACTGATTTGCAGTGTGCCTTCAAGTCAAAACAGTTTTGATGGTTATTTTTAATTAGCTGTGTAACTCTTTGTTTGGCATTGAAAATGAACAAATCTCATTGAACATTGATTACTTTCGAATGAAATACAAATGTTAGGATTGCAAAAGATTTATTGCTTGAAAGTAAGTTTATTTTTTGACAGACATTGAATTTTATTACTTTCAGTATTTGTTTCAAAATCACTCAGGCACAGAGAGGGTCTTCTAATATTAACTCTTATCTAATAATTTTTATAAATGCTATATGTTATACAATGTTAAATGTAGTTCTCGTTTGAAATATCTTCTATGTGCTCCATGTCCCTTTAGGACATGGGTGATCATGGCTCTTCACTACTTCTTATCCCTTGTAGCTATTAGCAATTTTTCTCTTTTTATTATCTGTCCCTTTCCCTGTTCTCCCATCCATTTACACAAGTTCGTTAGTTAGTTTACTTGCTGTTTCCTTTTGTCCACCTTGCATTTAACATGTCCTGTAAGTATCAAATTTTTTAAGCCTTCTTTCCTCATTATGCGTCCCAAAACATTTAACTGTCCGTTTCTGGTTCATGTGTTTACAAGAATATAAATATTTTTACTAGTTTTTGAAAAATTATTGTCTACTTTTTTTTATCACAACATTTTTGGGTAACTCATTCTTTAGTTAGTAAATTAACTGTAGAAATTCAGAACAGAGTCATAGTTTAAGTCAGTGCTTCCCAATGGTGTGACGTGCATAGGTACAGCAGAAGAGCAGAATGACTGAAAAACAATCAAAGATTTAGAAACAGTTTCAAAAAATTCATATGCCAAAAATAAATATGGTTCCAAAAATTAAAATATTATTATGAATTACTTGTAATTGCATGCATGAGTCCCAGTACAAATAGTTATAACTAATTCATGACCGATTTTATCATTGTGATATTTTTGCATTATATCAAGTATTAAGAATATATTAACTAGGGTCTGCAAATTGTAGAAGAGTGTCATCAATGATAATGTTCTGACTTTGAATCTGCAGTTATCTCCCTTTAACCATCTCCCTGTCTTTTATTTTTAAATGTACTTTTTAGCACATGAAATTTGGTGAGGCGTGAGCAAATTTTAATTCCGAAAATGCGGCCCAGAGAAAAAAAAGTTTGGGAACCACTGGTTTAAGTCCAAACTCAAATCCACATTCACTTTCTTCAAGAAAGAGAACTTTTATGCATAATCTCTCATGATTAGTGAGGATTCTCATCCGTATTCCTTTACTCACTTCCTCTTTCATCTAAGTCCATTGCCAGAAATCTTTGAGTGGAGTGACATGGCCTTTAAGTTAGGGATCCAAAAGTAATAGTATTTTACTTAAAACATTTTGAATAATGAAGGGAAATTTTTCTTTTTTTGGTGCATTTTTGTTGTATTGTTTTAAAATAAATATCCTGTAATTATAACATTTAAAATTTCAGTTTTACCAAATTAACCTTAGTTTGGCATGTATTTAAAAGTGGTGTATATTGACAGGCACTGTTCCATGTCATGTGACCCTAAAGGTCATCCATAAAAGTCCAAAAAGAAGCCTAATCTTGTAATCTCTGTCAATTTAAAGCTTAGGGTCTATTATTGTGTCTGAGTTTTAGAATAAATGCTGATGCTGAGCCGTCTTCTCTTGGCTTGTTGACCTCTTTTACAGCTGAGGGAAATGGCAATGTATTAAAGACCTGTAAGTAGATTGGTCGGCACTTGGGACAACTGCACAATATTCTTGATCGAAAGGAAGCAGATGGGAAACAGCAAAAAAAAAAAAAAGAAATAAAGAAGAAAGAAAACTCTCAGCTGCTACTTGTGAGGCATAATTACTGCTTAGCATCTATTTGATTAAGCTCTCCATTGGCTAATAAATGTTTCTTGTATCTAGTTCTAACTTAGTTCTCAGTGTATCTATAAAAACCCATTTCTTCTCTTCCTTACCTCCTCTGGCCAGAAACACTTTGGGACATTTATTTACTTAATCTAGCTTTGCCATTTGCATTGGGTGAGGTCAGAGAGAGAAGGATTCAATGAGAATAATCATAAGATTATGTTGTCCGTGAGTGCTGTTATGGGTGGGGCTCATCAGCTTGTCAATTTTTCAATCTCAATTGTATATTTGGAAACAGCGAGGTACCTTCATGCCAAAATATTGGCTTATACATATACATCAGTAATTCTACATGAAGAAAAAGCATTTATTTTAAACAACAAATATTTACTTTTTAACATAATCTCCTTCCTTGTCAGTGCACTCAGTTATATGGTGAATATTAATCACATAGATTGAACTTTATAAAGGGAACATTTCAGATCAAAATTCAGCTCATAATTCCATGTCAGGTTGTCCATGGGCTTATGCTACTGAATAAAGAATTAATCCAATTTATGATATCATTCATTAATTAACACTTTCACTGTTGCATTGTTATAGCATTCATCTCTTCTCTCCCCCAGATATGGGTTAAATAGTATGACTTGTATCTGGAAAAAAAATCATTGTTATCTCCAAAAAATTGTTAATGTAATATTCACTTGCAAAAATGAATTATACTTACAATCCAAAAACTGTTTTGGTATTAAATAACAAAGGGTTGATAAGCCATAAAAATAAATCATTGAACCAAGCATGATGGTCCATTTTGTTAAAAATGTAAAAAAAAAAATCTATTTGCTAACCATTTAGACACTGATGTTGATTTTTTATGGGTACCACTTTTTGGGTTCGAATCAGACGCTCTGAAGTATAGACTAAGCTAAACGACAAGCCCCCAACACACAATTTAATAAAAGTAAGTCACAAAACAGATGGCATTATATGCTAGTGTATGTCTACACTGACTTAGAAATAGGACTAAGTGCTAGTTAGTTTAGAGAAAAAATGCTAGAGAACAACATTTCATGGTGTCTCAAAAACATTATTTATAATATATTCAAACATATTTCATTGAATAATATAGACATATTATGCCTATTTATTTTTATAATAATCCTTTGTAGTTCTCTATTTTCTTGATGCTAAAATGAACTCCCTCAAGGAAGGCACCATAGTTTTTTTCCTACCCATGTACTTTCGATCTCCAAGATCATCCTCAGTGGTGAATTACAATGACAAACTTATTGTAACTGTGATCAGTAATTGTTTAAAAAACACGCGTGAACACACTCTGATATAATTATCTAAACATTTTTTCAATGAAACATGTTTGAATAAAGATATGCTCCCTAAATATACATACATACACACACACACACACACACATATATATATATATATATATATATATATATATATATATAAATATATAATTTATCACACATATAGTGCTGGTGTTAATAAAACAGTGCTCAATGTAATATAACAGAGCTATTAAGTATATATTAATAAATATACATATTATCTATCACTGGTAGCATGACTTAGAGTTTCAGGCGCAACACAATCTTCAAGTGCTGAGTATAGACTGGCCCTTACATAATTTAAATTTTAATAAAGATAGCTGGTTTATGCAAAGTTGGTGCAGTCCATACGGGGATAAGTTTTTAAAAATATTTTTCATTTAAAATAAAAAGGATTTATATATATATATATATATATATCAATAGCAAATAATATAAGTTTCATAAAAATAATTAAGTGCATTGATAGCAACAGAAATGTTAAAAACACTTTTCTGTTTATTCTATTATTTCATAGACCCATTGATATGGGTATAAAAAAAAAACATGAAAGTCAGCATTTTTTAATAAAAAAGCAATTAATGTTTTTCCTGAATGAAATGAAATGCTGTTAACAATTGTCTTTATTGCTTTTTTTCTTGTTTAGCAAATATTGACGTGGGGTTTTTATTTAAATAATTTACAGTTTTATTGAAGGCAAGAGGAGAAGAGGCAAGCAGCAAGTAAATTACCTAATGAGCTTGTGTAAATGGATGGCAAAACAAAAACTGGAAGAGATATTAAGAGGACAAAATTTGTATAGAGTTATAAAGGGTAGGTTGTTAGGGAGAGCCTTGATAACCCATGTTCTAAAGGTCAAATGGCATATAAAAGAAGATGAATGTTGGCCACTGGTGTTGTTTACCCTGTTTCAAAAGGTTTCAAGTGTTGGGGTGATTCTTTTATAACATTGTTTTTCATGTTAGGTACTTACTAATTAATCACTTAACTTGTTCTTTATTGAATTTATTGTTCTCTTTATATTGAATAAGTAAGCATCCAATTTAACATGCAAATAATAAGATCCATATTTTATTTATGTGTATATTATGAATAGAAATTGTTAAGCTGTTTTATTTTTACAATTACAAACTCAAAATCTGTCTGTTTCTGAGATGAGGTATTCTAACTATTTACACTGTTTGGACTGTTGTCCTCATCTTTATTGTCATATTCACAATGTTTTGGTCATTGTAGGCGCTGACCTTCTTCAGGTGATATACGTTGGAATTTCAAACAGAATCCTTTATTTTATCCCCAAGGACACATGTCCAATTGTTGGTTGAAGTATTCCAGTTACTTGACCTAAAGAGTTGTGAGTTCAATACCTGGCCACAGCAGAGGTGAACAAAAATGAGAAAAAAAAGTTCAGTTACTAAAGGGAAATAAGTGAAACTGAGATATCCAGAAAAGGCATAGCATGTGGAACTAGAACAATTAAGCTTGGTGGATGAACTAAAAGGTTAGGTTTGAAATTCTAACATATATCACTTGAAGAAGGCCAGAGCATAGAATGGCTAAAAAATTGTGAATATGACAGTAAAGATGAGGCTAATAATCTGAACAATGTAAATAGTGTGAATAAACTCAAAATTATAATGTTTCTTTTTCTCTATATCTAGCAATATTTGATTAAGCTCTCCATTGATTATTAAATGTTTCTTGTATCTAGTTGTAAAGTTTATGCCAGATTAGAAAATTAAAAACAAAATTTTACATACTCACAAAAAAACATTTATTATTCAGTACATAGTCTCCATTGTTTTTAACAACTACTTCCCATCATTCTACAAGTTTGTTGATACCATTTTCATAGAACCCTCATGTTTTTTGTTGGAAAGAAGGTTGTTTTTTTCAAACTGATTGTACAGAGTCAAATTTTTTGTCATTTAAACTGTTCTGTAGAGGCTGGAACAAATGAGAATCCAAAGGAGTCAAGTCATGAGAATACAGTGTGTGCTGGAGGGTTAATGACCAGTGATCGTTTAAAAAAACACGTGTGAATGCACTCCATTATAATTATTTAAAAATTTTTTTCAATGAAACATGTTTGAATGAAGATATGCTTCCTAAATATACATACATATATATATATAATTATAATATATCACTGCAAGGTTAGTTTTGAAAGGCTTGTGTTGTCATGATGGAAAATGACACCCTTTCGATTTGCCAAAATAAGCTGTTTTTCTTAAATACAAGTTCCTTCGAATGGCAAAAGATGGTTGAGATATCAATTTTCAAACTTTTAGCAATCTCTTCCATCAAAATCTTTGGTTTATTCTCCACAATGGCAAATAGTATCTATATCATTGTTGGAAGTTCACCCAGAGCATGGTTGATGAAGTTAAAAATCATCCTGACAAAATCTGATAAACCACTTTTTGACTGTCTGAAGCCTGATCCAAATAAACATTCTGAATGTTTTTTGTTACAGTTCCAATGCTTACTCCTTTCTGGAATTCACAGAGGTGAAATTTTATATGGTGAAAGTGCAACTTTCCATTTTTAAGGTATTCATTTATGGACAAAGCTTCAATATTCAACTGAACAATGCAAGGTTTCAATCTAGAACATACCAGAAATCAGCATCAAAACTCATCCCAGTATAAAGGTACGGTCATTTTATATTAACAATGAAAATTGGGCACAAACTTTTGCAATAATCTGATATTTAACAATATAGCTGCTGTGAAATAATCAGAATTCAGTTGACCAATAATTCAATGTAAAATTGATAATAACATGAATAAAATAAATAGACCAAACCTTTTTCTTTTTCATGACATTTGAACACCAGTGTGCACAACTAAAATCCCCAATTTTAATCTGACCCCCCACCCCACAGTGTAACTAATTACAAATACTTTTATATGATGTCTTGGTTGCAAATGATTTTGCTTATTAACATAAATTAATTATTTAATAAATTATTACTAAATTTATTCAGTCAGTTATTTGCTATGCGTGATACACAGTTAGGTGATCATGTATTTTTTGATACATGACTGACGAGGCAGATTTTTTTTCCCCGCAGTAGGTTGCCATTTCTTTCTTTGGTAAATCAGTTGCCATAGAACCTGATCTGTCCTGCTATTTACACATAGCTGGGGGGAGGAGAAGATCCATAGCTTTTCCAAGAGTATTAGCACATATGTGAATATAATGGATTCGATTGGAATTCGAACTCAGTTCTCCGATTCCTCAGTCCAAGCTGCTATCCATTACTCCACCATGCCTTCCTAACTGACTAAATTTATTAACATAAATAAATCTCTTACACTACTCACTTGTGGAACTCTTTTCTGGCTTCTTACTTTCCATTCAACTTTGATTTTCAAAAATTTAAATGCAATGTCAGTTATTAACTTCTGTCTTCTTAATCCCTGTTCTTTTATTGTTTTCTCTCCTTAATAATATTTTCTTTATCTGATATTACTTCATACTCAGTAACCCCTTGTGTCTTAGTGGGTTTATTGCCTTGCTTAGAGTGAAAAGATTTTTTTTTAAATATTGGTAAAAAGCTGATAATTTAACCTAAAACAATTCTATCATAAGTCTTTTTGTAAATTTAGTGTGAGTTTTATTAAATATATTTTACAGATTATATAAAATCACAAAGAAAGCAGTGTTTAAAGACACATTATAGCAAATGTTGCAATGCAAGTTATGCACCATTCTTGTGTTAAGCCAGTTAAAAATGTGGTAGAATAGATATGGAATCAGAGTTGCTGAGTTGGCAAAATTACTCTGTGTCTGTGTGCAGAAGAGGTAGAAAGATTGGCTCTAGATTCAAATGTAGTTTTATTTTTTTTCTTGTTTTTATATTTCTACATACAGATGCCTAGGGGTTTGGTGAAATTATTCAGTTTAATCATTTTGTGCTTTCTGAGTTTTTCAGGGTAAAGCTTTAAAAAATATTGTTCAGAGCAACTTTAGCTAATGTGATTACATAAAAGTTTGTATTTTCTCCTTTTTCTTATTTAATTAGTATCATCCCATGCAAGGCAATAAAGCCACTAAGACACAAAGGGTTATAGAGTGTGGAAGAATTAGGAACAGAAACATTAATAATGAGCAGGAAGAGGAAAGAGTAAACAGAAGAAATAGTAGTGATTGTCATTGCATTTAAATTTTTGTAGATTAAAGTTGGCTGGAAGGCATGGAGTTCCACAAGTGAGAAGTTTGAGAAAACAGTTACATCTAGCCAGATTGATGAGATCTTGAGACCAGGCTACTACTGCACTTAAATTCAAAAAGTCTAGTTACCATAGTGAAGAGATCCAAAAATTACCATGAAAGTATTTATAGAAAAGGCAGAGGGAGGCAACCTTATAGCAGTGGGAGAGTGACTGAAGCCGAGCCGCCAATTGCTGATTCTTCTTTGGATCTTATCAAGGTGTTCAAGGTAAATAGCAGGGGCACCGAACCATATGTGGCAGCAATATTCTAAGCATAGACAAATAGTTTTACAAATCTGTAAGTCTACTATCTAAACTGAAGAATTATAGAATGGCATTATATCTTTGAAATATCTTGCCAATCATAAAAAATCATCAAGTCTGGTTATTACCATGTAAGAAATACTTCACAGGAAAATAGTTTTTGAAGTCATTAGAAATTTGTTGAATATTTATGATGAATTTTTATCAGTTACCAGAAAATAGAGAAATAAAATGATTAATTCTACCTTCGTATAGCACAAGGCTAATTGTAGGTAGGTAGATTGTGTTGATACTGGTATACACTTAGTAGCCTAATATACACTCTTACTTAAGTCCTGTAGATGCCTCGGGGATTATGTGGCCACAACTTTTCAACAAAAATTGGTACATCCAGATTCTTTTAAAACTACTTTGATATTGAACATTCACTTATCTATACAAGTGATTTATGTTTTTGTCTGCAGCATTATGACTGAAACAATGATAATATTTGTATCAGTAATTGGGATGAGGGAAAACAAGAATAAGTTGTATATTCTTTGAAACACTCACTTGGAAATGAAGATTGTTATATAATGGCAAGTTTTACAAATATCTGTCTAGGAGAGTTCAGAGTCTGTAGTTTTACAGCTGAAATTTGATCTGAAATTTTCATAGTATAATGTTTGATCTACAGCCTGTCTGAAGTTATTATACAAATCAAATAAAACTCAATAACTCAAAAAATTCTGAACCAATATTTGTCAAATTTAAACTTGTCTCTTTCTACCCTTAGTAAAATATTTAACTAAACTTTTTGCTATTTTTGATGGTTAGTTTTTGAGATATTTGGAATTTATGAAAATGGACTGACTAAAGTTAGTATGCAGATTAAACTAATATTAGTTTAAGACCTCTGAAATCTAATAAAAATATTTTTTCTTTTTGTCCATATGTTGAAACATGGGTAAAGGGAAGGATCTAACAATGGCTGAAAAACAGAAAATAACAAAGTTATTGAGTGAGGGAATGTCCAGATTGGTGATACCAAAGGAACTTTGCAGAACATCATCAAATGATAAAGAAGGCTGTTGAAAATATAAGTAAGTTGAGAACTTGAAGCAAAGGAAAAGGCTTGCTTCCTTGAAATAAATGTAAACTAAAGCAACACAACCACTTTTGACGAGTGCTCAGATTTTTGAAAAGGCTGGAATTGAGGGAGTCGAAAAGGACAAAAGGTGTTGAATACTGTGTGAATTGGAATCTGTAAAAAAATCTCCAAGGCAACTTCATCTCACTAAAGCAAATATTTTAAAGTGTTAAAATTTGGCCAAGAATTGCAAGAATAGCTCCTTCTCATTTATCTAAGCTTACCTGTGAATTCTTTGAGCATAAAAGATTTACAGGAGAGAAGATAATGGAATGGCCACCATCAAGTCCTGATCTGAATCCAATCGAAAATCTATGGTCAATTGTGAAGATGAAATTATATGAAGGTAGTAAACAATATAACAACAAAGTAAACCTATGGGAAGTAATTGAAAATACCATGTCAGAAATTAAACAGGCTGAAGTAAAAAATTAACAAAATCAATGGATAATAGATTACTGGTTGTTAGTGAGAAGAAGGGTCACTATATTAAAATGTAATGAATTCAAAGACTTATCATATATATTTGTTATTTTTTCTATTATAGGTATTGATCAATTTTTGGTGATTTTATTACCTTTTTATTGAAATAAAATGTGATTATTTGGTTTTGCCTAACTTCAGATGGCAGTTTTTTTAGAATATATCAAATAACTTCAATAAAACATTGATACTACTTAAACTTTTAAGTCAGGCTTTGTTTTAACATTTAAATTGATCTAAAATTTGACAATATTTTTTAACCAAATTTGAATTGTTGAAGTTTATATGATTTGCTTAATAACTTCAGACAGTTTATATGATTAATATTCATTACTGAATTCAGTGAATTGACTGGGAAATAAATTATGTAGAAAAATATTTGTTGTGCAAAATACACTGATGTACCAAAAGTTATGGGTTAACAGTATGTAAAGATAATGTTAGATATATTCTGAAATCCAGTAAGTCTGTGCGAACATCAACTGTGCTACTCATGGCAAAGCAACATGAATTATTGGAATTTAATTGGGGCATTATAGTTGATGACAGAGAGGACATTACATTTCTGACATTGTGATACTATTTGACATCTCTTGATTTATAGTGTTACCTGTGTACCAGTAATACCTTATGGTAGACATTAGTGCCTATACACATATTCACATTGAATTTAGGAGGGAGCAGATATCTACCCAGCAGATCAGTTGAGCCCTCTTTAGGGATATGGGAGCAGAAAACTGACCAGGTTGCTTCTGTTCACACCATGACACAGGACAAAGAACCTTGCCTGGGCTCTAAATAGATGCCGGAAGACTAACCTGAACTTCCTGAACCCTGTTCTTTTATTGCTCTTTCTCCTCACTAAAGTGTTCTCATTCTTTTTCCTAGTAACCCCTTTCATTTAGTGACATTGTTGCCTTGCTTGGGGTGAAATGATTAAAAAAACTTATCAACAAGGCACAATGCAACAGGTTGTGGTTTCATAATGGTATTTGCATGACATGGAATGAACTTCTGATCTGCTTAAAAATGTAATTGACCACATTGTCAGTGACCACAGCATTATACTCTCCTTGATTGTTTGCCCCGCCCTTTATTGGTTCCATGTACTCCAACAACAATGGGTTATTCTGTAATCATCAAACCCAGGTTTTCAAGAATTGGTTCAAGGAGCATTTGGGAGGTGTCTGACAAATGATGTTGACTGCCACATTTGCCTTTTATCAGTCCAATTGAACATTCATGTGATATGATAGAATGGTCTGTTCAGTCACAAAATCCTGCATCTACAAATATCAAGCAGCTTTGAATTAAGGCAGCCCAACTCAACATCTTTCCTGTGATCATCTGACCACTTGTGAAAAGCCTTCAATTTTGAATTGCTGCACTTTTCACATGTCGGTGTAACTTTTTTTTTTATCTTGGCTGTACTACTCTATCTACATAATCAATTGTTTTGATTTGATTGTGTGATATATGAGTGGCTGCTGAAAAGTTCTTGTCCTGGCTAGACACACATTTTATCCCTCAACATTGATATATAAAAGCCAAATAAAAATGAACTTTGAGTGTTGTTGGCTACAATTGCCGTGGGAATGATGGCTAGAAACCTCTCTTGTCCAAATTTATAGACAAATCCTACAGATGCATTCTGGGATCTCTTCCTAACCAATAAAAATGGACAATTCGCCATTTCATGCCCACATTTTTGTTCTTTCTTGACCTGATATCAAAATGCTATAACCACTTGACTGTATCCCTTTGCATGTCAACACAATTCTTAATTTGTGAACTCTTTGTTTCATTACTGTTGCTTTGCTTTTGACTCCCATGACTTGTATTGCATATTTCACGTAGGTAAAAGAGGTGAGTGCTTAACATTTACCTATGACACCAATTCTGAAGAATGTGCAAGTATTTCTGTAGAGTGAGTGGTCATGATTAAATGTAAGTACATAATGGAACTGTTCAACAAACAGAATTGACAAAGTTTGCAATAACAAGAAAAAGAAAAGAACAGAGCAAAAAATAAAGCAGTAAACAATATATGTAAGGCAAAATAACAGTAATAAGGCAAAACTTTCACAAACTAAGAATTGGGGTTGACACAGAAGAGCAAATTCAGATAAACGAATGTAGAGTTCTGACTTCAAAACAAACCAAGTTAGATGAAACCAAAAACTGGTCTATTTTATTGGCTAAGAAGAAATCACAGCATGCATTTCTATCGTTCTGCTTGTAAATTTCTCATTGGATTGGAACCAACAATTTCAATTATGAATCAGGCCACAATTAGTACGTAAGATGCAAATATCCAAATAACAATTTTTTTTTCTTGAAAATTAAAAAGATAATTGGGTTTCTTAGAAGTCTGTTATAAGTTCTGTGTTAAGACCTACCAGACAGCTTTTGACTCTCTTAGCTTTGAGCCTTTCTGTTTTTCAGTATGTTTTCAAACAAAGAAATCAAAGATTCTATTGTGATATAAAATTGATGTTATATGTGGAGGTTTGATGGGTTCACCCAACTTGTTGGCTAATACCCAAGTAAAATGTCTGCTTGCCTGACGTTGATTCAAGTTCATAGTTTATGGGGAAATATACTGTTTGATTCAGGGACAATCTTTTTCTCTTATATGTCAATGTCCTTTAATGTTCTGCCTCACTGATTATCTGAATCCTATCACAGGATGCAGAAATAGCATCTTACACCTGCTGCAGCTGCTCATGTGTCCTCAAAGATCTTATGTTGAGTTCAATTGTCTCTTGATCATTTTGAACCATATCTGGCTCAGTCATTTGAATAAAGTTTAGTTCAACTGGTTCTTTTTAAATTATATCTAGCTTAGATTGTTTTTATATCAATGGAATCCATGACAAATTAATGCATTGCTTAATCATATTTATGAATTATTTTTAAATTTTTAAAGTCTTTAACTTTTTCTTTATTTAATCTATGATGAATTTTATAATTGCTAAGCATAATTTAGAATCACATGAGGCCGAATGAAAGATATAGGTAGGAAGATAATGTTACACCAAATAAGGAAGACCTTCAATAACTACCGAGACTTGAAGATCAACCAGTGGTTTGAACAATGCAACTACTTTTTTTATATTAAAGTACTCTTACTAAAGGCTTGAGAGCCATGGCAGGTAGATGGTTACAGTCAAAACGTTGAGTGATATGTGTGACATGAGTAAAAGCGGTGGTGGTAAGAAGTGGGAATAAGGATGATAGATAAAAATTGACCCTTGACATAAAAAGGTTGTAGTTTTCAGAGAACCAGCCATGTGGGAATCTGTTCTACAAAGTGTCCACTCTTGGGAAAAAAGCTGTTAAAGTGGAACTTCCTTCTTACATTTGGAACACAAGGGAAATAAGAGTGATTCAACTCCATGGAAGTAGTGTGGTTTATCCTATTAGAAAAGGTCTGAACTGGTGGAACTAAAGAATGGAGCTCTTCTGAATAACTGTCATTGAAATAGCAACAAAGTTGTAACAGGCTTGCAGCCTTGCATCTGTGAGAAAGAGGTTACAGAGTGGAAAATAGATCATCTTCACAAGAACTTGTAAATAGGTTTGAACTTTATCAAGACTGGAATGTGAAGATTGAGCAGTTCCAGCACAAATATGGCAGTAATACTCTATATTTGGCCTAATCTGACTCTTTGAAAGATAAAACATGGCAGAAAATATCAGATACTCCCTGAAGCAATATGGTGAGCCAAGCATTTCTTCAGTGTTGTTTTTAAACAATGGATTGTATAGATTAGTTCCACTTGAGATCTGAAGTGAACTTGTGAATCCAGTAGACGTTTAAAGCATGAAACCTCACTGAGATTGCAACTCTGTTCATTATGACTGTAAAAAAACTCAGGGACTGATTGGCCCTGACATCAGTCATCAGAGAAGACCCAGATATTTATTAAATGTAGCAAAGTACATTATAGAGCTAGATAAACTTAGACCTATGTGCCTGCCTCTCTGCCTGTAGAAGAAAATTGGCATTAAAAACATAGCCTCTTAATTTGACTCCAATACAGACCTTTCACTTCATTAGAAACCATGCAACAATTTCAGCCCCAAGGCAGATTGCACAGATCATGGCAATTTAATTGTTATATGTTGACTATTTTGAATAATGTAGGATCTACTAAACTTAGTTTGGCATAAGGCCACAATATTGATGTTCTTACACTATTCTTTAATCATTGTGGAGTAGTGCTAAAAGAATCACAAACAAAAACCTGTACCAAATAACAGAAACCACACCACTTGAGGACTACCAACATCAGCAACAACTAAAATGGATAGCACATGTAACTTAAAGAGAAAATAATGACATAATCAAGATGTTAATATTTAACACTACTTCTAATAAAAATTTAGGAAGGAAACCGTCATCAATACTCAAAAGAGCGATAACAGCTACTGGACTTGAGAAACTTATTTTCTTGAAAAATTGTTTCAAGAGAAAGATTTTATAAATTTCAACTGAAAGCAGCATTGAACTGCTCATTCAATGAATGCCAAATATTTCCTCATAGGGAAACGGCTAATATTACCATTACCAATCTACTGAATGGTCTGCAACCTGTTTGCAGCTGTTTATTCAAATATTTTTTGACAATTTAATTTTCATGTATGCAATGAGTTATTGTAAAAAAAAATTCTAATATTGTAATTTGATATAAAAAAAAACATGTCAAACATCTGTATGTCTTTATTTTAGTATTCTTATTCTTGCTGCTTTTATTAATACATTTTGACCAATACGTTCTTTACATTGCCTCTGGTGTTTAATTCATCTGTTAATGATAGTGGGGATCCTATTAGAGAATTCATTGTAAATAAAGTAAAAGCCATCATAAGGACTTCTCACCAACATCTGACAAATATACAGAGGAAATTAGCATGTGTTTATCTACTCAATATATGGAGCAAAGATGTTCCAATCTTAATAATTAATATTAATAATACAATAAGAATTTCTGATGTATAAAAGATGAATTATTCACTTGACAAAAAATACAGAATGTATTAGTTGATTTCTACTCAGGATAAGAAGATTTGTGTGAACAACTTGTGGATACATAATGCAAACATAATTAAGCAAACATAGCAAAGATAAGAACAACTTGTAGATTTGTGATAATTCATCTATGAAGTTCAGGGACTTTAAATGGTCTGTTCTGAAGGAAAATATTGCATCTAAATAACAATGTCTTGATTTCAAAAATCATTGAATGGGTTTTTTATTCTTGCTGAGTACGCTATAATTTTAGAAATGCACTTTTGCACAAGATGTTTTAGTCCAACTAAATCTTTCATGTTCATAAAACCCATGCTAACATTATTTTTGAAAGATTTTTGCATGAAAAGTTATCTTAATGCTGATTGCAAAGAACCTATTTCATTTTCTTAAAAATAATTTTGTAAGTATTTCTTTTTTTCATAAGTGGCATTTCAAAATAATCTTTGGAATATTGCATAATTTTTTCAAACTTTAAGATTCTGATTTCCCTGTAAAGACTTTCATCCATAAATATGGATATTAAACTACCATAATCTTGATGCAAGTTTTTTCATCTAAAATGGTACTCAAAAATCGGCTGGATCTTATACTTTAGTTTAGACCTCAATCCCATTTTTTACAGGACTTGATTTGGACAAAATCAGTTCAAATTTATTTGTTTACTAGAGAAATAATATCTAATTGTGTATTACAACAAAGAGAAATAAATCTGTCATAATGTTTCTTTAAATCCTGTACAGTTGCATGCTTTTCCCAGATTTCATTGGGTCTAGACACCTATGTCAGTTTGGAAAGCATTCAAAGGTATTATTTATGATAAAAAAATACAAAATTATACATGATTTTAAATAAAAATCATCAAAAACAATTTTTTCTTGAAAGACAATAACTTTTTCACAATAAACACCTTTATTAATTTTTGCAAATGACCAATTTCCAATTTTGATGTTTTCACAAGGCTTACAAATCACAAAAGTAAAAAAAAATGTCCTGTTTATTTAGTTTTTTTTCTTTTTTAACAAGTTTTGGTCATTTTTTGCTCTAAAATCAGGTGCATTTTATCCATGAAAATTACATTTTTTTCTCTGGAATTTCTCCACTTTTATAACTGTGTTTTATACTCCCTAGCAATCTATACAAAAAGGATTATGGTATTTTTACTAACTCAGCTTTTGAAAAAGAAATAGGGTGTGATTTATGTAATGTAATACTATTACTATAAGTTAAGATTTATAACAGTATCAATAGTCTTGTCAAAATCAAGAAAACTAATGTTAAAAACAATCTAGTTTTGTATTTTCATAAAGGCACAAATAGAAATATCACTTAAAATGGTGTTCCTGTCTTATAGAAACAAATGAGAAATCTTTTAAGTTATGTGAATATTTCGTTGTAAAAATGCTTTTAGTCAAAAAGATATTTTGTAAGGAAATCTTTGAAGATTTTTTGTTCGTCTTTTGTAAATAAAATATTCAATGTTGATAACAAAAACTGACAAAAAGCAGGTTTGATTATTATGCCATTTCATTCAATTTTTCATTATCTTTCTGAGTTTTATTTTTTATGTAGATATTTACTAGCTTTAGCCCAGCAGAAGATTATGGGTCATCCAATTAGAATCAAACTTAGTAACAATGGCCTGTAAGATTATCCTGCGGCACAACCCTTATGCTTCTGAATTAGACTTTAAGGTTTATAGTTGTGGAATTTCACCATCAGTGGCATAAATTGATATTTTGTGATAGTTATAATAAAAAATACAATATTAAGATGGATTATATTATCACCAGATAAAAAGCTAAGGTAAAATTATTTTCACACTGAAGATTCGCTTGACAGACATTATCTTACAATTGAATCATTTTAATGTATTGTATTGGCAAAATGTTTGTTCAGTTTATTATCTAAATTTTCTTCTCTATAAGCGAGTTAACTTTTTGGCCAACCTATTATTTATGCAGTAAGTAAAACAAATTGTCTTAATTTCTGAGACGAAGAAGGATTATCAATATTCATTTTTGATTGCTTTCTTCCTTTTCATTTTCATTTCTTGTTTACACCTAGTAGTAGTAACAGATATAATAGTGTTATATTCCGTGCTAATAGGAATATATACTTGAAAAACATGGTGGATAAAATAAGTAAAGGTTTATTGTAAAAACCAATACAATAAGAATAAAGGTAACAGTCATGCACAAGGTCGTCACAAGTCAATCCAGTAGTAAGTGCTACTATTGGAAGGTCGGTAGTTCTCGCGTAAGTCAGAGTCGTACTCAAGAGAGCCCAGCTAGACCCTGTAGTCTGTTGACTAACAGATACTTATAAGTAGTTACTACCTATAGTGTAGTCACTCATAGGCGGGAGTGACAGGTTATTCCATTACATCAAATAGTCTTAAGTTGTCTGAATTTCATAATTGAAGGATTGTCAATATTAGATTATTTTTCTTCCATTTTACTTTTGTTGCATTTATTGCCAATTTTGATGTCATTTTTCTTAATTTATGACCAGAAATCTATACTGTTTATTTATCTGTTGCAGAATGTAAAAGAAATGACTAAAACCTTGCAATAAAAACCATTAAAATAATAATTAATAAATTAATAATAAAAAAATTATTTGTTGATGTTTTTAATAATATGTATAGTAATAATATAATCAGCATTTGCAAAGATGGATTTTTAAAGAAAACATTTTTCATAATATGTTGCATAGCAAAAAGAAATGAGAAGTTGTATGAAATTACAGATATGTAAGTAATAATCAGGCTCCATTGCTACTGTAGCCTGTGTTTCTCCCTGTGTTTCTCCTTAATAAATATTCTATATTTGTGCCAGTAAATTTGGGCAACTCTTTTTCCCAATTCTCATCAAGTGCAACAAAGCATGTACTTCTTATCAGTCTCTTTGAGTCTCACATTTCATTTTGCACCCCCACATGACCAATTTTTTTTTTTTAGCCTGTAGATTTTTCAGCTTGTTTTCCTTATTACATACTAAGTCTTTGTTGTATTGACATCGTATAAACAATGAGTAGTCACATAAACTTCTGTCATCTTTTCTTTTAGTGGTGTCAATGATGGGATAACATCAGCTGAATGTTTTCAACAAAACCAATTCCTATGAATTCAATAAACAATCAGATTGAGAAACAGACTTTCAATAATTGGTTGCGACACATTGATGATACTTTACTCAATTCAACAAGAAATATAATTGCCTCAACTTGCTGAAGCAATAAATGCTAAGTAAAATGAAAGCAAATGGCTGTCCTAAATTATTTTATATGTCAAATTATCAGTTAAGTGAAAAGAAGATAAATAATTTAGGACCATTTTAATTTTTTATTTATAAATATGCTTGATGAAATTAATATTTCCTCAGGTACACTTATTATTAAGCTTAGTGTAGCGTGGCAAGTGGGTTGGAGTCGTTATCATTTTGGTGGGTGCTCAGTGAGGCTTAAATAATTTAGGATCATTTTAATTTTTTATTTCTATGTGTACTTGGTGAAAATAAGATGTCATTATAATTAAGCTTTAGTGTAATTTGACAAGGAGGTCGCCATTTTGGGAGGCACTCAGTGAGACCTGAGCTCCTTGTAATATTAATGTGCTGAGCATTACTCTACAGCAAGTGCACCTAATACTTAGTCTTGTACCTGGTTTAAATTACAGTAATTTTGAGTAAATCATCATGTCTGGTTAGAAGTATAAAAAGAACTGTAGCCAGCAAAATCAGTAAAATGGTTATTTGGTTGAAAGCAAACAACTGAAGCAAAATCACTTTTGATGGTGCATGACGCACATAGCAATGATTTATGTTTCCGTTTCTTGAATGATTCTCAGGGAACCAGTCATTGTTTGTAGCATTTGTAAATTTTCATAGGATGGTGTGTAGGGAGTGAACAAAAGATAGATTTCCTTTCAAGGTTAAAGGGCCCCACCTACCCTGTTAATTATCTATAACATGAGGGTGAAGTCAATTCCTAAAAAGATATCAGTATAAAGTGAATGCAGATTGTCTCAGCTGGAGTTTGAACATGATTCATTGACCCCATTCTTTGCACTCATAACTGTTAAGCCATTTTCTTCTATGTGCCATGTGTCTTCAGGACATTGATGATAATGGCTTTCTAGAATTTCCTATCATTTGTAGCTCTTACTATCACTTCCAGTCTCTGTTCTGCCATCCATTTACATAAGTTCTCTAGGTGGGTTATGCATTGTTATCCTCTGCTCCTCTTGCCTTCAATATGTCCTGTGAGTATCAAATTTTCCAAGTCCTCTTCCTCATGTATTATAGAAATTTCAACTATCTCTTTCTGATGTTAAGTGTAAATGTCCTTTTGTTTTCATTTTCTCTAGAACTTTATTGTTGCTCAGACGTTCAGTCTGTAGTATTCTCAGTATCCTTCTGTAGAACCACATTTCTGTTGCTTCAAGATCTCTACTTCATATATTTTAATTTTAAATCAGTACTGTAATTAGAAATGTGAACTTGATTTATCATTATAAATGCCATAACTTTTCAGTATGTAGGTGCTCATGAGTTTCCATAGATTTTTCTTTATTATCTGTGAATTACATTGCATTCTAGCTAAAGATAACAGAGTAGTTTCCTGTTGCTTTCAATATGATTTAGAATTTAGAATTTTCTTTCTTGGAGACTGGTTGCCATTCAAGGCTTCAAACCCAGATCTATTGTTATTTAATCTAGAGGGAGAAGTAATGGGTTCATGACTTTTCCCAAGGGCATTAGTGTGAAAGTGAACTTCCTAGGCTGGAATTTGAACTTGTCTCACCTGATTCCACTTTCCAAGTCAATAACAGTTATACTACCTGCACATCTTGGAACTTGATTAGATTATCTAAAAGATAAATAAAATTAAAAAAAAAATGAAATAATACTTCTGATATTTCAAGAGCTTCTGCTTTATTGTATGTAAATTAGTTAGAACATGATTAGTTCATCTAATTTTCATCCTGTAAAGGAGGAACCCTTGAAATATCAGAAACATTAATTTTTAAATTCAAAGTAAGTCTTGAAGACAAATGAAAGAAAGCTGACATCAGACTATTTTAGATAGATTCAAATGTGATTGGCAATCAAACTTTGTTTTTGTATATTTCTTTTTTTAAACAATTCACCCCAAGCAAGGTGATTATGTCACTAAGACACAAGGGGTTACTGGGACTAAAAGAGAATGGGAAGACTTTAGAAGGAACTGGAAACTCGATCC
Source organism: Acanthosepion esculentum (assembly GCA_964036315.1). Classification (NCBI taxonomy): domain Eukaryota; kingdom Metazoa; phylum Mollusca; class Cephalopoda; order Sepiida; family Sepiidae; genus Acanthosepion; species Acanthosepion esculentum. The sequence goes on along the minus strand of OZ038476.1, from coordinate 99,564,011 downwards.
TAAATAGGAAAGAAGAGATAAACCTCTATTTTGTTCAAAAGACTGGGGAGGAATGTGAACCTGACAATAGGTTTTAACTTTTATAGGTTTTATAACTTTTATTATTCTAACACTTTTAAAGTAATATTTTTTTTATAAAAGTTAATTTCAGAGTATTACCATTTTCTCTTGTGGTCAAATATGTATTCTTAATATTTACTGAATCCAAATGTATACCAGGTTTCACAACGAACCTGTAAAATATAGAATTAAAAAAAGTCAAATTTTAAGGATGAATCAGGGAATTATCAGGGAATTTTGGTTTAATGTTAGAGAAATCAAGGAATTTTTTAATGCAACTTGACAATCATCAATTGACATATTTGCTATATGCTTTTTTTAGATTGAAAATTGTTTGAAAATAAATGTTATTTATGTGATATTAATTTTGTGATGTAAGAGTAAAATTTAAATAAAAATGTGTGTTTCTTTGTCCATTCATCTTGTTAGTTGTGCTGGAGCACAGCTATATACTTACTATATACTATAGTACATACTTACTATATACTATAGTACATACTTACTATATACTATAGTACTATATACTTGTCTGTTACATGGTGTCCCAAAATGAGGAGATTTCAGTGGCATTTTACAAGAAAATAAGGATATTTTCAGGGCGTTTTATTCAATGATTAGGCAAGATTAGTCTCTTCTTATACTAGCAAGGCTGTCTTGTTAAGCATTGCTCTACAGTAGGTACCCTGCAGAAGATGTATGTACATCTATACATATGAAGGAATTATATTTCCTTTATAGGGAATATAAGGTGCTTAATGCCTAACGTTAAAGATATAGAAATAAAAATATTTTAAAGATGTTTTTTTTTGTATTCATTATTTTCTTCTGTGTATGTACAGCTGGTTAGATAACTTTCGGTTGCTTGCTGCAATACCTGGAGAAGAGCATTAGAATTCTATGCTAGACTGAGCTGTCAGGGTCTGACAACTGGTCCTTTATGGCATTTTAGTAAGATGGGGGCATCATTTGGAGAAGAAATAGACATCCTGTAACAGGAGACAGGTAGAATTAGATTACATTATAGCTGGGAAGCATCCCTTATACAGCTGACTAATAGACCTTACCTATCCCAGTGACCAACATTGAACTTCTTTTATGTACCATGGGGATTCGTGGCACTCCACAGCTTCGCATCTCTTGCAACACTGAGCAATATTTGTCCCCTTAGTATCCCTCTCTATTCATGTTCTGCCATTTACACAAGCTCATATATTTTACTTATTGTTTCCATTTACCTCTTTTGCTTTCGGTATGTTCTGCGGGTGTCAAATTCTCCAAGTATCCTTTCCTCGTTAAGTGTTAGAAATTTTAACTCTCTTTCTGATTCTAAGTATAAGTGACCTTTTTGTTCCCCTTCTCCTTAAAACTTCTTCATTGCTCACATGTTCCATCTATGGTATTCTCAGTATTCTTCTGTAGAACAACATCTTTGTTGTCTCTTCATCTATGAGGAAATTATTTAGTGTTCAGAAGGATTGATGTTACATTACAGTTGAATACGCTTGTCTTTGCTTCCTACAAAATTTTCCTGTTTCTTCATATTTTGTTTAGATTTTGGAAGACACCTCACTATTCCAATGCATTTGTGTCACATTTTCCATTGCCTGTTAAAACATTTCCACTTTATTTCGATGTCAGTTATAGCATTCCAACATTCAATACCTCCTAGCTTTCATGGAAAGGAGGCTGCAGGTAAAGAATAGAAGGCATTCAAAGAATGAACGATATAGTAGGTATTTTCTAATTTCAAAAGAAAAATAGAATTAAAAGTGTAGAAGAGAGAAAAACCTATCACAGCAAACTTTTGCATTAAATGGAAGAATTCTGTTAAGAAAATATTAAAGGTTTTTCTTTATTATTTCATATTTGGCACAATGCTAGTTAAACATCTTAATAAAATTTTAATTAGAAATTCTAATTCTATACTTTCTTTAACACTTAAATAATATTTAAATTATACTAATACTTTTTTAACCATTTAACCCCAAACAAGGTGATAAAGCCACTAAGTTGCAGAAGGTTGCTGAGAGTGAAAGAAACTGAGAAAATGTTTCTGAGGGACAATAAAAAAAATAGGATTCAAGGAGACAGATTTTTAAAAATATTTTTGAAAATCATAGTTGGCAGAAAAGCAAGAGCATTCCAGAAGTGAGAAGTGTGAAATTATTAGCATGGGAATTACATTTACATTTAGCAATTTCAACAGTAAAATGATGAGACCTAGCTACCAATCTACCAATGTGTTTAAATTCATGAAGTTGAGGTACCAAAGAAGAAAACTCATCAGAACAATTACCATGAAAATGATTATGGAAAAGGCACAGGGAAGCTACATTATGGCAATGGGAAAGTAATGGTAGCCATGGTACCATGTCAGGACTCATAACATTGCAGATTCTTCTTTGGATTTTATCAAGAATTTCTAGATATATTACAGTAGTACTGGACCAGATGTGCCAGCAATCTTTAATGCATGGACAAATGGGAGACTTATAAATGTGTAAGATAGATTCTGGTGAGAAAAATTGTCTAGCACGGCACAGTGATCCAACTTTCGTAGCAGCAGACCTAGCAATCGATTTGATATAATCTTTCTACTTCATGTCAGGGGAATACTGAGGCTGTGAAGTTGCAATGAGTAACTCTCTTGAAGGTTAGCATCAGCCCTTCTGAAATAGGGCAAAAAAGGTCCTCTTGTATGATGAAAGGATAGCACTTTCATTTTGAAGGCATTAAAATTAATTTCTTGCCAGAGTTAAATAGTATAATATATTATTATATATTTTATATAAATTTAAATTAAATCAAACTATATGAAATTTAATATTTCAATTATATTTTAAATTGTAAGTATTCACTATTTCCTTTGAATATATATGCTTTATTTACCACACCATAACATCCCTTTATTTTATTTTCCTATATCAAATCAGCATATTTACATTTTATTTTAACATATTCCCGACGTTCAAATCTGATTTATTTGTTCTGATATCCATTTTAAAATTTTATTAACTACTCAATTTTTTCAGCATTTTTAAGTAGAGTATGGTTATCATGGTAGTGTTTTTATTTCCCTTAGATTTTTTCAGTTGCTTTAAGAATGCTTGTTGAGAGTGAAACATCAACAATAAAATAAAATAGAAAAATCCAACTGGTTTTCACGTATTTCATTTACATACAAAAAATTATATAATTAATATGAACTAACAATGGCATTAGTAAAGGTTTTGATAATGCAAGCAAATTCTTTCTATTATTATGGAAGTAAAATGAAAATAAACTTTTTTTCATTGTATTTTTCTTAATTTATAAAGATTGAGGGCATATTCAAGTGTTTGGAATGTCTACTTCTTGTCAAAATGTTGTGTTTATGTTTTATTAAGAAACTTTTTATATTGGGTCACCTCATATTCAGCCAATGAAACATAAACTTATGAATATAGAAAAAAAACCTAAACCACAAACCTATTATTCATACATTTGTCTTTCAGTATTTACATTGTTGCTCGGGGAAAGAGAAATGAGAGATTAGTTAAAACGTCCTTACTTTTTGCATTTATTACTGGAAATATAAATAAACAATTGAATATAATTGATGAAATTAAGTTCATTCATCAAAAATCTGTAATAATTTAAAAACAATATTATAAAAATAAACCTGCAGATATTTCTTAGTGAATTCAAATTTTATTTGTCAGCTAGAATGTTTCTTTGCTTTATGAAGTAAAACTAAAATATATATTTTTTAAAAAATTATTGACATTACTTTTATTGAAAAACAAATTTACTGTTTCTCTTTTCTTTTTCACGATTATCTGCCATTTTTCAGCCAACATTATAATTCTATTCTCTCAGACCATATTTTTCTCAGTAAAGAGCTAACCTAGCTGCCTTTTGAATCTCATCATATTGAAAAGAGAATCATATGAAGGTGCAAATATCTGCTGAATGCAGACAAGGAATAAAAATTTCTTATTCATTTTCTAATAATTTGTGTCTAGTTAGCAAAGAAACTTGCAGGCAAGTGTTATTCTGATAGAATATTTCACATTTTCTATTAATTAATTCTGGGTGATTTTCAGTGATTGCTATCTTTAATTGGCTTAATTGGGAAAGTATTTTGAAGTGTGGGGGGTGTAACATTTATTCATGCAGAAAGAGGAATTGGAAAGCACAGTTCAAATTTTGACTGAGTTTATTAGATTAGTTTTTCATTAATGCTCCCAAGAAAGGTATAGATCCAACCTTTCTTCCTCCTGCTATAGGTTAAATAGCAGAGAAGACTAGACACTTGAATCTTGAGTGATTGTCAGTCTAGTAGAAGGACAAGTCCAAATTCAAAGCTGTGGAGAAGGCAAATAGGAAAACACTGTTATCTTTCTCAAGAACTCATGCCAATTCAGAGATTAAAGAAAAAGAAAGCTGTAGTGTGCCATGATCACCTACTTCCTGAAGAGACATGCCATTAAAAAAGAAAAAGTAAGTTTTTCAACCAAATTGTCTGGTCTTTCAGAAGGAACTCATAATAAGACTCCTTTCTAATTTCACCTTACACTCGGCATGACTTTCTTTGGTGCTTATTTTTGCTTGGCCTACTATTTCATGTTTTTCACATTGCTGTCTAGTAACCACTTTTCATTAACTGTCAGTTATGATTTGTTTAAAAATATGGAACATTTTCAGTACTTTTAAATAGTGAATGACAATCCAGTAAGTTTTATTTTTCACTTATGTGGAAGCCAAATAAGAAAGCAACTAACATAATCAAATCAATGCAAATGAGTTTCAGTGATTCATTTGGATATTTGTGTTATTTTGAGTGTTTACAAATCTTTTTTTATAAGTTACATTTTTACCTTTCTTAAAATAAAAAATTAAAATCTGCTGAAAAGGTTGCTTATCGTCTTCAATTTTTAGTGTTAGAATAGATAAGCAAAATTGACATTCTTCACATGCAGGCTATTGTCCTCAGTTTTGTTGTTATTATCACAACATTTCAGTCATTGTGCCGACTGGCCTTCATCAGGTGCATGTTGATCCAAATAACATTCAGTGAATTTCAAACTCCAGGGCTTGATTGTTCACTTTCCACTGTCCATGTCTAGGAATATCACATCTATTTCTTATTTAGTACTGCTTAGTTATTGCTCATCCCATTTCCACTTAGTCCAAGTATGTATGAGGTGAATAGTAACTGAGCAGTATTAAATAAGAACTAAATGAGATGTATTTAGACATGAACAACAGAACATGAACAGTCTAACCCCATTGGTTAAATAAAGGGTTCCATTTGAAATTCTCTGAAGTTTACTTCGACAAGCACCTGATGAAGTCCAGAGCGCACAATAGCCGAAGCGTAATAGTGACAACAAATATGAGAACAATAGTCTTAATATAAATAATGATAACTCCTCATTCCAGAAATTCAGACAGAAGGCAAGATGAGAAAGTCTTAATGTAAATAATAACTCCTCAAGGAATTCAGATAGAAATAAGCAAAAATATATAAATTAAAAAAGAGAAATGTACATAGATGTCATACTAGAAATAAAGTTGATCTTCTTGATTGAAGTTTGTTTAAACTAAATGTTCCTAATGACAAAAACTGACTAACCTTTTTAGGTTACCCAATGTCTTTTGTTTGGATGTTGTACATTAGTTTCATTCAGTTCTCTCTTTGAATCAATGCTAAGTTTGTTTTCTATTTTGTTTTTATCTGCAGAGAAAATACAATTCAAGGTTTTCAAAATATGAAGAAAATAGTCAAATATGAATAAATGTTTACCATGTGTTTTGCAGTCAAGTTTGAATGTTTTTGGAGGAAAAAAATGTCTTCTGTATTTGAGTTCAGGGCAAAAAGCAGTGAGCATAGCAAGATATCTAAATACCAGGAATATTTTTTATGCATGCAAATATACATGTGTCAGAAAACAGTTTCTTTGCAAATATGGGCTCATGTGTGTGTGCCCATGGGTAATTATTTATAAATGGACACAAATATATTTGAGTTGATAAACAAGACTTTATACTTATTGACTAATCTATATGTTAATGATGTCCATAGAAATATATGAGGAGGTGCTGAAAAGTTCTTGGCTTGATAAAGAAATCTTTAGGCAGTGTGAAGTTTTTAGATGTGTGCCTCACAGATTGATTAAAAAAATGTAATTGCACACTGCATATATATAGTTAGAAACCATTCTACACATGGTGTTACTTTTATTCTATACATTGTACATTGAAATTTTAATTAGCATTTCTCAATAATGTTAGTATTTATTATAACTAAAAATAATAGGAATGAATTCACAGAAATATTTGCATTAGTAATGTGTAGAATATTTCACACATTACATACAACTACATGCCACTCTTCAGATGAGTAGAGCAAGTTTAATAATTTGGCTGTATTTTCCAAATTTGACATTATTAGCTAGATTACTGAAACTCAAAGATACATTATGTCGTAACTAAAATTATAATTACGGAATGTGTGCAGAGTTTAAAAACATAGTATTTTAAATAAGATATTTAAAATATTATCATTGTAATAAAAACAAAGTTATAAAGACATCATAAAAGTGAAATGCATGCTTTACATTCCGAAACTACTTTTAGAAGTTGTTCAACCATTGATCTTGTAACCTGTTGTATATCTTTATATGAAATAGACTGTATAGGATACAGAACAACATCACCAATTTTATCTTTGCTGGAAAATTGCTGTCCATGAATGTAAATCTTTCTCTGCAGAATACTTCACAAGTTTTCAATTCGGTTAAAGTTCGGTAAGCAAGCTGCCGATTTCATTAAATGAGTGTTTTTGAAACCATTTAGATCTCTATTAGTTTTCTTTGCTGAATATGATGGAATATCTTCTTTCTGAAAGTATTTAGCTTCATTAACTATGCTTCCGTGTTTGCTTTCAAAAAAATCAATGTTAGCTGTCATTTATATATATAATCTGGAAATCAACATAGGCTCACCCGATCAACACATAAAATACCACCCACCAAAATCATGTCAGTACAACTTTTGCAGACATTGGACAATTTATATTTAAATACGGACCAGAAACTAAGAAAATGCTCCATGATATAAAAATAGTAAATGAAAAATTTGCAACAAAAAACTTTTGTCGTTCTTTAACCAAAACTTGAGAAAGAGATATATATATATATATATATATATATATATAAGTAAAAGGTTTTTCATTTAGCTGATTGATGTTACCTTCACATCCTGGGTCCAGATTTCTGTAGATGGGCTCGTCCTTCCACTCATCAGGGGTATCAGCAATTGACTGATTATATTTCTCTATTTTTCTTTTTCATATGCACTTATCATTTGTCCAATTTTTTTTCATAGTGTTTTTTATGTGAGTTCATGCACATGTGCCCATATGCCTGTCTGCATGGATGTGTGTACATGCAGGGTGTTATGATTATTTGTCCTTTTCTTCGTTTTTTTTTCCAATTTACACTCACACCTTAGCCTTTACTCTTTTTTACTTTTTCCTTTTAACTATTGCTATTTGATTTCTGTTTTTTTCCTAGACATGTTGTTTTTAATTTTTGAGCATTCTAGTCTTTTCTTGAATTAGAAAAATTGTATTTCATTTTTTACATAATTGATTTTAATGCTTAAATGATAAATATTTTTATATGTCTTCATTTGGCTATTATTTCATTTTCTTATTTGGTTTGGTGGTATCTTAAGTACTTAAAGTATTAATTTTAGGCTTAGGTTTATAATGAAATTTTCATTCATTATTTTTTAATTTATGTGCATATGCCTGTATTTATACACTTGCATACACACATACAAGTATATACATATATAGATATACACACGTGAACACACAAGCACATGTACACTTGTGTCTGCACTTTGTTATTAATAAACTAATGCTTAAATGGTAAAGTTTTTTTTTTCTATTTTTAGGGTATTAAATATAGTTTGGTTTATGGTGTATTTTCTTTGCTGTTTGAATATATGTATGTACAGTATACAGTATATACTCCCATACACTCATGTATATGTAGTAAATTAAATATTTGCTTATATCATGTTATTGTTTATCTAATGTTTCATTTCTTATTTAATGGTTAATAGTTTGTTTTTGCCTTGGTGTTATATATTGAGGTATTAATTTGGGGAAGTTAGGTTTGTTCGTTTGTAGTTGTTTGTGTATGTATATATTTATATGTAAATACACACACATATAGATGTATGTATTTAATATTTGTTCATTTAATCTATTAATATTTTTTCAAGTTTATATTGTATTTATTTTATTTATTTATTTAAAGTTTAGATTATATTTATTTTATTTATTTGTTTATTTTTAATTAGTGCTTAGATAGCAAAATAAGTATTTATTTATATGCCTACATTTACCCACTATTTCAGTTTTCTTGTTTAAGAATTTATTTTGTTTGTCACAACTAAATATATATACATATAATATGCAGACTAAAATTATTGGTGTCTTTTGATTTATTTTTAATTTATTGAAAATAATTACAAAGATAATTGATTATTTATCATTTTCTGAAAACAGTTTAGCTGTGATGTTAGTAAATATATCAATCAAAATGTTTAAGATTTAATTTTGAATCATTTTAAAGAGAAAAAAATAATTGTTTGCCCAAAATTAATGAACCCAGAATATTTTACAACTTTTTTCAGTTATAATGTTTCCTAATGTTTTTTTTTACTAATTTAGTGCAAAAAGTTTACAGGGATATTTTGCATAATTTTGAAGTTGTTGCAAATTACTTGGTTTTCTTGGTCTTACACATCTTTTCAGTTAATTCTTGCAAGAATATATCTTCCACATTAATAAGTCTACCATTCATCAATGCATTGTATATTGCTGCCACATCTGGTCTGCTGCTTCTACTATATATTTAGAGATTCTTGATAAAATCTGCAATGTTATTAGTCCTGACTTGGCATCTTGACTTTCCCACCACCATAACATAGAGCTTCATGGTGCCTTTTCTACAAATATTTTAATGATAATTGTTCTGGTGAACTTTCTTCCATGATACCTAGACCTTATGAATTTAAGTGCAGTACTTGATTGGCAGCAACATCTCATCATTTTTCAGTTGAAATGGTTAGATGTAACCATAAGTTCTATGCTAACAGTTCTTTCTTTAGCACTTCTCACTTGTAAAAATCTCTTCTGGCTTCTTACTTTTCAGTCAACTTTGTTCTTCAAAAATTTAGACGCAATATCAATCATTATCTTGTCTTCTTAATTCCTGTTCTTTTATTGTTCCCTTTCCTTAATAATATTTTCTTTTTCTAATATTCTTTCGCACTCAGTAACCCCTTGCATCTTAGTGGTTTTATTTCCTTGGGGCAAAATGATTAAAACAAAAAAAAAACTTCCATAAGTTTTAACTTGGATTTAGATCAGGATTCAATAAAGGCTATAATGTAAAATGTTTAGATTCTTATCCAGAATATAATTTTGAACTATTTTAAAAGAAGTATATTTTGGATCATTGTCATGGATAATGATCCACTTGGCCTTCAGCTTAAAATTTCTTTACAGATACTTTCAAGTTGACCTCCAATATTTCATAGTAATCCTCTTTTGTCATTATACTATTAATTCTTACAAAACTTCTCCAGAAAAACTCTGAAATCATGTTTTATTGTAGGAATGGTGTTCTTTGGATTGAAGACATATCTGAACACATTTCTTATCATTATGCCCCAAAAGTTCCAGTTTTGTCTCATCTGACCATAGTATATTCTAGAATGATATAAACTTATCAATATGTTCATTTGAAAATATTAAATGAATTTTCATTCTAGAAATTTAGACAGAAGGCGATCAGGTGATAATAATTATAAAGAACAATAGACTTAATGTAAATAATAACTCCTCATGCCATTTATAAGTCTGCTAAATTAAATTTCAAATAATTACCCTTTAGAAAGGGGGTCTCAGGAGGCTGGCATGCTTGTAGGGCTGTTCTGTGCAATGGTGTTTCTTGTTCATCCTTATCCTTTGACCTCCTTATAGTTCGTCGGAACTTGTTGCTTTCACTCTATCAGCTTCAAAATTATTCCTGAGTTCCTTAATTGTAATATTTAGGTTATTTTCAACAGTTCTTTGAAGGTTAAATTCCGCTCTGGCTGATAGTTTCTTCTTCCTATCACTTTCAAGTTTATATGCAACTGTTTTTTTAACTTTGAACTTTATAATGATGTTTCAAACAGTTGATCTAGAAAAAGTAAATTTCTTAGAAATTATATCCAAAGGCCTGGTATATGTCTTGGTTCTAAAATCTGTTCAGGTATCTTCATCATTATCTAGATATGAGCATGTGTTCTTGATGCAATGGAATAACCTGTCATCTCCATGAGTGACTACACTATAGGTAGTAACTACTTATAAGCATCTGTAAGTCAATGAACTACAGAGTCTAGCTGGAATCTGTTGAGTACAACTCAGACTTATGCAAAAACTACCGACCTTCCAATAGTGCACTCACTACTGGATTGACTTGCGACGGCCTTGTGCATAACAGTACCTTTATTCTTATTGTACTGGTTTTTAAAATAAACCTTTACTCATTTTATCCACTGTGTTTTTCAAGTATATATTCCAATTAGCACGGAATGTAACAGTTCTATGATTTTTGAAAGCCCCAGGCAATTCCCAAATTATTCAGCAGCTACAATTACCAGGGAAACAGAATTTATAGCAAGTCTTTTTGCTTAGTGCTTGACTGTTATTGGTTGATTCAAATTAGCTGAAACAATTTAAATTCAAATAGACATAACCTACTACATTAAGAGAGGTTGGTTGCTTGCTTCATTGATAGTAGAGCATTGTCACTTCAAAGGAATATCTACAGCTAAAAAGTTTTCTACTTTATGACATAAGTAATATTAGAAGAATTGCAATCACCAGCCACCATTTTCTTCTGGAAATAAACATTGACATGTTAATATTAATTAATAATCATCATTTATGTGTGAAATAATTATAGTTTTCGTGTTCATACTTGTTCCATTAAGTTCTTAAATATACATTGTAGCATATCTTAGTGTATAGATCAATTTAACACTTATAACTGATCCACTGAAAAGAAAGCATCAACTCTGGTATTATTTAAAATATTATTCTCCATCGACTAAAAGAACTCATACTGTGGCAATAATTTCAGTCAGCAGTCTATAAACTTATGTACTGATGGAGTAAGTGCATCAGTTTTGATGGCGACTATGTAGGAAAAATTGCATAGTAGTGCTAGTAACAAAAGCACAATGTTTTATTTGTTAAGTTATAAACATGTTGAATTAATAAATGTCTGTAGGTTACTTTTTGCACTCCCCTTATATGTATGCATGTGTGTGTGTATATATATATATATATATATATATATATATATATATATATATATATATACACACACATATACATATATATATAAATATATAAATACATATAGCACAACATTATCAAAATATATATAATACCTACTAAAGTTAAATGGCAAATTATAAAAAAATGTACTCCTATATAATATTACCAATAGAAATTGTACACTGTGTTTAGAAGAAAAATTATCAATATTAACTTTTAATAATCAAATTAAATTATTAAATAAAAAGAATGAAATAATGGGTTGATGCTGACATATGAACAAATGTTTACTTTGTTACTTTAATAATAATATAACATAATAAATCAGTTATTATAATTTACTTAATAATACAAATTAACAAATATTACAATTTAATTAATAATTTAACATAACTTCAAAATAAACCATAAAAAAAATTAATTTAATTTCAAATAATTTACAACTGGAAGAATAATCTACAACTGAAAAAACGAAGATGTAAACAAAAGCAGAAATTCATGATTGGGCATATGTAAAGAACGTTAAATTCATGAATAAACATGTGTACAAAACTGATTAAAAAATGACGCAAAATAAATTGAAAAAATTGAAATATCATTTAAAAACAGAACCCCTTGAAGAATGGTCATTACCAAGAAACTTTAAAGTTGGGGAAAACAACAACAAAAAATTGATATTAAAGTTAAGTAATCTTATATATATATATATATATATATATATATTATACACTGTTACATTAGAACATGTAAGTGCTAATGTAACAGTGTATAATAAATATTTATTTCTCTACTTTTGTATTGATCCCTGTTTTAAATTAATGTTTTGAATGTTGTAATTTTATTCTTTGTTCTTTTACATTTGTGTGTGTGTATATATATATATATATATATATATATATATATATATATATGTATGTATGATTTAATTATTATTAATATAAAAGTTAGATTTGAATAGACATCCCTGTTTTGTTACTTTATTTTTAAACCAATTGTTTACTGATCTGGCCATTCAATTCTTAACCAAAAAGATCTCACTGTTTCACTTTACTATCAAACTTTTTCAATTTTTAAACATTTTTATTGGAATCGAAATTTGGGATAAAATGTCCAAAGTTCATGTTTTGTTCTAGTACGTTTTAGCATCTTACTTATTGTCAAAAACTGGGTGTTGTCAATGTCATAGACAAAATCTTTTTGGCTATACTCAGGCATGTTTTTAGAAAGCTAAAATTCAAATAAGTGCAAAGTAACATCATGTATAATGTGTAAATGTGACAAAATCTCACTGGAAAAGCTTGTATCAAGTATTTATATGTATTATTATTTTGTACACACTTCAAGATACCTTCTCCTGTGGTAAATTATTATTTCTTTTGTATAATAATGGCTTATATATCTACACAGATTGGCAGGCATAATTCACATTGTTTAAAAACCTAATAGGATGTTTACTCAAACATGGGTATCCAGAAAATAATGTTCAGAGTAGTAGGAAATATATGTGTATACGTTTTATTGAAAAGTACAGACATTCAATGTCCATTAAATTTAACCATCATATTTTCTAAATTGCGAATAAATCTCAATTTAGAAATTATGACAGTTAAATTTAATGGATATAGAATGTCTATACATTTCAACAAAACGTACACACACACATATACATTATGAAATTGATTAAGTCCGACAATTATTTTAATATATTTTTTGTTTATACATTATTTTCATAGCTACAAATATTTAAGTAAATGCTCTGTTTATAATAAACAGTATTAACTACATTTACTGGCCTGAATGTCCGAGAAATTTCATAGAAAATATGTGTCCTATGACAGGAATCGAACCTGTATCCTACACGGAACCGTCACATAGCCTGACATGCTATACCATTTAGCTTCCACTGGGAAATTTGTTGTTTAAAAACAGTAATTTGACTTTGCTAACAAGGCACTTCCTCTGTAGCAGCCAACACACATATATCTCATGTGAGTCAGTAACTTTTTATTTGTAACTAAATGGAGTGTGTGGAGAAAAGATTCCAGAATATTTAGCAAAATACATTTTAACTACTCTTGAAATCATATTTGTATGTTATGTATTGAAATCATATTTGTATGTTATGTATTGAAATCATATTCATAAATGTGTGTCATACATGTTATATATGAAAAAGAGATCAAAATTTATTTTTAGCTGCATTTGACTGTAGTTTACCAATACTACATTTTTTTCATCTTTTATTTATATCAATTTTTTTAACTATCGAGAAAATATGACACTGCCGTTTTACCTCTTCTTTCTAGACAGAATTTTAATTGGGATTCCTTTGAGACACAAGGATATGATTTTTTTTACTGATTTGTGTAACCGTACATAAAGAATATGAATCTGTATTACATAGTACAGTATCCTCCTATTATGTCTTATTTGTATATTTCAGTATACAAGTAAGCCAACTATATGGTACTATTTCATTTTATTCTCATGGAAATTTTTGATTCTATTGACCCTGAAGTTTCCAACCACACAGAGAGGATTTTATTCTTTTTAAATAAACTTACTTTCCAGAGATCAAATTTTTTATTCAAGAAAAAAATGTCAAATGCTTTGGTTAAGTCCTGCTTTGGAAGTGATTTATAAAATTCAAATATAGTTCATGATTCAAGGCCATGCATAAAATCAAGATTTAGATAATAATTCATCTCTTCAGCTTGTTCGTGAGAAAATATAAAAGGACTTTAGTAGATATAAATGGTTTAGTAGGACACCTGATGTGAATTGAACTCACTACTATCATTTTGGTGATGAGCTTGCTAACAGCAGGTGACTATACAAAAAATCCAAAAAAAAACTGATGTTTGCAATTTTATATGTCAGTATATTATTATCTGTATATATGTTAAGGATATCTAAAGAACATGTATATGTACTTCTGGAGACGTATATGACACATTAGCAAAAAGAAAGCAAATCTGAACAGTTTGTGCCAACTGAATGTAGTATACACTTTTGTCACCATTCTCTTGTGAGTAAGCACATTGACTTGCAAAACAATGATTTCTGAAAAGGATATAAAAAAATAGTGGGGATTTTAAAAATACTAAGATTCAACTGATTTTCGAATATTATATTTATTATTTATTCAGCTTCAACTGAGAATGAAATTATAATAGTAAATGTTCTACTAGTTTTATTGCTATCTAGCCATCTACTAATTATTAATATTTAGTAAACTTAGACTGGTATGTTATGAGGCCAAAAGTTTGGGCTACTTGTTAAGGATTCAAACAGTTATTATTGATACTTAATATATTTATTGATCAGATTGTGGTTACAAAATAATAATAATTTATCTTGAAAAATAGCAATCAAAAAGTTACCTACCTTTTTTTAAATTTTGACTTTTGAGCTTAGTAAAAAATATGTAATTATTTCAAATCTCAACCATTAGACATCCATTAAATTTGCTTTTGTTTTGACTTTAACCCTCACTGGATTTCCTGCACTTTTTTCTCATTACTCTAGAATGTACAGTCGCTTTGCCACCACCATAACATGGCTTCCTTGTACCTTTTCTATAAATATTTTCAATTGTTCTGATCAGCTTTCCTTTTTGGCACCTAGACTTTATGAATCTCATACTAGCATGGTGGCAAGGTCTCATCATCTTTGATTATGAAGTTGAAATGACTAGATGTAACTGTAAGTTCTATGCTAACAGTTTCTTTTCTCACACTTCTCACCTGTGGTTCTCTGTTCCAACTTCTTTCTGGAAAATCAACTTTGATCTTGAAAACTTTGTTATATTCTATCTTCTTAATTCCTTAATTATTTGCTTATATTTCTGAGATGAGATGTTGTGACTATTTACACTATTTACATTGTTAGGACTTTATCGTCATCTTTATTGTCATATTCACAATAATCAAGCCATTGTATGCTCCGGCCTTCTTCAGGTGATATGTTTTAGAATTTTGAACTGAATCTTTTATTTTATCCACTGGAGTAGAGACATCACCTGAAAAAGACTGGAGCATACAACAGTTGAAACATTGTGGAGATGACAATAAAGGTAAGGACAACAGTCCGAACAATGTAAATAGTGTAAATCCTTTATTATATTTCTTTTCTCTCTCTTAGTTATGTTTTCATTTTCTCTCACACTCAGTTACCCCTTATGTCTTAGGGGCTTTATTGGCTTGCTTGTGGTGAATTAATAATAAAATGTACACTATATGATAATTATTTTCTATTTCAGACTAACTCTAACCAAATTTGGTAGTTTTCTTGTACTGCACACATCTATCTTACCCAAAATTCCAAACTTGTTTCAGCAGAAACATCCACCAGCTCAAAACTGCAACTTTTCCAATGTGCCAGAATTTTTGCAATTCACTTCAATCTCTTAAACTACCAGATTTTTGGTAAAAAGTTTCAAAGTCTTTCTGATTTAAGTTAACTTTTAAGAAGAAATTGTTAATATAAAACACTTGTGTCTTCAGTTAGAGAAGCAATGTGGAAATTGTACTTTTAGTTAAAATTTGCCTGTCATAACTAATAAAATCATTGGCTTGGTGTTTTCTGTTACAAACAACATTTAGAGTTAATTATGCTATTGTTTATGGTGATTAAAAATTATTTGTAATCTGCATTTAGGATTCAGGAAAATTTCACAATGTCACTTTAGGAAAGAAACATTTTAATAATACAAAACAATTTTAAATATGACTTATCCATTTTCCAATTTGTAATCTTGATGAAAATACATCATAACCTAATTTTTTAGAACTTCATCCTCCATATCTGTGTCACCAAATTTTGATGCATTTGGATCTATTATTTTAATTCTTAAATCTTGCAATGCTGCCATAAATGGGACAAAGATATTTGTTGGTAAATATTGCTTCTCAAAACTATATTATAATTTTTTTCAGTAGTCTGGCCTTATTTACTGACATTAAACATTATCAATCTGCTTTTTCTACTACACCCCTGCCAAAATTTAATAGATCCTTGGTTAGTAATATGTAACAGTAAGATCAGTGTGTTTTTGGGGGTATTAATAAAAATATTTACTGTTAGAAATACCATGTCTCTAAAGGGAATGTTTTTAAGCTACATTAAAACAAATAATCAGCATCCATTTGTTTATTGCTTCAGTTGGTCAATCAAAACAAAGGAATTTTATACTTTCTTTCAATGTACAAATGTTGATCTTTATTCTTAATAGTGAAATTTCAAGCCAGACCATCCTACTGTAAACAAAGCATTTATAAAATCTACTTAAGCCTCTGTTCAACGCCCATCTTACACTTGAGTGTTTAGGTCAATGGCTTAAGCAAGATTTTAGGATCTGATTCAACGCCAGTTGAATAACATTTGTGTACTAGGGCGGCTGGTGCACAATTTTGTACTTTTAAAATCTACAATGCCTTTTGGAACAAAATTTAACAATTTGGCAGGCAGGGGACAAAATTTAACAATTATTTAGTTAAATTGTTTGTGTTTTGTTCTAGATTCATAGAAAATGCTGAATGCATATCATGTTGACGAAATTTCTTTTCAAGTTTTTTTTTTTTTTTTTTGTAACATGACTTAGCATATTTTTATATTCTGAATTTCTTGCCACTCAGTTTATTTTCCTAATGCTTAAATTTAACAACAACACTCTTCATGTTCTGGTGAAAGCTTTTTGTTCAGATTTCTTTAGTATATTTGTCATATGTTTATTGAACTACATTGTATACATCATTTTGAAAATATAACTCTTACTATTAATCTCACTTTAGTATTCAATATTTCTCTTGTGGATATCTCAGAATCTGAAGCTACTTGATTTATTGATAAAAAGAAAAATCAGTTAAAATTTCCTTAAGAAAATATTTGAAGATGGTATAGCAAATATAAGCGGAAAAAAGAAGTTGATTTCTCGATTTTAGTCATAAATGTAGAGCTATATCGGATGGACCGGAGGGATGGATGAAAGGTTGGGTACTGCATGGAAATAGTTAACAAGCCTTAGCAGACAACAGTGGGCAGGTTGAGTAATGTTTTGAGCTAGTATCATTAGTATGAAATACTTGGTCATTTCAAATTTGATGATGGTACCAAGATAAATGCAAAGAATTATTGTAAATGCTTAGACAAGATGTTTTTTGAGGTACAAGTCACAACCAAGAAGCTTTAAACTAAAGAGATTCATGCAAAGTTCCTTCACATTGTGTGAAGCTGGCTAAAAATCAAAACAAAAAGGTTTCAAAGACATTAAAAGAGATTTATAAGAAGATTAAAAATAATATTCATGCACAAATTATCTCAGAAGCAAAAAAACTGCAAGTAATGTTCAAGTTGAAATAGCAGAAAGTTAACAAAATAGGTTTCCATATTAACATGTAAAATAATATTTTATTCAGTTATATCAGTTATTGTGTTTATCAAATACACTTCTATAGTCTGTATATCTTGTATTAATTATAAACAAAAATTTATGATCCACTTTGCATAATAAAACTTGACATCTTAAAAACAAGTTCAATATTTTTAATTAGATTTGACAAGCTATGCTAAAATGTATTTTAAAAATACTATATCTGATTACTTCAATAAATATGACATCAACAAACACATTTATTATAAATATATTTTGAAAAAATCTATTTAATGAAAAAACAGAAGCACCTTAAACAGTGATTCTTAACCACTCAATTATCAAAGCATACACGTGTGCATGTGGAAGTAGTAATAGTACAGTGTTACTATTTAAGTAACTGAATAAATATTTAACTTTTTTTTAAATAATTCTTTTCACTATTCTTTGATTATGTTATTTTAAATACTTTGTTTTAATATTCATTTTTTTAAATTATTTTTATTTTTTTAAGTAGCTGAATAGAAACATTGAAATAAAGAAAGTTCATATTTATGTGTGTATTTTTTAAAATCTATGGTTTTATTTCATAACATTTAAATGTATCTCCTTTAAAAATTTTACTAAGTGTGCCGTGATATTTTCATTTGCTTCTATGTGTGCCATTGCTTAAAAAGGTTTATAAATACTGGTCTAAGATAACATTAAAGTCTGAATTGAAAGAGGTCTGTCCATTTTAGTATCTCTTTATACAAGTCATCATTTTTCTAATGTCTGTTAACTGTTTATTATGGAGACTCTAATTTTGATCTCCAAGGTCAAAATGTGTTTTGACACAAACCCTTTGCCAAATTCTTGCACATTTTGCAATTTTTTGCATAAAACTTAGATGTGCAACAAATTACACACCTAGGACTTGAACCACTGCCTAATCAAGAAATGTTGTTTGTTAGAATTACATCTCTTACTTTTTTATATAGAGTTTTATTTAATTCTATTCCTAGTAATTTTATCTCAGTATCAAGAATTTCCTATAAAAAGTCTGAGTAATGTTAAGTTTAATGAAAAATCTTTTGCTAGTTTTTTTGAGTTTTTAGTTACAGATAAACAGAAATAGAAAGAAAGAGAAAATATTTCTCTATTAGAAAAGCTGTAATGTCTTTGAACTGATATCTGGGTTGTAAAACTAAATGTAAAAAAATCCAAAATTAAAAAGAAATTGCTTGCTCATTAAAAGTCAATGATTTTCAAACAGTCATTTTCAGGTAATTTGATTACCAAGTCATCAAATGCTTTTTACTTTCATGAATTCTTGGGAAAGTATGATAAATGTTGCAATGAAAAACAATGAAAAGGAAAAGTTTAAAACATTTTGACACAACTTTTCTAAATATAAAGTGATTTGAATCACAGTCACAAGGGAAATAAACAGAAATCAGCTTGAATAATTTAAATTTGAAGAATTAATTGTAAAAAGATGCTGCATTTCTTTTAAAACCTAGAAAAATTGATTGATTTGTTTTTTTATGGCTTATCAACCCTTAATAGGTTATTTAAAGCCAAAATATATGTTGGATTGTAAGCATAATTCTTTTTTTAATGAGTGAATATTGAATTAACATTTATTTTTAAAACAATGATTTCTGAAAGATATAAGTCCTACTACTTAACCCATAGTCAAGGGAGGAACATAAAAATGTTATTTTATTTCTATATCTATCTTTTTCTCTCACTCTCTATATATGCATCCATCCATCTCTATCTAAATCCATCCATCTGTCTATTCCTCTATATATATATATATCTATCGCTATCTCTCTCTGTATACATCCATTCATCTCTCTCTATATATGTCCATCTATCTACATCTCTCTCTCTCTTATATATATATATATATATATATTCATCTATCTACATCTCTCTCTCTCTCTCTCTCTCTATATATATATATATATATATATATATATATATATATATATATATATATATATCCATCTCTTCCTGGATTAAAGCTGGTATCGAAGCTTTCATCCCCTCCAGGAAATTCAAGGTCAAATCGCGCTCCCCACTGGTTCACAGCTGCTTGCTCAGCCGCCATTGCCCATAGGAACCACTTCTTCCACCGTTTTCGTAGTGATATGTCCGACTCCAATAGACGTCTATTTACCTCTGCCCGCAATGAGTGTAAGCGTATCCTCAACGATGCCAAGTCACTATTTGCTGCTCGGATGCAGGAACATATTGCATCCCGCAAATTTGGCTCCAAAGATTATTGACACCTCTGCAAGAGCATTCTGAACAATAACAAACCCTCCATTTCTCCACTGTTCGATCAGTTTGAGGTCCTGACCACCTCTGCCGACAAGGCCGAATGCTTCGCTTGGAAGTTTTCTTCCAATTCTACGCTAGATTCTTCCGGGGTACCCTTGCCCGATTTCCTTCCCAGAACTGAGGCCCTCCTGGATGGTTTGCACATAACTCCGTCGTCGGTATTGGGCATTATTTCTAACTTAGATCACCACAAGGCTACTGGTGGTGACGGAATACCAGCCATTGTCCTGAAGAAATGCGCACCTGAACTGGCGCCTGCTCTCTCTAAATTGTACAACCGCTGCCTCAAGGAGTCCTGTTTTCCTGACTGCTGGAAGTCCTCAACCATTGTTCCTGTCTTTAAGAACTCTGGTGACCCCTCCGACCCTTCCAATTACCGTCCTATCCGTCTCCTACCCCTCTTCGGCAAAGTCTTCGAGGCCATTATCAATGCTGAAGTGATTAATCACCTGATATCCCACAATCTGCTCTCTGACAAGCAGTATGGTTTCCACTTTGGCCGATCTACTGCCGATGTGCTTACGGCCATCACTGAATTTGTCTACCAAGCTATCCATAATAACAGTGAAGCTCGTGCCGTGGCCCTTGACATCTCCAAAGCTCCAGGGTTATGGTATCACAGGTCGATTGTTTGACCTAATACAATCATTCCTGTCAAACCGGGATTTGAAGGTTGTTCTCAGAGGATTCATCTCCAGCTCCTATCCCACTAACGAAGGTGCTCCTCAAGGCTCCATCCTAGGCCCTACTCTGTTCCTCATATTTATAAACGACCTTCCTGATGCCATAGACTCCCAAGTCAGCATCTACGCTGACGACGCCACTATTTACTCCTGCCTCAAACACAAATCTAGTGAGGCGGACAAAATTAACCTGGCATCTCAAATTGAAAAGGACCTCCAATCGGTTGTGAACTGGGGAGAGAAATGGATGGTTAACTTTAACGCCTCTAAAACAAAAATGCTCTCTATTAACCACCACAAGGATCCATCCCTGCATCCCATTAGAATGTCTGAAGACCAACTTCTCGAGAGCTCCTCTCTGCGGCTGCTCGGTCTCACGCTGTCTGCTGATCTGAGATGGAACAAATACATCGAGTCAGTTGCATCAGCCACCGCAAGGAAAGTTGGTTCTCTGTGCCGAGCCAGGAAATTTTTCTCCCCAGAATCGATCCTCCAAGTCTATAAATCGACCATTCGCCCTTGCATGGAGTATTGCTGCCATATATGGTCTGGAGCCCCTGCTGTTTGCCTCAGGGTTCTTGATAAGATCCAGAGATGGATAGGCAAAGTGATTGGCCCTGATCTATCATCTCGTCTGCAGTCGCTCTCTCACAGATGCGATGTTGCCTCGCTCTGCCTTTTTTACAAGTACTTTCACGGTAATTGCTCTGAGGAGCTGCTTTCGCTTGTCCCTAGGCCTCGTGAATTTAAACGCCCCACGAGGCTGGCATCCCGCTCCCACCCCTACACCGTGGAAACTGTTAGATGTAGACGTCTCTTCTACTCCAATAGCTTCATGTCTCGCACATCTCCCCTATGGAACTCCCTTCCCTATTACTGTTTCCCTGACAAATACAATCTCCAACGGTTTAAGTGTAGCGTCAATCGACATCTCCAGTTGCCTTGATCTATCCACTTCCCTTCTCCACATCCTTTCGTTTTTCATTCCTATCTGCTCTCACTCCAAATCTTCTGTAACCCCCTTGCCTTGATCGACCCACTGTCTTTCTCTTTCTCCACATCCTCTCCTTTACCACTCCTATCTGCTCTTCCTCCAACCCTTCTTTAACCCCTTGTGTGATAGTGGCTTCCATCCAGCCTTGCTTGGGGTAATACGCTTAAAATATATATATATATATATATATATATATGTAAATAACTGACAATAGGAAAACAGTAACTGCTGACGCGTTTCGTCCTAATGCGGACTTTTTCAAAGCAAGTAACGAAATTCGTTACTTGCTTTGAAAAAGTCCGCATTAGGACGAAACGCGTCAGCAGTTACTGTTTTCCTATTGTCAGTTATTTACAAATATTGTCTTCTCTAAAAGTTAAATTTGAGAAATTTTCATATATATATATATATATATATATCTACATATCTCTCTCTCTCTCTATATATATATATATATATATATATATATCCATCTATCTACATCTCTCTCTCTCTCTCTCTATATATATATATATATATATATATATATCCATCTATCTACATCTCTCTCTCTCACTCTCTCTCTCTCTCTCTCTATATATATATATATATCCATCTATCTACATCTCTCTCTCTCTCTATATATATATATATATATATATATATATATATATCCATCTATCTACATCTCTCTCTCTCTCTCTCTCTCTATATATATATATATATATATATATCCATCTATCTACATCTCTCTCTCTCTCTCTCTCTATATATATATATATATATATATATATATATATATATATATTGGCAGCATGTTTTTTAAGTTGAATAATTTTTACAACTTTTTTCTACTTATTTTCAAGAGGATCCCCTTATATTCACAGACAAGCTTCTTAGTATCCTTATTAAAGAAAAAGGGAAAATGACCATGATACATATTATTATATTTAACTTTCAGGTGAACACAACAATATTGTCTTAAAAAAAAACAACACCCTGATGATGACATTGTGCTAATGTCAAAAGTACTTGGGATAAATGAATATGTATCAACGTGGTAATTTCCTCTCTTCCTTTAATATATATATATTTATATATATCTATATCTATATATATATATATATATATATATAAGAATCAATTGATTTTTATCTGACATTATTTCCTACTACTCCAAATGTTATTTTGTGGATACTCATGTTTGAATAGATGCCCTATTTTCTTTAACAATGTGAATTATGTCTACCAGCTTTTATTAAGTCTCTTTAGTGTGTAGCCTTGACTGATATCAGGTGGCTCTTGTTCAATATATCTTGGTACATGGTCCCATTCATTGTTCCTTTAATTATATGAAGTTGTCCTCTACTCTGTGATGAAAAACAGATCCAGATCATCTTTTGAATGCCACCCCTCCATGCTTTATTGTTGGCATGGTAATATTTGGCTTGAATTCTTTATTCTTCTTCCTTCAAACATGACAATGGGAGTCAAGGACAGATAACTTTATCTTGGTCTCATCAAACCAAAGAATACTATTTCAGTAGGTGTCTGGCTTACAGAAATGCTCCTTGGCAACATTCAGATGCATCTCCTTCTTTGATTTCTTACATGTTCTTCAAACTCACAAGCTGTTGTCAGTGTGTGTTACTGACAACTTATGGAGTAACTATTGTTCAAGATGCTCAAGATCTTTTACAAAATCTTTGTAAGTAATCCTTGGCTGTTCCTTTTCCATTTTCACAATCTTCCTTGCAGCATGGCTGATAATCTTTCAAGGGGCACCAAATTGAGAGTAATTCACTATTGAGCTATGGTACTTCCATATGAAAACCAGTGAACCAATGCTATATGAAGTTGTAGGTCTCTACCAATGATCTGAAACATTTACCCTTATGATAAAGACTAACTAGATTATCTCTGAGGCTTTTAGAATGTTCCTTTTTTTCAGCATTATTGGTATTACTGTGATAACAGTAGTCAACTGATATAGCATCATCCCAAGTTAATACTTAGGTTATTTTAGAATAATCTACAGCCGTTTTGAATGAACCAACTACAAATTTACATTTACAAGTCGTCGGTTTATTCCTTTTATGAATAAGTATTGAATACATTTTTGATGTATTTTATTTTAAATATATCTTTTATAATATTGTATTTGTTAAATATGGATATGGGGTCAAGTAGTTAGTTCATAAGTCTTCTGACTATGAAACTATGCTTGTTCCCCCACCAATGTCAAATTATCAAGGAGGTGATAATATTGGCCTCAGGAGACAAACCCATCATATGGCACAGTTGAGAAGTGCTTGAAAACCATACCTAAGCCTTGTCAGTGAAATTTGGTAGATAAAACTTAGATACATTTGAATTTGTATAAAATAAAAATTTTATTCACATTGATGGTTGTGGTAGAACAAAGATACGTCATTGGGATGAAGGTTTGGAGTTTTTGGACATTATTCAAACTGTTGATCATGCCAGATTATGCACTTTATTTCAGAAACTGTGACTAAGGTTCATTCAGTATAGATGCAGTATAAAGCACAAGTTGGTTTTGTGAGTGTTGAGGAAACACAGATGTGTCTGAGTAGGCGTCTGCAACAGGGATTAGCTGCTCCAATCTCCAGCAAACAGGTATACCCAGATAGAAGCAGTCAGCCATTACATTTCTTACCATTTATTCTTATATTTACTATTGTTAGATGTGGAATAATTTTGTGATAAATACTTATTTTACTTGTTTATTTTTGGAGTAAAACATAATTTTGAGGTAAACACTTATTTTATATGTTGTTAAATAATTGCAATAGCATTGGATTTTGTGACTGGCATGTATTGGATATTTATCTTTCATCTCTCTCTCTCTCACACACACACACACACACACACATACATATATATATATATATATATATATATATATATATATATATATATATATATATATATATAATCTTAAAACTAATGTTGTTAATGTCTTATACTGGCATTTCACAGCTCTTGAACTGGTTTTAGAAGTTTGTAACCAAAAATAAAAGAAAATTAGTGACATTTGCCAAAATGAACTGACCAGAATAACTTCTTTGGCTTTTCATTTTGTTGATTAATTTTTGGATAGTCTGGGAGCTTCAATACTGGCACTAGTTTTAACTTTCTTAAGGATATGCAGACTCTTGTCAACTTTCTCTTCCCTTGTATCTAAATCTTCATCTAAATCTTTATGGATGGGGTCAAAAATTTAGTAAGAATTTTTTTCCCCGAGCAATATTTTTATTGTATTAGTATTGGTTGAGTTTCATGACCTCTCTGATAAAGGTTAAAGATCACTGACAATGTTGGATGTGCAGTTGAGTGTAACCTGTGGCCAAGCGATTCTTCATAAAGTATATACTCATATATTACTAAATTTTAATGAAAGAAAAAATATATACATGCACATGTGTGTGTATATATATATATATATATATATATATATATATATATATATATATATATATATATGTGTGTGTGTGTGTGTATGCATGTATAAAATGGGTTGCTGTATATGTATATAAATATGTAGGCTAATCAATAAGTCTATAGCTTAATGATGAAACAAAGCACAGGTATTTTTACTTGTTAATGTGCTGAACTCTGTGCTTTTCCATATAACATGCTGAGCAAATATTATACAATGGAAATTTCAGGTCAAAATTCAACTAATGACTTTAAGCTATAGATTTATTGGCCCACTTTTGTGTGTGCACCTTTGCTTTTCATGAATGATAAATTCTCATTTTTAGATAAAAACTCCGCAAGATAACTTTAAACCGTTCATCTTATTATTTGACTTGTTGTCACTTTTTCTGTCTATTGGATTTCTGCCATACTAAAGCAAATAAATATGTAAAATCAAAGGACCAGTTACCATGATCATGATTTGCACATCCACCCCAGTGATAGGTAGGTAGGTAACAGCTGTATCTGAATATAGGGTTTTAAATTAATGTAGATATTGTTGGTTTTTGTCATTATAAAGGAAACAGGAAAAGGGTAGAGTAAAATTCCATGTCTGTGTGTAGGTATCTGCTGCTGTATCAGTTGGAGCACAACAGACTTTTTTCTGCTTTAATCTCATTTAAAAGAATAAAAACTAAATTTAACATTTTCTTTAGATTTTAGTGGCTGCCATCACTTTAAAGTTTTAAATCTATCACTGCTTTTTGTTTATATACAATGATTTTTAACAAACTGTTTTCTCCATTTTTTTTTTTATCAAATAATATATGGGTGTTTTTAGAAACTATCACTTTGTTTATTTTTCAAGTACATGTAAAATTTTCTTTACATTATTATTATTATATTTTAACAGGATGGTCATTGCTTAAAATTTCTTTGAATTTTTATTTAATTTTAAAAGGACAGCCAGTTAGTTGAATAAGTCATTTATATAATTTTCATAATATTGCTATTAATTTCCTTAAAATTAATGATTTAAGGGTCTGGAAGATTTGAATAAAAGATTGTTAAGGAAAACATTCAAGATTTTTTTTAAACAGAAATGTAAAGGAAACTGGCATAAATAATAATTTTTGATGGATACTATGCTGTTTGTTAGTTGTAGCAACCCAAACCAACAAAGAATTTTATTTTTAATAAACCTATTTTTTTTTTTAATTATTTGAAGAATTTTTAACTTATTTTTCCCTTTAATTTTGTGTATATTCCATTTGAATTTGTATAAAATAAAAATTTTATTAACTTAAATATACCTTCCCCCCCACCCGCATAAAGTTCCTTTCTTCTGGATTTTTTAAACCCTATTTTTATTAAATTTGTGGAGTGTTCATTTATTATTGGGCTGGTTTCAGGGAGAGTATCCAGCTGTAAATTATTATAGATTAATATCCAGGAAACAGGTCAGACCTCTTTTAAAAAGATTGATAATAATTGGTAAAACACATTTTTTTCTCTTAACTGCTCTCTTTCTTCTCTGAAAGGATTTGGTAAGTTGAGAGTAATAAAGTTCACCCACCTGGATCTGGAGATGAAATTCCAGACTTTACGATTTCTTCACACCTATTTCTACATACTGAAAGTCTATGTAATTATCATGCATTGCCAGATGCTTTTTAAAGTTAAAAAAAACAAAAGAAAAATTGTTGGCATCTGATGCTTTGAACATGTGAAATAATAGGTAATTTAATGTAAATGAATTTGTATTTGGTTATGGTTGTGTGGAATAATTTTTAGAAATTTATTCCTGTTATTTAAGAGAGAAAAAAAGAACTCCAACAGAAAGAATTTTGCATCAACATATTGAAAATCTGGTTGTGGATGTTTTCTTAAAGAGGCTATCTGATAGCAAAGCAAGTGACCGTTTCACCAAACTGTAATATGCAACGATATTGACTATCAACACAGATATTCAATATGACTACTCTTTTATTTTTTCTTTCTTTCTTTCCTATATTTGTTTGCTAGTGACTTTCTACAACAAACCCACATGGCTTTTGCAGCTCGTCACTTTCAAGTGCATTCATCATTCCATCCTTTTTTTGTACCCACCTGATCTTTATTATTGTTATTCAGGACGGACAGTGAAAAGGCTTTGCACGCACGAGGACACCCAAGTTAGAAGACATGCACGACGTCTGTGTCAGAAATGGAACCACTTTTTCAAAGAACAGGAGAAACTTGTTCCAGTGGAGGTGAAGTGTGATCTGTCGACAACCAGTGTAAGAAACACTGTTCGTTCCTTTATTGCTAAGGCTCTGTCTGAAAAGGTAATTAATTTCTGTACTTTTTAAGGTGGTTTTCTTATTTCAGTCAGTCATTAAAAGCAAATTAATAAATTGTTTAGATAAGACTTAATTGCATCACAACTGTAATAAATATTCTTTTGAATTTCCTCAATTTAATTATTTTTTCATTTTACGTTTTCTTTGTCTGTCTTCATTTTTCTTCCGTCACCTCTCTTTAATTTTCTTTCAATCCAAAAGTTTAAACGGCTATTGTTCTGAAGAATGTGTTTTTAGTGTAATGGATATCAGTGCAAAAAAGGGAATTGACTAGTTTGTTGTGTTCAATTTTATACTGATACCCTTGGGAAAGGCATGAATCTAACTCTCCTTCTCCCCAGCTATGGTTTAAATAAACACCAGAATAAATTGGGCTCTTTAACTTTAGATGGCACTCAGTCTAATAGAAGAAAAACTCTGAATTCTAAACCATGAAGAAGGTAACAGGAAACCACTCTACTATCTTTCCAAAGAATGCATAGCAATTAGAAGATAATAAAGAAAAGGAATCTGTGGAGAGCCATGATCATCTATGTCCTGAAAAAAAAATTGGTCTGAGACAAGAAAAACTAATTATTTTTCAAGTTTTAAAATACCATTTGTTTTTTATTTGCATATATTTGTGCGTGTGTGTGTAATAAAAGGATGATTGGGATTTGTTGTGTGATCAAACTTTGCAGTTTTTTGGTTTATTACAAATTATCTTTTGTTCATTTAAATATTTTAAGAGCTTGAAATCAGTTTGTAATTTTTTCTCAGCATGGAATTAAGAACTTTATATTTTTAGATAAAAAGGGGAAAATCTCTTTGGTTTCGAACTGTCATAAGCTTAAAAAAATTATTTTGTATTGTATTTTAAAGATAATACAAACATTTCTGTCTGCAATTTTTTTCACTGTAAAGCAGACATAATTGGGCATCAAAATGAATTGTTGATCTGAAAAGATGTTTAGATTTTGTCATCTTGGAATTTTTTTAAAAACTCAAAACACTTTATTCCTGTAGTTTCTTCTTATATTAAATTTCTACCTTTTTGGAATTGGTATTTTGTTTTCTTTTGAGGAAATCTAATTATTTCTAATAATACTATAATACTTTTGCAAAAAAAAAAGACTAAAGATTCTAGAAGCCATTTACATCCAACAAAAGCAACCATCCATAAATAACTATTGTTTTATACCCCACATGCATGGATGCAAATATAACAAAAATATTTTTACATATTATTACACATTGCTGTCATATGATTTACTGCTTTTAGCTACATTGAATTTAATTTCCCATAAATGATAACACTTTCAAAAAATAATGATACAATTTGCAGAAATACCTCCCATGTATACCTCTTATTGTCTTCTCAATATTAGGTCCTGACATGATTTAGACCAACTCAGCCATGTAGGTCATCCTGTGTATCCATTTAAAAAATAATGTTTAAACAGATAAATTAAAAGTCAGTCGGATTTAATCCATTTCCTAAAAAATTGTCTTTCTTTACATTAGAATACAAAACAGAGCAGATATGTATATTTCGAGAATGGGCAAGTTGGTCTAAGGCACATCAGATCTAATGATCTCTCTATGGGACACGGGTTCAAATCCTACTGGAGGGTGAATATTTTTCTAACAAGATTTCTCAAATATTTAGGTCAGTCGATGTAAATAAATAAACATACTGTTTAATAGATAAATAAAAAAAAGAGCATCTATTCAAATATGAGTATCCATTTAAAAAATAACGTTTAAATAAATAATTTAAAGATATGTCAGATTTAACCCTTTTCCTAAAAAATGGATATTTGTATATTAGAAAAATAGATCATTAAATTTAATAGGCATAAATGTTTTTAACAATACAAGTTTTAAAGAACAGTTGCTGTCCAAATATACCAAAATTTATAGCTTTTTGAAATTACGTACCATACATTATCTTGACCATTTGGCCAATCAATGCCTGATTGATTAAAGGAAGTTTTAAATGGGAATACGCCTTACTTGGAATTTTTGACAGTTAAAACTTTTTGAAGTAGCTTTTAGGAGGAAAAAATTATTGATACATTTTTATGATTAGAAAATCTGAAAGTCACCTGAGAAGGATGATATCACTTTTCATGTTGGAGGAAAGTAAATCATCAAGAAATTTTGACAGACTGTTTTTTGGGCTGATACGATTACTTTCTCATGAAACAAACTTTTAAAAAAAGCTAAAAATAACTTCTTTTTTCAGCAATTTAAAAATAAGGTTTTCACCTTTTTAACTGAGACATCTTAAAAGATTGTTTCTTTTGAAATGGTATAGAAAACTGTTTTAAAAACTCTTAAAACACATTCAAAATTATTTTAATATTTGAAATTTTTTCAACTCGATTTTTGCTTTTGATCTGTATATCAAAATCCTGGTTCCATCCATCTGATTACTAGATGTTGATGACTATTTTTTCAACTCGATTTTTGCTTTTGATCTGTATATCAAAATCCTGGTTCCATCCATCTGATTACTAGATGTTGATGACTATTTTTTCAACTCGATTTTTGCTTTTGATCTGTATATCAAAATCCTGGTTCCATCCATCTGATTACTAGATGTTGATGACTATTTTTTCAACTCGATTTTTGCTTTTGATCTGTATATCAAAATCCTGGTTCCATCCATCTGATTACTAGATGTTGATGACTATTTTTTCAACTCGATTTTTGCTTTTGATCTGTATATCAAAATCCTGGTTCCATCCATCTGATTACTAGATGTTGATGACTATTTTTTCAACTCGATTTTTGCTTTTGATCTGTATATCAAAATCCTGGTTCCATCCATCTGATTACTAGATGTTGATGACTATTTTTTCAACTCGATTTTTGCTTTTGATCTGTATATCAAAATCCTGGTTCCATCCATCTGATTACTAGATGTTGATGACTATTTTTTTACCATCATATATCTGATGGTGATTATTAGCAGAAGCACCTGTAAAAATTAACTGCCTGAACAAAAAATAGTTTTCATGTCATAAAGCAGGAGACTAGTTTTCCCAGGTGCTCACTCACCTAATCTCTTCTCTATCAACTACTGTGACATGCTAGTGACAAGAGACATTTTATCAAGCTAACTGGCATAGGGAGAAATTGATTTATGCCTTTCTTCACATTGATTAGTGCTAAGTGATCAAGCCTGCTCCCAAATTTATACTACCCCATACTAACAAAGTATAGGATTTTAAAAGCATAAGAATCTACAAATTAGTTTACTCAGAAAGAGTAGGTCTTCTTGGTGACTTGAAATCTCATTGAAACACCTGTGGAGTCTGAGGCTACAGACTAAACACACTGGACATTGCTGCTGCTGTTGCCATAGGAAGTAGAATTTTTTGCAAGATAAAATGGCTGGCCTCAAGCCCAACCAGTTATGAATTCAAAATTATCCTTCTCCTAGACTGGTTACCAACCAAGGCTGAAGAGCCCAATATGCCTATTTAACCTACAGCTGGGAGCAAAAGAAATAAATTCATACTGTTCCGAAGGATATTTGCATGAAAGTGAATGTAATGAACACAACTGGAATTTGAAACTGGCTTGACCAGTTTCTCATTCTGTGCCAATTTTTATGAATCAGTAAAATTATTGACACTTTCACCGCTGTATTGTTTCAGCATAGTTGCCTGGCTGTTCTGGCACATTTTGGGGAAAATAGGAAATTGCTATTTACTGGCAATAAATGTCTACAAAGATGTTGATGGCAATTTCTTATGGGGACTGTCATTTTGGTTTTGATCGAATATTCTTCAGTAGAGACTAAGTAAAACCACACCTACAACACAATGTAATAAAAATATATTACAAAACAGATCATACTCTATGCTACTATATGTCTACACTAGTTTAGAAATAGCACTAAGCACTTGTTAGTTTATAATATAAACACTAGGATCTGACATTTCACAGTATCTTTAAAATGTATATATATATATATATATATTTAAAGACATTTATATATATTATGTTTAACGTTATTTTTATAGATACAAGTATTTAAGCAAATGCTCTGTTTTATAATAAAATTATATATAATAAAAAGAACGTTAAACATAATATATATAAATGTCTTTAAATAAATTATCGGACTATGTCCAATTCAAAAATATATATATATATATATATATATATATATATATATATATATATATATATATATGTCTACAGCAGGTAATATAAGTTTCATAAAGATGTATAAGTATGGCCACATTTTATCAAGCTCTAAAGTGTTAAAAGACTATTTCAATAGGATTGCATGATTTGATGCTTTCTTTAGTAATGTTTTGCATTGGAGGAAAAGGTGATGAGAGAAAAGCAACCAGAAAACATGAGTTTCTTCTTTTCATGCCAAATAAAATCTTTTCAATTTTATAAACCAAAAAAGAAATAGGGACCAATGACAATTTTGTGTGGTTTTTGTTACTTTACATCATTTTTCAATGACATTGTGTTGCTCTTTCAGTTAAATAATTAGGAGAATAAAAAGAAAATAACATTGAAAATTTTCCATCATTTTTTTTTTTAACACATTGTTTGGTAAAGATATTACAATTGCCTAATTGGAAGTTTGTTTTTTTTGCTTTTGGGAAGCCAGACTTTGCAGATATTTTTATTTTTTTTAGAAGTGTTCAATGAGCTTCATAAAATTTTGCATTGATGTTGATTTCAAATCTATAGTCAGAAATTCCTCAGTTTTTAAAAGTAAAGTGAGTATATATATATATATATATATATATATATATATATATATATATATATATATATAAGAAATTTCTATGGGACAAACCTGGTATTGAACCCTGCTGTAATTGTAAATCTAAAGAAAATTGTCCAGTGGAGGGCAAATACAAATCTACCAGGGTTATATATCAAGCTATCATTTCCTCCAAAGTAAATATGACAGCTCTTTCAAAAAAACTTTGGGAATTGAAGGAGAAAGTTTTGAGTCTACAGACATTTTGGAAAATTATAGGTTCCACACATACTCCTAATAGTCTTAGGGATATGTGTAACTTATGTTTAGAAGAAAAAAAAAATTAGAATAATAAAATACAATAATCAAAGCCAACTATTCAATCAGAGGAATGAATTAATGTTAAAATGTTGACATAAAAACAAATTCAAATTTCCATAATATAGATTTAACTTAATTAGCTACCATATTTCCATAATATTCACTCCCCTCTAACTCTTCAAATGTTGACAGTATAACTAATTCTAATTTTTATATTTTATTTTCCCACCTCTATAACCTCTTTACACTATTTTATAATTTATAAACTTTCCCCTGATTTAATATCTACCCAACTCTCTTTCCATTAATCCCTTACATCCTTTTATCTATTAATTTTTTTAAATTAAAATTTCATTCTTCATATAACCCCAAAGGTTAATATTTGGGTTTAATTTTATAAAACTTTTTTATTTATAAGACAAATACCTTCCACCCTCCTCTGTCTCATGCCTTTCAGCTGACTAAAACAATGAAATGGATAAATTCTGTATTACTTTTTTGACACATTGGTCTTTTAGCTTTTGCTGTTAAATTCTACTTCCTGCAACACCTGACTGTATAGACACAAACTCAGTCCACACTGGGGTTGATAAGACAGACGACCGATATCTTCATCTGCTGCAATAGGCTATTCCCCATATGAAGTAATTTTGAATTTTATTGTTTATTAATTATATTGCTCTGTATTAATAAATACATTGAGCTCTTTTTGAGAGGAGATCCCATTGGTAAACCAAATTATTCTCTCAGTGGTGTTCTTGCTTGTCTATTTTTAGAGTGGCCCTTTCAAAAATATTCTACCTCCAAACTCTTTGTATTTCAGATACATAGATGACTCACTATTAATATATCCAAAAAATACTAATTTAATTTGTCAACCAACTTGACAATGTTGAATCTACAACAGACTTCACCTTTGAAACTGAAACCAATTACACTCTTTCCTTCCTAGATATCTTGTTACACAGAAACAATAACAAACTTTAACAAATTTTAACATTTATAGAAAAGCTTACTACAAATATGATCTGGTCAATTTCTACTCAAACCACTCTTCTAAAATTAAATCTGGAATTATTATAGGTTTCTATTTGAAAGCATTAAGAATCTACAGCCCCCAATATTTACCTAAAGAAGAAACATACATAGAAAACACATTCAAAAACCTACAATACTCATATCATTTCATCCACAATGCAAGAAGAAAACCAAACAAAATATACAACCACAACAAAAATAACATCATCCATAAAAATAAATTATATAAGAACAGATACATAATACTACCGGCCCACTCTGCCACGTTCACTATCCAGAATCTATATTATTTTAATAATCTCAAAATAATCACAAACACTTCCAAAACCATTATGGATATAATTGGATCCTCAAACACTCATAGCAATAATATTTCTGAAGCAGGCACATATAAAATAAGTTGCCAAAACTGTTCCTCACAATACATTGGAGAAACATGCAGAAATTTTTAAAAAATGCATCTATGAGCACAAAAGATACCTCATAAATAACAATTTAACAAAAGCACTAGTCATACATAGAAATAAATTCAACCACAATTTTGTTTTTATAAAGGCTACCCTCATAAAAAAAAGAAAATAATTTACTCAGAAGGAAAATCCTCGAGAGTACTGCCATTGAATATTATCCAAATATTAGTCTATACCTAGGTTTTTCCAATATCACCTTTCCTAACAGAATCACTACTCTCCCAAGCCAACATACACAACAAATATATCAAGAAATCAAAAGAAAACGGTTGAATCTGTTAACACAATAATACAAACAATATTTCTACATGTGAAAATATTCTCTTAAAAAAATAAAAATAATTGTCTTCAAACATAAAGTAATTGATGTAATTTTTCAGTTGACCAGATGAATATACAACAGCATTTCTAAATTCTTCTATTTGCTAATGACATTTTGTTTGTTGTTTATAGATACTCTGATTCAATTAATTCATTTAATTTTTTTGCCTTGAAAAATTCCACATTGGATGAAATGTGTTCGTTAAAAATACAGTTTTCCTATTGTTTTTTCCTTAATACATATATATATATGTAATAAAATAGTAATAACACCTATTGATATATGTAAAATGATATAATTTGAGGTATATCAGATCAAACAAGTTTTAACAAAAATGCTCAATAGCTATCTAGAGCAATAGTTATTGTATCAAAAAAATATTAAATATTGAATACTTATCATTAGAATGCAAATAAGAAATCTAATCTGGGTCTTGACGAGTTTATTTTTTACAAGTATTGTGAACTTTAAATAACCTTAGACAAGAAACGCCAAATGTGGAAATCCAACAATTGATTAGGAAATCCGTTATTAATCAGCATTTGCTTTACATTTTTTAATTTTAAATGGCTCAATATTAAGATATAAAGTATTAATAAGAACAAATACTGTCCCTACTCAGTTTCACAGATATGGTATCCAATCTGGCTTGTGTAAATAATTTCAGTTTTATTATCAAGCTCCCTAACAAGTGGATACCATATACTATTTTAGATATAATGCAATTGCAATGACTGTATTTCACCAAAAATGCTTGACCAATATAATTTTGTAATAGAATATTATATATTAAAGCTCTTGATATTATAGGGAGAATTCTCAAAATCAAAGATAGTGTTTATAGACCTAGTGTGGATGAAAGAAACAACTTTGCATAGTGACTGATAGTTTCACACACACACACACACACACACACACACACACACACACACACACATATATATATATATATATATATATATATATACCCATACTTGTAATAGTTTTATATATATATAAGTGTTGCCACACAGAATTTGTGTTGTAAAACTGAACAATTTTATATCTGTTTATATTATTTTAGGCATGTTATTAAATTATGCTTACAGATCACTTAGTAAATGTTTTAAATTATCCAATTTTCTATTTTTGTTCTTCCTATAAGTAATATATATATATATATATATATATATATATATATATATATATATGTATGTATAATGAAATAGATTAAGTCTGACAATTATTT
This sequence comes from Acanthosepion esculentum, assembly GCA_964036315.1. NCBI lineage: Eukaryota > Metazoa > Mollusca > Cephalopoda > Sepiida > Sepiidae > Acanthosepion > Acanthosepion esculentum. The sequence goes on along the minus strand of OZ038476.1, from coordinate 99,528,308 downwards.
AATATATTTTCTGTTTATACATTATTTTTATAAATTTATTTCAGTAAATGCTCTGTTTTTTAATTAAACTCTATTAATTACATTTACTGTCCTGAATGTTCAATAAATTTTGTAGAAAATATGCATTCTCCAAGAGGAATCAAAACCATCATTTGATCTGACATGCTATACCCATTTAGCTACAGAGAAGTGTCTGGTTAGCAAAGTCCAAATTACTGTTTCTAAACACAATCTTTGATGATTTTTCTTGACCGATCATATATGCTCATGAAATGTTATCTTATAAACAGAAAATATATTAAATAATTGTCATCCATTTCATTATATGTTGTCATTGTTTAGGACAGATGGTTATATTGTTAGAGGATGAAGATCATCTTGAATAAGTTGGAAAATGATCTCGGAATAATATATATATATATATATATATATATATATATATATATATAATTATATGTATATATGAACTTAATTTCAATACTTCATGAGTTTCCGATCCTTAGCTATGATTAATTAATGATGAATATGTTATTTTCATTCATGATTGGTTTCATCATGATTATTTTGTTAAGCTTGGTGATTAATTATACGTGCTTATTGCTCAAAGTAAAGCCCAATAGAGTTAGAAAACCTCAGAGAATTCCAGTAAGATATCATTTCTAAGATGCAACAGTTCAAAGCTTAATCTAACAATTGGACAATTTTGTTGTTAAATGATTTAGACAATTTTGCTGTTATACCCAGTATATATTATACTAGGGTTAGTTTTATAATTTGAAAAATTATATTTGGCATTTAAAATAAACAGGATTTGTGTGTGTGTGTGTATATATATATATATATATATATATATATATTTAATTGCCAGAAATATTTGGAGATAACAGTGCTGTTTTTGTGTTTTATATTACCTAAGATCATTCAATGATAATAAAAATGAAATTTCGAAGGATTTTTAGTGAAACCAAAATAAAATTTAACTACATTTTACAGGAATGTATGCTTGCTCAGTATACAATATTATCAGTCATCCACTAACAGTTTAAGGGACAGATCATATTTTTTTGTAAGTTGCATTTTGTTTTAGAAATATTTACATTGTCTTTGTTGGAAATATATTTAAATTATTGTTTAATATGAGGTTGTTATGCTGGTATATATATATATATATATGTGTGTATGTATGTATGTACGTGTAGAAATTGTATGACAGCATGTAAGAAGTTTACTTGTGACATGTTTTGTCCTTCAGTGAGAAAAAATATGTATATTTATTGTCAATCTGGAAAAACTTACATGTTGTGTATATTTACTCTTCTGTCAAATTCCGATCCAAATTACACACACACACACACTATATATATATATATATATATATATATATATATATATATATATATATATATATATATATATATGTAAAAAACTAAAAAATTAAGAATCACTTACACACCATTATTTCAGACATTACGATCTTGTCAGGTGGTAGATGCTGCTAATTTTCAAATGCTTTATTGGCTTATGTTATATATGCCCAACAGGAAGGGGGAGAGAAGTGGAGAGGTGCAGCATGAATGGGAAAGTAGGGTAGGATGGGGAATAAAAAAACAGAAATGATGTACTTTCATCTGGGTTTGTATGAACCCAAAATATGTTTTTCCGGATTGATAATAAATATACATATTTTTCTTCACTGGCAGCACAAAACAATCTTCAGGTTCTGACTGAAAACTTTATAAAATTTATAGCGCATTTATTCTACATCAATCACTATTTTATTAACACCAGCACCCACTGGGCAATATTTTATATATATATATATATATATATATATATATATATATATATACACACACACATATGCACACATTTTCTTGAGGATAATGCAATTAGTAAATAGTAAAATCTTCAGCCATATGGATCAGTTATAACAAATTAAATATTTAAGAAAAGGAAATCAAACATAGACTACCCTGATCTAGACATAGATGCTCTTTACACTAAAAATCAAAACATCAAATTGAAAACTCACGTAATTTTCTTAAGTAGCCTATATTTAGACTTTGATATGCATTGAACTTGTTGAGCATCTGTACTATGTGGCTGTCCAGAACCTGATCTACATATGTATATATATATATATGTGAACATATATATAGATATATATATATATATGTATGCATATATATGTATACATATATATGCACGTATGTATATATATATATGTATACATATGCATGTATGTATATATATGTATACATATATATGCATGTATGTATATATATGTATACATATATATGCATGTATATATACATATATGTATACATATATATGCATGTATGTACATATATGTATACATATGTACATATATATGTATACATATGTACATATATATATATACATATATATATGTATACATATATATATGTATACGTATATATATATGTATACATATATATATATGTATACATATATATATATCAATTATGTAGTGTGTATTCAATTTATGTAACGTAAATCATTCAAACGAAAAACAAATACTGATGCTAATTTAATAAATATTGTTTGTGAGAGTGATTCTTGCCGTATAATTAGCTTCAGTATTTGTTTTTCGTTTGAATGATTTACGTTATATATATATATGTATACATATATATATGTATACATATGTATATGTATACATATATATGTATATATATGTGTATATATATATATGTATACATATATATATTATTTAATGAAACATGTATTAATATACATATATATATATATATATATATATATATATATATATATATACATATATAGATATACATATATATACATTTACATACGTTGGTTGAAGAGCGTTTCGCATCACATTCAAAAAACAGTTCAGAATGTGTTAGCTTGGATTTGGTCGAGACCAAAACAACCAAATAAAATGCGTGGAATATCACGACCTAACATGCGCAAGTGAAATATTTGCGTGGTCATCAATAATGTTTTTTACGAGTGCGTCAATAACGGCAAACGCGTTCAGGAATTTTCATTACGGATAGAAGCTGCAACGAGGAACAATCGTTTATTTATTTCATTATAAGAATTTACAAATAGGAACGATTAATTAGCTTATCTTCATACCCTGCCTGATGGCAAACGCTGCTAGTGGTGCCGGGCCCGCTATAGCCACCGAAACTGTGATATCACCTCTGGTCGGTGGCTGATGAAGACAGGGTATCGCACGTGTTAATATATGTTGTATGTTAAAAAAAAATATATATATATAAAAATGTACGTACAAGTATATATACAAATTTATTTGTATATATATATATATATATATATATATATATATATATATACACAAATTTATGTAGAGATATATATATATATATATATATATACACAAATTTATGTAGAGATATATATATATATATATATATATATATATATATATATACACAAAT